>JBBGZY010001674.1:1800000-2189419 GCA_037952925.1 Lithobates clamitans
TTAGAAAAGGAAGTGAATCTCGCCGCTTTTATCGGCGAGATTGACACCTTGCGAGCCCCGTCGCGGGGCATACCAGGCCCTTAAGTCTGGTATGGATTATAAAGGGAACCCCCTACGCTGAAAAAACAGCGTGGGGTCCCCCCTAAAATCCATACCAGACCCCGATCCGAGCACGTAGCCCGGCCAGTCAAGAAAGGGGGTGGGGACAAGCGAGCGGCCCCCCTCCTGAACCGCACCAGGCCGCATGCCCAGACAGCGGAGGAGCATCGGGAGAAGAGGCCAGAGAGAGCGGAGAAGAACCAACCGGACGCCGGGAGAAGAGGAACCCCCGAAGCTGGAGGAAGACCCCCCCGGAGCTGTCTAATAAATTATTTTAAAAACCTGTGTAGTGTGTTTTATTGACACTTTTTCCCTAGGTAAATGGGTAAGGGTACCATGTACCCCATACTCTTTCACATAGGGTGGGGGGCTGGGATCTGGGGGCCCTCTTATTATAGGGGGCTCCCGGATTCCGATAAGCCCCCCACCTGCAGACCCCGACAACCAACGGCCAGGGTTGTCGGGAAGAGGCCCTTATCCTCATCAACATGGGGACAAGGTGCTTTGGGGGGGCCCCGCAGGGCGCCCCTCTCCCACAAAGCACCCACCCCCCATGTTGAGGGCATGCAGCCTGGCACGGTTCGGGGGGGGGGCGCTCGCTCGTCCCCACCCCCTTTTTTGACCGGCCAGGCTACGTGCTCAGATCGGGGTCTGGTATGGATTTTAGGGGGGACCCTACCCCGTTTTTTCGGCGTAGGGGGGTTCCCCTTAAAATCCAGACCTAAGGGCCTGGGATGCACCGTGCTTGCCGCAATAGGAAAATTTGTTTTTTCTATTGCAGCGAGCGCGAGATGCAATACCCTGTCCGTCGTACCAGCATACAGATGAATGGACTTTCCGTCAGGAACGGAGTCCGGCGGACTAAGATTTGAAACATGTTTCAAATCAAGGTACGGCAGACTTTTGGGGAAAAAAAGTCCGCCGGAGCCTACACACGATCGGATTGTTTGGCGGACTGTGGTCCGCCGCACCAAGTATGCCGGAAAGTCCTCTCGTGTGTACGCGGCATTAAGTTAATAAGCTCAAAGACATCCGACCAAAAGGTGAAAATCCTAGGGCACTTCCAGAACATGTGAAAATAGGTACCCAACTGAGTCTGGCAGTGATGACAATGAGAATCTCTATATTATTTGCACTGTCATTCAATTATTAATGGCAAATCCTCCATGATCAGTAGAGATTCTGGCGTTTGACAATAGAATGACCAGTCCATGCTTAGTATTAAGAGTGGGTGAGGCTTAAAAGGAGAAGTATGACCAAAGTTTTTTTTGATCTACTTCTATAGATCACAGGAGTGCAGTTCGTCCAACACTACAGTGTACATGACCCGTTTTCAGCCAACAGCATGCTAAAGCCCGCTGTCTACTTACGTCACTCAGCTGGTTCAGACTGGGGAAAGATCCCGACCCGAAAGTCAGGATCCACCTAGATTCCTGGACCGGCTGTTGTCTCAGCCTCCTCGGTATGCCACTGGGAGACTAAGCCAGCCGCTCCCTCACCAGTCCAGAACTCCAGTGAGCACTGAAGGGACAGAGCAGAGAGCCAGTGACTGACAGTCACCACTCTCTGCTCAGAGTGGAGGGAAGAAATGAGTGATCAGTTCTCAGCGCAGAGGTGGCGGGAGATAGATTCACCATCGCATCAATGCTGCATCCACCTAGTTGAGTATAAGGTTTTTGGGATTTTTGTAAACCTCATACTTCTCTTTTAAAATAAATTTCCACTTTTGTAGCCAAATTGGGATAACACCTACATTAGATTTGTTACGTTTCCATTAACATAAAAAAAAACGAAACCAAAAAACAAGTTGCGCAAAAAGTGTCACCAAATAATAAAAAGGAATAATTTCTCAGTGGCAGCTGCACTCACAAAATGTTCACATAAACATTATGCATATTAATCCATCCAAAAATGGCGGCAAGCAATACACACCCTCTGGAGAAAATTGAGCCCACTTTTGAATATCCTAGTTGTATGGTAACCTCTCCTGGAATCTTGGCTCCTGATATCCATCCCGTGGGGATACTGGGATAAAGTACAGCCAGACTCACATCTTGGGGTCAGAATTGCTGGTAAGCAGCTTGCAAGTTGGGTGTGCACTTTTGGTGAAGATTTTGCTATCCACACTGAAATATGGATTTTTGTTGATACACAGGTATAAATTAACTTTTTGCACAAGATCACGTCTCCTCTTCTTTTTTCTGATGGACTTTACTGAGTAATTTATAAATGCTTTTCTTTTTAACACATTCTTTTTTACAGTTTTTGATATATATGAATTTCTTACTTGAATGTATGCACTTTATATTGATAGCGCAACACGTTTTTCATTATTATTCCTATTAACATATCACAATTTTAAAAAAATATTTAAAAAGCGCTGGTTACATTTTTAAGTGCTTTTTACTTGCTTCGAAATCCTTACATGCTCTCCCTGCTCTGTGAGGTTTAACCGCTTGCCGACCAGCCGCTGCAGTTCTACTGCGGCAGAATGGCACAGGCAGGCGGATCGACGTTATGGTACGTCGCTCCTTTGGGCGGCCACTAGGGGCGAGCGCGCTGCTCGCCCCCAGAACCGTCACGCGTGCCCTGCTGTCTCGATGACCGCCAGGCTCCCGCAATCGGTCATAACACGGCGAGAACTGGGACCTCTGTGTGTAAACACCGAGATCCCGGTTCTCTGAGGGGAGAAGTGACAGATCGTGTGTTCGTACAAAGTATGAACAGCAATCTGTCATCTCCCCTAGTCAGTCTCCTCCCACCTTCAGTAAGAACACACACTAGGGAACACAATTAACCCCTTGATCACCCCCTAGTGTTAACTCCTTCCCTGCCAGTGACATTTATACAGTAATCAATGCATTTTTATAGCACGGATTTCTGTATAAATGCCAATGGTCCCAAAAATGTGTGAAAATTGTCAGATGTTTCCGCCATAATGTCGCAGTGACGATAAAAATTGCAGATCGCTGCCATTACGAGTAATAAATAAATAAATAAATAATAAAAATGCTATAAATCTATCCCCTATTTTGTAGACGCTATAACTTTTGCGCAAACCAATCAATATACGCTGATTGCAATTTTTATTACCAAAAATATGTAGAAGAATACATATCGGCCTAAACTGAGAAAAAATTTGCTTTTTAAAAAAAAAAATATGGGGTTATTATAGCAAAAAGTACAAAATATTGTGTTTTTTTTTTTTTTCAAAATTGTCGCTTTTCTTTTGTTTATAACGCAAAAAATAAAAACAGCAGAGGCGATCAAATACCACCAAAAGAAAGCTTCATTTGTGGGAAAAAAAAGGAGGTCAATTTTGTTTGGGTACAGCGTCACTTTACAGGCAGACTAAGGGGAACCAGGCACTATATTTAAAGGAAGTTTTCATTTGTTGTTTCACCTTAAGCATCATTAAAATCACTGCTCCTTTAAAAACAATTGTTTAATTTTTTTATATATATTTTGCATTGATAGTACATGTCTCCCAGGGCAGTTATCACCCACCCCCCTACCCTTCCAGCTTTTGCTTTACACTGCTAATTCTAGTATAAGTCATATCACATGTTATTCATTTAAAATTCATTTCCCTGCCCCAGTATGTCCGATCAGCCCCTACCCTGTCCACCTTTATGAGATCCTTGAAAACTCATTTATTCAGGGAAGCTTATCCCACACCCACATAACTGTCCCTGAGCCACCCCCATCAAATCATTCTTTGCAGCTATTACCTTTTGTACCACCACCCCCTCCCTTTAGAATGTAAGCTCTACAAGCAGGGCCCTCCTGTACCTTTTGTATTGAACTGTACTGTAATTGTGTTGTCCCCCTTATACATTGTAAAGCGCTGAGTAAACTGTTGGCGCTATATAAATCTCGTATAATAATAATAATAATAATTTAAAACCTTCTTCGCGTGTATGTTTTTTTGTTTTTTTTATTACATAGGTACATCAACATTTGGTCAATATTCATGATTTTATTAATTGAACAATTTACACATTCTCTGCAGATTTATACATATTTTATTTCAAATTGTATTTTATTTCTAGAAATGGAATTAATGTATGGAATTGAATATTAAAAGACTAGAAAGCTAAAGCATGTAATGCCTGCAAGACAAAGTAAGGATTTTTCCTTAACTAGGTGAGCGAGGGAAATTTTGCTTAATATCATAAATTGTCAGGCAAGGGAAAAAGGAGAAAAACTGTAAATGCTGTATTTGGGTACTACACTCCTTTACCCCACCTTCCGTGCACTTAGGCTCACAAATGCATCATGTTCAATAGTAATTTTGCTCTTCCACTCCACTCCTTATTTCATTTCAAATCCAGGATAAGAGCTTTGCTAACAGACTTTCATTAAAAACAACAGTCTCTGCTCATCCTATTACATTCCAAATCTAAGATAAGAGCTTTGTTAACAGACTTTCATTAAAAAATATCAGTCTTTGCTCTTTTTATTTCATTTCAGATATATCATAGGAGCTTTGTTAATAGACTTTTATTGAAAACAGCTTTTTATGCCTACCTCAGCTCTGGTGGACAACTGACTTTAACTTTCTTAAAAATTCATCTCCACGCATTTACTACCTTTAGTATTATTTGCATTTTCTTTTAGATTGTAAGCTTGCATGACCAGGGTCCTCTTTTTTTTTTTCTAATAATTTTTTTGTAACAAACAGAACAAAAATGCACAAAAACCAAAATAGAACAAATCAAAATCTGTACATAATTGCACACTGGTACAGCTACTTAAACCATACAAAACAGCCAAAAGTGCCCTCCTTAACCCATTGTCTTAAACTCTATTGTAACTGTACGATCATTATTTTGGAAAGCACTGGTGCTTTTATAAACCTGTACAATAATAATTAATAATGTCCATCCTGGTCAATAGACATTTAAGGAAAACAACGCACTTTGCGGATGACTAATTGTTTAATTGATATTCCCTCTGCTATTGTAAAGCCCATTTCTGGCCTCTGTCCCTACCCAAGTTCCACCACCTCTACCCAGCATGCATTTAAAGTGTTACTAAACCCAGGAGCTTGCATTCACTCTATCTGGTCTCCCACAGTACACAGAACATGGAAATGCAATAGTTTTAGTAAATATAAACTGCTAAATACCTTTTCTCATCAGCAGTATATAGCAGGCTTATGACTTCTATCCGTGTCTGGTTAAAGATTGTAGGAGATTTCATTCTGCACTGACTATCCTATCAGGATCCAGGACCCATGATCTTCTGTCTGGACAGTGTTGATTGGCCCTGTGCTGATCATATGCACCCTCCCAAGAAAAAAATAAACTCTCTAGCAATACACACCAAACTGAGCATGTGCAGCTTGTCCCCTAACCCCTGTTCTATCAGGAGATATATTGGGGACTCTGAAAAAAGGGGAGGATGGAGACAGGATTAAACAGCCTTTTTACAAAATGCAGAGGATTAACCTCATAGGTTACACAATGAGGAATGGAACAGGAACAGTGCAGGCCTAAATTGCAGGGAGGGCGTCCATGTACGTCCCTGCCGTGCATGAGCTGCCTACGCTCCCCCTGTCAATGAGATTCGGATGATCACAGATCAGAGTAAGGAGGCAGAACCTGGCCCTTTACCACATGATCATCTGTCAGCCAATGGCAGCTGATCACGTGATGTAAATAGAGCCAATAATCAGCTGTTTTTTCCCTCACACTGATATCGTGAGCAGAAAAAAAAAGCTGATTACGTCTGAAGTAAACGGGACATCGGTCCCTCACACTCCAGACCCACTTCTGCCAAGCAATGCCCACCAGTGCATATTAGCACTGCTAAGCAGTGCCCACCAGTGTCGCCTACCAGTGCTCACCAGTGCCACCAATCATTGCCCATCAGTGCCGCCAATCAGTGCTGCCTATCAGTGCCATCTACCAGTGCCTATCAGTGTCACCTACTAGTGCCTATCAGTGTCACCTACTAATGCCTATCAGTGTCACCTACTAATGCCCATCAGTGTCACCTACTAGTGAATTTCAGTGCGGCAAAATTTTTAGTCTTTTTTTGTTTGTTTAGCAAAAATAAAAACCCCAGTGGTGGTTAAATACCACCAAAAGAAAGCTCTATTTGTGTGAAGAAAATTATAAAAATGTCATATAGGTACAGTGTAGAATGACTGCGCAATTGTCATTGAAAGAGTGACAGCGCTGAAAGCTGAAAATTGACCTGGGCGGGAAGGGGGTAAAAGTGCCCAGTAAGCGGTTAAAGATCAGTTCCAGGTATGGTATATTTTTGCATGGTTACAATGGTCCAGCTTGTAACTATGTAGTATATATACCATACCTGCTCAATGCCCCTGGAAGCTGGAAATCACTGAAGTAGACACTGCTTCTCCAGTTATCTCCAGTTATCTCCACTTGCTTCCATGTCCCCTGCTGAGCAGCTGGCCTGATGCATTCTGGATACAGAAGGTTGGCCCCTCATGCCACGTTATCCAATCACAGGACAAAGCACTCTCTAAATGGCAACCGTGCCAAGTGGTTGACCTCCTATGTTCAGAATGCATCTAGACAGCAACTCAGTAGGGACCCCGGGAGCCATCAGAGATCACTGAAGTGGAGGTATCTAAAGCTGGACCAATATAACTATGTAAAAATATACCAATTCATCTTTAATGATGCAGATAGTGATGCAGACGGATCATATCAGCGTTGTTTGCTGAGCATTTCGTATGTGAGTCCAGTGCACTGTAGTAACTCCCCCTGGTGGGTCCATCATATCACGCACTCACAAGGTGTCCTCAGGCTTCCTAGTTGAATGACGCTAGGTGTTCAACCCAGGAGACCCGAGGCATCTAATGGTGGAAAGGAATTAATGTGACAATAAAGAGAGTGTAAAAATACTCCAAGTGGAATAATGAGTGCTTCAAACTGTTAAAAGACTGACAATTGACAGATTTCCCCCAAATCCTGTTTAATGGTCAGTCCTTTACTTTTCTCGCTAAGAAGATAAACTACTGGGGCAGTTTCTTGTTTTTGTTTTTTTCACAAACAATTATATATTTTCTTGAAAGCAGAGACCCTGTACAATAAAATAGTATCAGTGGCAATGTTTTATGATATTTGCATATTTGCATAACTTTCAATAACCATTATCAAACACATACTGTATATAGGAAAAAATATGCTAAAATGAATTTTAGTACAAACACATTATACCGATCTAATGTTTAGCTGACTCATGTGGTAGGAATGTGATTGTAAACTTCCTATATGGACAAGCCAGCCCCTCTCCTTCAGGAATGTCCTTTAGAAGGTAATTTTGCTCCGCTGGGGGTGGGGTGACCATTTTCTTACAGTGGTCTCCAAACTGTGGCCCAAGGGCCAGATGTAGCCCTTTGCTTGCCTTTATCCCTTGAGGTACTATCACCAACATTGATACGAGACACTATTTTGCCATCTGACACCAACAATGGAGCACCATTTTTCCCACTGACACCACTAATGGGGCACTATTCATCCCCCTAATACCAGATGTTTACTACCACTGATGCCATAAAAATTCCCACTCCCGCCCGGCCCTCCTAGAGTCTGAAGGACAATAAACCAGCCCTTTGTTTAAAATGCTTGGAGACCCCTGTACTATAGTTATCACTTGGAACATTTAGTCTCATCTCCAAAGCTGAATCATGCAACATGTATGCGTCTGGTCTGATTACCTGGCCACGCCTTTATGGGGGAACTCTGTGGCGAAACAGCATCTTTAACAAACAAGCTTCTAATCCACTCCTTGGTCATCTCTCGTCTCTACTAATGCAACTCTCTCCCTTATTGGCTTACCTTCAAAAAGGCTTCAGTCCACCATGAATGCTGCTGCCAGAATCATCCGCCTAACAAACCGCTTGGCGTCTGCTACCCCTCTTTGCCAATCCCTCCACTGGCTGCCATTCAACCAAAGAATTACATTCAAGATACTAACCATAACTTACAAAGCCATCCATAACTTGGCCCCCAGCTACATCACTAACCTGGTCTCAAAGTACCAACCAAATCGTTCTCTCCGTTCCACCCAAGACCTCTTGCTCTCTAGCTCCCTTGTTACTTCCTCCCAGCTTCGCCTCCGAGACTTCTCCCGAGCCTCTCCCATCATCTGAAACTCTCTACCCCAATCTGTCCGACTATCTCCTACTTTGTCCACTTTCAGACAATCTCTGAAAACCCTCTTCAGAGAAGCCTATCTGGCCCCCACCTAACAACTGTACATTTATTTTCTCCATTAGCACATCCCCCCAGTTATTACCTCTTGTAGGTCTTGACTCTCCCTCCCTCTCCCTCTCCCTCTTAAATAGTAAGCTCTAACAAGAAGGGCTCTCTGATTCCTACCCTTTTAAAGTGTGTTGTAGTTGTACTGTCTACCCTCGTGTTGTAAAATGCTGCATAAACTGTTGGCGCTATATAAATCCTGTATAATAATAATAATAATAATCCGTAGTAGTAGTATTATTGTTATGTTTTCTTTATCTGTATTGGTCATTACTTTTAATAAAAGGTTATACTTGTGTGATCTCTCTTTGCACATATCGAACACAACCCCAAAAACGTGACAACACAAATGGTAAAATAGATTAGATAAAGATAAGGGTTGCATCAAGTAAAAAGATACCAAACATGCAAGGACTCAAAATTGCGTGTGCCTTGTCTGTACTGTAAAAGTGATCTACAGCTGCCGGGATCACTTTTACGTCACTGGCTGAAAAAACACAACACCAAGTTCATGGCAGCAGCAGCCGCGAGTTTGTTTAAACCACTTGAAAATCAGGACGTTTCTAAAATGCACCTTAGTAGACAAGTGGTTTTATAAGCAATTGACTACCTGTGACTTCTCACTGTCAGCTTGGTCACAAAACACTACGTGGCAGGTATTGGTTTGCTTCAGTATGGACAGATGTCTCATTTTCTGTGGTGGGGCAGGTGTTTGCGTCAACCAAGGACACTATAAATGTTTTTACAAAGAAAGGATTCATATACAAGTAGTGCTTAAAAGACGTGTGCTATACAATGAGCCTAAACGTACCATAACCCATGCTCCATTAGTACATCTCCAAGGCTACTCAAACAATGGTGGTTATTCAACATAGTAAGTACATTCTGGGACTACATCAATTCATATATATATATATATATATATATATATATATATATATATATATATATATATATATATATATATATATATATATATATATATATATATATACACATTTCAAAACCCATTAAAAACCTATGAGGTTTGATTTGCATCATCTGCCTACTGCAAACTACTTGACATTTCATTATTTGTTGCCAATATGTCTGCTTGACTTTAATGTATGTAAGGTATTGTACCTTTGTACATTACCAAAGAGAAGCGCAGCAATCATGTATCTGTATGTATATGTTCAATGAACTGAAAAACAACACTTTTCATAAGTTAAACAGAAAAGAGGTTCGGTTTATGAAATTGGTAATTGAACAATACTATGTGGGCCAGTTAAACTTCCATCATTTTGGAACATTAGTGCCCTTGTCTTTCCATATAAATGCTGAAAGGGGAATCCAAATAGTTTTGGATACGGGAATTGGGATTCTTTAATCTTCATGACTTTAGTGGAAAGAACTCATAGAACTCCCATATGTAGTACAGCTTTGATGGGTTGAACGTAAATTTTAGCTCGGCTTTTGGTGTCACTAGAGCAGTGGTCTCCAAACTGCGGCCCTTTTCTTGCTTTTATCTGGCCCTTGGGGCACCATTTCATTCACTGACACCAACAAAGGGGAATTCCTCTCACTGAAACCAAACAATGGGGCACAGTTCCTCCCAATGACATCAATGATGGGGAACAATTTTTACCAATGACACCAATCATGGGACACTATTAATCCCAATGATACCAGTGATGGAGCACATTTCCTCCAATGACACCGACAATGAGACACAATTCCTCCAATGATGGGGCACTATTCCTAACAATAACATTAAAGATGGGGCATTACTCTTACCAATAAAAACAACAATGGGGTACAATGACACCAACGATGGGGCATTGTTAACTCCAACTGATGCTGGGACATTTCCCACTCCCTATGGCCACGGTCTGGCCCTCCTAAAGTCTGCAGGACGGTAAATTGGCCCCTTGTTTAGAAAGTTTGGAAACCCCTGTACTAGAGGTTGTAGGACACAAGTATTTTTCTTTTTGTGTGCAAAAGGATTGTTTTTTGTTTTTTTTAGAATACAGCACAGATAGTGTGTGTAGGTGGGGAGGGCATGAAACAGTTTTTTGTAAGCAAGCCTCTACGTAGGAAGGATAAGTAGGCCATATTTGCCCACTAATGCACATGTCATAAAAATATATATAAAGAATTCACCTAAAGAGTAACTGCACTTTTGTTAACCACTTCACCTCCAAAAGGTTTACCCCCTTCATGACCAGGCCATTTTTCGCGATACGGCACTGCGTTTCTTTAACTGACAATTGCGCGGTTGTGCAACTCTGTACCCAAATAAAATTTATGTAATTTTTCCCATAAATACCACTCCAGTGAGCGAATCCTAAATTGACTGTCTAATGCGTGCCTGATCTGAAAGTAGCTGTAGAATGTATTGTTTGGAATTCCATATTCTGATCTTAACTCAGTAAAAGATTTCAGACTGTTGTCGTTAAACAGCTGGGCTAACCTTATTTTTTTCTATGGTTAATAATTCCCGCAGTAACTTATCATTCCATATAGGTGAAAACTCGGTAATGCCCTTGTACCTGATGGTCCTCTGAACTGTCTGCCAGACTTTGGTAGCTAACATATATGTTGGAAGCTTTTGCTGAAGTGAACCTGCCTCTAATGCTTCCGCTAGGGATTTATGTGGGTTGCCCTCTAACATAATTTTACTGCTGGTGCACATTTTACCCGGGGACTCGCATCCCCCTATATGTTGTAATTGAGCGGCCATATAATAACTGTAAGGGTGGGGGACTGCCATTCCCCCTTCCCTAGTAGGTCGCTGCAGAGTTTGTAAACTGATCCTGGCCTGCCCTTTCTTCCAAATTAGTTCCCTGAATAAAGAATTTATTTTTAGGAACCACTTTCTCCCAATCCAGACCGGGGAGTTATGGAGTATGTACAGTAGTTGTGGCAGCCATATCATTCTGACCAGATTAATTCGGCCTGCCATGGACAGGGGAAGTCGGCACCAAATGTCGCATTTCCTTTTGAATTTTGCAAGCAAGGGGACTAAGTTATCTCCAATATATTGGTTGGGGTCCTTAGACATTAGTGTTCCCAGATATCTCATCTTGTCTGTTACATTTAACCGGGATATATCGTCGGGGAGGATACTGATAGTTGAATCGATCTGCAGAAGCATTGACTTCAACTCCCAGTTGATTATTAGGCCCGAGAGTCTCCCAAACCCCCCTACCAACTGCATCATTTTTTCTAAAGATGGCCCCATGTAACCCAAAAAGAGCAAGACATCGTCGGCATATAACGCAATCCTTTCCTCACCGTTTTTCCTCCTGAATCCCTGTAATCCAGTCAAGCCTCTCACTGCCTCTGCGAGTGGCTCCATTGCCAGGTGCCAGGTGCCAGGGCGAACAGCAGGGGTGATAACGGGCACCCCTGCCTCATTCCCCTCTCAAGTGGTAGACTTTCTGAATACTCATTATTAATCTTTAATCTGGCACTTGGGTGATTGTATAGAATTTTTAGCCAACTGAAGGGGGCCGAAACCGAATCTCTCCAGTACCCTCCAGAGATATCCCCATTCCAGGCTGTCAAATGCCTTGGCAATATCCAAGGACAAGACAGCTATGGAACCCTTGTTCTCTACTGGGGCCTGGAAATTCAAATATGCCCTTCTAATATTTACACTGGTAGACCTATTAGGGATAAACCCTGCCTGGTCAAGATGTACCAGTTTTGTAATGCATTTATTTAGCCTGGTTGCCATTACTTTTGCCAGAATTTTAATATCAGAACAGAGCAATGAGATCGGTCTATATGAGGATACGTCAAGATGGTCTTTCCCCTCTTTCCGTATGAGTACAATATTGGTTTCTGACATCGAAGCAGGCAGTCTACCCTCTGCGACTGCCCAGTTCCGTGTCTTCAGAAGAGTAGGGAGCAACACCTCCCCGTAGTACTTGTAGATCTCAACGGGCAGTCTGTCTGGACCTGGGGATTTATGGTTGGGCATATCCACTACTGCACGTTTCAGTTCCTCTAAGGTTATTGGGGATTCTAGACTGGTCTTGTCTGTTACGGAAAGAGTCGGCCATTCGACACTCTCTAAGAACTCTCCCCGTTCTATAAGCTGTTTTGATTTATATAGTGATCTATAAAATTCAAAAAATGTCTCCTTGATCATCAGAGGGTCAGATGAAATTTCCCCACTTGGGGTCTTAATCATAGAGATTGTTGAGGAGGGAGAATTAGTACTGGCTAGCAAAGCTAGCATTCGACCCACTCTTTCCCCCTCTCCAAAACACCTTTGTCTCGGGAAGAGTCTCCTATTTTCGGCATTTCTAGTTGTTACCGCTTTGTACTCCTGCTGCTTCCTAACCCATAACTCCTGCTTCTCTGGGCTAGGGTCCAACACGTATTGTCTCTTTAATTCCATAACCTCCTTTCTGATATATTCTCCCTCCGCCCATGATTGCTTCTTTACTCTTGATATGTGTTGGATTAAAAGCCCCCTGAGGAAAGCTTTAAAAGAATCCTAGACCACCCCCGCCGATGCTGATCCCGAGTTATATTCTACAAACTCTTTTAATCTTGTGGATATTTCTTCCGTTCCCCCTATTACCTCTAGCCATATTGGATTTACTGCCCACGATCTCTGAGTATGTCTATCGTGAATATCCACCGATAGTTTCAGGGGTGAGTGGTCTGATATCCCTCTTGGCCAATATTCTATCTTGTTTACTTGGGGATGTACTTCTTTATTACCTATGGCCGAATCTATACGAGTGTGCGGTGTGGGCCCCCGAGTAGCAAGAGTATTGCCGATTATTTGGGTTACAGACTCTCCAGAGGTCACACCATCCAATCTCCTCCAGAAGCTGGGCAAACCTTCCCTCTATCGCCCTTTCTGCCCGGGCCCCAGGTGGGAACCTATCTTGATGACTATCGAGGACCGCATTAAAATCCCCCACCACTATCATCGGAGTGTCGGTTTTGTTCTCCTCGTATTCTAACAGGCGGTACAGAATCTCCAACTTAAATGGGGGAGGGATATACAAATTTGCTATGACAAATGCTCTGCCCTCTATCAAACAATGCAAAAAAATATACCAGCCCAATGTATCGATCCTGAGGTCCCTACAGGAAACAGTATGTTATCAAAAAATACTGGAGGAACATTTGCATTCATCAGTCAGGAAGCTGCGCATGGGATGTACTTGGACATTCCAACATGACAATGGTTCAAAACACAGGGCCAAGTCGACCTGATATTGGCTACAGCAGAATAAAATAAAGGCTCTGGAGTGGCCATCTGTCAGGGCTGGGCTCAGCACTTCCTTCTCTGAGTTGGCCGCTCAGCTGTCGGGTAATTGCCAGCTCCTATCTCTCCATAGTGACTCACCTGTTGATGATATCCTGCTCGTCAGTCCTGCCTACTTATGCCATCCAGACCAGATGATCTCTGCCTTTGCCTTGGTCACATCTCTAGAGATGCTCTCCTGTGATCCTGTTAAAGACTTGCTTGGCTGACATTCCTTCTGGCTCCAGATCCTCCTTCTACTACACTGTTCTCTGGCTCCCTGACATTTTGGATTGTCTGACTATCCGTTCTGGTTCCTGAACTCAGGCTATGTTTTGACTACATTTACTCTTTTTTTTTATTATTTCATAAACAAGTGTGATTTATCTGTACTTCTGTCTCAGTCTGATTCATGGTTTCTGACACCATCTCAGTCTCCTGACCTCAATATCATTAAGCCTCTCTGGGGAGATCTCAAATGTGCAGTTCATGCAAGACAGCCCAAGAATTGACAGGCTTTTTGTCAAGAGGAATGGGCAGCTTTACCATCTGAGAAGATAAAGAGCCTACTCCACAAATACCACAAAAGACTTCAAGCTGTCTGACGTTAAAGGGGGCAATACACAGTGTTAAGAACTGGGGTATGTAAACTTTTAATCAGGGTCATCTGGGTAGTTTCTGTTGTGATTATGATTTAAAAAGAGTAAACACAGTTGATTGATAATAAATGGCTTCAGCCAAACACTAACCATGAGTGAAAGAAAAGTGTACAACTGTATCAATCAGCTGCTGCACCTGCAAGGCTGTAATGAAGAAAGTGTCAGGGTCTGCATCCCTTTAGATGTAGTTTCCCTTTGGGAGTATCTTACCATAAATTACATTTATGTTGCAGGGGATGCCAAAAATCAGACTTGTATCTTAGTGCAGACTTCTGGGAATATCAGTGAGCCAATCACACAAGCAGGAAATTACATTTCTGGGGGCATGCTGTACACCACTTGCGCCATATTGCATTTTACAGAAAAAGCCATTTTTAATAACAATACATTACAACATGACTTGTATCACAATTGTACATACTATGTATTTTTTTATTTGCTATTTTTTCCCAAGAATGTGGAGTTATCCTTTAAGCTGGTAACTAGAGCTGAGCTGAACATACCTGGGTTTGATTTAATGCAAATTTGGTGTACTTTACTGAAGTTCGAATGCCAAAATTTGAACCCCAATGAAGTCAATGGGAGCTGAATCTTTCAAGACAGTAATGTCCATTCACTAGGCTAATAGGCAACAGTGTTAACTTTGTTGACTAAAATATTTTTATCGACTAAATACTAAAACTAAAATTACATTTTAGTCAAAAGACTGACTAAAACTAAATTGAATTTATATCACAAGGACTGAATCTGTGTTGGTAGTGTATGTTTAAACCTTAATACCATAAATAATAAACATGTTATTAATAGATTTTTACTCTAGGAGTATCTATACAACCTGATATTCTATCCTCTCTGAATCAATTCCAGCTTGAGCTACTCAAGCTAGGGTGGAGAGTGGGTCATGTTAAAAACAAAATGTGAGAAGTCACTACGTCATTTAATGCCCTTGTTGAGTCACATGCATATCATCAAGATGACCTAATGTTCTTGAAGGCTAAAGTGGCTGACCTCGAGGACAGGTCACGCCACCACAATTAAAAAATCAGAGGCATACCCAAAACGGTACAGACCCACCAACTACCTCACTTCGTGTGGGACCTATTTAAAGCGGTGGTACCTAATCTCATGTCAGAGGATCTCACCATTGACAGGACCATCCTTCCCAAACCATCCTTCCTTCCTCCAGAAGTAACTTGCGATGTCCTAATGCGGATTCATTTTTTCAAGTTTTTTAGAAGCAGTCCACCATAATGATCAGATCGCAGCACAAGCAGCTAACATCCAGGTTTTACCAGGTTTTTCCCAATACACTTTGCAACTCCGATGCAACTGAAATTCCATCACTAAAGCTCTGCGAAACAACAAGCTTATCTATAAATGGGTGTATCCAGCCAAGCTGAGTGTGACCCACCAAGGGAATTCACACCTCATTACTTCACTACATGAGGGTCTTAATCTTCTCAAGCAATGGGGAATCATACCTGAGGCACAATCTACTTCCACAAATTCCTCACATCAGGTGCCTAAACATATATATCCTGACTGGCAAGTAGTGTCCAGCAAGTCTTTACCGCTTCTATGAAACACCTAAGAGATGACATCTCTACGTTCTCGCCTGACTCCAGAGATCCTGAAGCTAGATGAAGTACCTTCCACCGTACCCTATACCCCGCAAAAATTTGCAGTGGATACTGCACACTTGGTTCTACATGGACCTTTTCTTTTTACTTTTTTTTTTCAACTTGTGGTTTGGGCAGGTTACGTTTCCTGTTTTTTTTTGGCAACCTGTGTTAATGCTTTAAGAGTTTCACCCAGTTCCCCTGACTACCTGATCCCAAACACACCCAGGAGAGTTGACCCAATTTGTGTTATGACTTTTGTTCTCTTCTGTCTCCCATCATCCTGGCTGAACGAATTAGACCACACCTTATATATCCAGAAGCACTCTTCTTCCAAACATAGAACATTCTTTCTCATCAACACTTCCTGATGCTCCCATTCTACCACCCATGGTGGTCTACATCCTTCTTCAAGACTTCTCATATTTGATCTCCAACATTGCTCTCCATATCAACCGAATACATGCAAATGGGACTTAAGCTCATGTCTCTAAATGTCTGAGGCCTAAACCACCCAGAGAAGCGCCACTCTCTATGGAAGGAAGCAACTTCCAACAAAGCCGATATAAATCGCCATTCAGGAAACCCACTTCCACAAAGACCCTCCTCCATGCCTGCAAATATCTAGCAAGGTCTGGCAATTTCTTTCCTCTCTGTCCCCCACTCAAAAGGGAATTTCCCCACTGGGAACAATCACAAAAACTGCTCTCTCAATAGTACCCAACACCATTTCAAATGTTGACATTCTCCAAGACCCACTCTCCTCTATGTTGGAGGGTATGTGGGCAATCTCATTCACACTTTTTGGTCATGCAAAAAACTAGATTTTGGAGAAAAAATTTCTTCATCCTTTCAGAGACCACCAGTGTAATAACTTACCCCAACCCTGCTCTCGCAGTCCTACACTTGGGCATACATAGCTTCCATCATAGTCTAAGGACTGTTGTATTACATATTTTAATGGCAACAAAAACAGTTATAGCTAGGCACTGGACTAGCATCTGGCACCCACCCCTATAGAAGTTGTAGATCTAACGAATACGCAATTTTTATGCGAAAAAATGTACTCCCACACTATCTTCAACTGTGCATTATTCAACAAAATGTGGAAACCTTGGATGGATAATAAATACTATGTTGATGTCTTTTTATACAATAGTATTATACAATATACTGTAAAACATATTCTCCTTTTTGTTTGATCTATTTTGTATAATTGCGATTGTTTCTGTGATTGTGTTACTAAATACATCAGCCTTTTTCCTTTCTTCCCTCTGTAACTATACGATCACAGTTTTCTAGTTTTGTGTGCAATTTTGAAAATCAATAAACATTACTAAAATAAAAAAAAAACATTAAATTTCTTCATTTGCCTCTTACTAAATGCCTCAGGCTGTCTACTTTCCAAAAAGGGGTGATCTGGGGAGAATTTGTACTGTACTAGCATTTTAGGGCCTCAAAAAATGAGATTGGCTGTCAGTACATCAGGATTGATGGATTATCATATATATACAGTGCTCAGCATAAATGAGCACACCCCAACAGATTTGTCGGAAAACCTTTACCTTTCTTTCAGAATCAACGTTTTCTATGGGACACTATACTACAAAATACTCCCACAAATGCAGGCCATTGATTGCAACCAAGATTTGTTAATTTGCACTCACAAAAAAAGTATTTTTCCTAACAAATTAATTCAAGACCATGTTGCAAAAATGAATACAGCCCCAATGAAAGTCTTAGGAGCAAAGCTAAATTTTAGACAACAAAATCATAATTATCAATAATTCAACTACAGGTGAGTCTAATTATTCATTAAACGGGTGTCCAGCAGACAGTTGCTTATAAAAGGGCGTTGATTAACAAATAAAAAGCCTTCCCATTTCATGCTGTCAGCAATGGCACCACATGGAAGAGAAATGTCACAAAGCCTGAGAAAGAAAATAATTTCTTTACACAAGAAAGGTGAAGGCTACAAGAAGATCAGCAAAGCTTTACTTATCAGTCTGAATACTGTAGCAAAAGTGATCCAAAAATTTAACAAAGATGGAACTGCAACCATCTCATGAAGATGTCCAGGTTGTCCATGGAAGTTAACACCTCAATAGGAGTGTCTTCTGATGAAAAGGGTTGAAGAAAATCTCCATGCAAGTTCACTGCGGTTAGCTAAAATAGTAGTAAGCCAAACACAATATGGTGTACACTGCAGAGAAATGGCATGCATGGGTGTCGTCCATGAAGGAAGCCTCTCCTAAAGCCCATGCAAAAAAAAGCCCACCTAGAACTTGCCAGGGCCTATGCTAAAAAAGAAGATGACTACTGGGGAGTATTGGTAACTGTAAGCGCAAACACACAAGTCCATATATAACAGGAGATATAAAGGGCTGAGCAACTTGGTCCATAGGGGACAGGCTGGAAGTTCAAGGGTTAAGTGGTAACTGGTAATGTAATGGTTAAAGTAGGCTGGTAGGCTAGGCGGCTGCTGTCCCCTCTCTCATCCATCACTGGGACTCTGTACTCTGGAGTGATGAGACCAAGATAAATGTTTTTGGAACTGATGGCTTAAAAACTGTATGGCATCGCAAAGGTGAGGAATACAAAGAAAATACATGGTGCCTACAGTGAAACATGGTGGCGGCAGTGTCCTTCTGTGGGGCTGCATGAGTGCTGCTGGTGTCGGGGAGCTGCATTTCATTGATGGTATCATGAATTCACAGATGTACTCCTCTATATTGAAAGAAGATGCTACCATCACTCCGTGCCCTTGGTCATTGTGCACTTTTCCAACACGACCATTAGGGGCGGTTCGCAAACACGCAAAAAGTTCTAGCGAACATGCAAACCCTGTTAAAGTCTATGGGACATGAGAAATCAAAAGTGCTCATTTTAAAGGCTTATATGCAAGTTATTGCCATAAAAAGTGTATGGGGACCCGGGTACTGCCCCAGGAGACATGAATCAAGGCAAAAAAAAGCTTTTAAAACAACCTTTTTTTTCAAGAGCAGTGATTGTAATAATGTTTAAAGTGAAACAAAAAATGAAATATTCCTTTAAATATCGTTCCTAGGGGGGTCCCCTTAGTCTGCCTGCAAAGTGGCGCATCTGTGCAATGTATAGAACAGTGCCACAGCAAAATGACATTTCTAAAGGAAAACATTTAATTTAAACTTGCTTGCGGCTGTAATGTATTGCCGGCTCCTGACAGTCCATACCAGGCCCTACGGGTCTGGTATGGATTTTAAGGTGAATCCCATGCCAAAATTAACCACTTGCCGACCGCCTACCGCATATATACTGCGGCAGAATGGCACGGGCAGGCAAAATCACGTACCCGTACGTGATCTGCCTCCCGCGGGCGGGGGGTCCTATCGGACCCCCCCCCCGGTGCCATCGGCGGTCGGCATTTGACTGGGAGCGTCGGGAGGCGAGGGGGAGACCATCCGATCGTGGCCCCCCCCTCGCGATCGCTCCCAGCCAATGGGAATCCTCCTCTGCCTGTGTGTCGTTTCACACAGGCAGAGGATGTGATGTCATCTCTCCTCGGTCTGGCAGTTTCCGTTCCAGCGCCGAGGAGAGATGACAAGTGAGTGCACAACACACACACACACACAGTAGAACATGCCAGGCATACCTTACACCCCGATCCCCCCCCCGATCGCCCCCCGATCCCCCCCCAATCACCCCCCCCCCCCTGTCACAAACTGACATTAGCAGTATTTTTTTTTTTTTTTTCTGATTACTGCATAGTGTCAGTTTGTGACAGTTAGTGTTAGGGCAGTGAGTATTACCCCCCTTTAGGTCTAGGATACCCCCCTAACCCCCCCTAATAAAGTTTTAACCCCTTGATCACCCCCCCTCACCAGTGTCGCTAAGCGATCATTTTTCTGATCGCTGTATTAGTGTCGCTGGTGACGGTAGTTAGGAACGTAAATATTTAGGTTCGCTGTCAGCATTTTATAGCGACAGGGACCCCCATATACTATCTAATAAATGTTTTAACCCCTTGATTGCCCCCTAGTTAACCCTTTCACCACTGATCACCGTATAACTGTTACGGGTGACGCTGGTTAGTTCGTTTATTTTTTATAGTGTCAGGGAACCCGCCGTTTATTACCGAATAAAGGTTTAGCCCCCTGATCGCCCGGCGGTGATATGCGTCGCCCCAGGCAGCGTCAGATTAGCGCCAGTACCGCGAACACCCACGCACGCAGCATACGCCTCCCTTAGTGGTATAGTATCTGATCGGATCAATATCTGATCCGATCAAATCTATACTAGCGTCCCCAGCAGTTTAGGGTTCCCGAAAACGCAGTGTTAGCGGGATCAGCCCAGATACCTGCTAGCACCTGCGTTTTGCCCCTCCGCCCAGCCCAGCCCACCCAAGTGCAGTATCGATCGATCACTGTCACTTACAAAACACTAAACGCATAACTGCAGCGTTCGCAGAGTCAGGCCTGATCCCTGCGATCGCTAACAGTTTTTTTGGTAGCGTTTTGGTGAACTGGCAAGCACCAGCCCCAGGCAGCGTCAGGTTAGCGCCAGTACCGCTAACACCCATGCACGCACCGTATACCTCCCTTAGTGGTATAGTATCTGATCGGATCAATATCTGATCCGATCAGATCTATACTAGCGTCCCCAGCAGTTTAGGGTTCCCAAAAACGCAGTGTTAGCGGGATCAGCCCAGATACCTGCTAGCACCTGCGTTTTGCCCCTCCGCCCGGCCCAGCCCACCCAAGTGCAGTATCGATCGATCACTGTCACTTACAAAACACTAAACGCATAACTGCAGCGTTCGCAGAGTCAGGCCTGATCCCTGCGATCGCTAACAGTTTTTTTGGTAGCGTTTTGGTGAACTGGCAAGCACCAGCCCCAGGCAGCGTCAGATTAGCGCCAGTACCGCTAACACCCACGCACGCAGCATACGCCTCCCTTAGTGGTATAGTATCTAATCGGATCAATATCTGATCCGATTAGATCTATACTAGTGTCCCCAGCAGTTTAGGGTTCCCAAAAACGCAGTGTTAGCGGGATCAGCCCAGATACCTGTTAGCACCTGCGTTTTGCCCCTCCGCCCGGCCCGGCCCAGCCCACCCAAGTGCAGTATCGATCGATCACTGTCACTTACAAAACACTAAACGCATAACTGCAGCGTTCGCAGAGTCAGGCCGGATCCCTGTGATCGCTAACAGTTTTTTTTGTAGCGTTTTGGTGAACTGGCAAGCGCCAGCGGCCTAGTACACCCCGGTCGTAGTCAAACCAGCACTGCAGTAACACTTGGTGACGTGGCGAGTCCCATAAGTGCAGTTCAAGCTGGTGAGGTGGCAAGCACAAGTAGTGTCCCGCTGCCACCAAAAAGACAAACACAGGCCTGTCGTGCCCATAATGCCCTTCCTGCTGCATTCGCCAATCCTAATTGGGAGCCCACCACTTCTGCAGCGCCTGTACTTCCCCCATTCACATCCCCAACCAAATGCAGTCGGCTGCATGAGAGGCATTTTCTTTATGTCCTCCCGAGTACCCCTACCCAACGAACCCCCCAAAAAAGATGTTGTGTCTGCAGCAAGCGCGGATATAGGCGTGACACCCGCTATTATTGTCCCTCCTGTCCTGACAATCCTGGTCTTTGCATTGGTGAATGTTTTGAACGCTACCATGCACTAGTTGAGTATTAGCGTAGGGTACAGCATTGCACAGACTAGGCACACTTTCACAGGGTCTCCCAAGATGCCATCGCATTTTGAGAGACCCGAACCTGGAACCGGTTACAGTTATAAAAGTTAGTTACAAAAAAAAGTGTAAAAAAAAAAAAAAAAAAAAACACAAACAAAAATATAAAATAAAAATAGTTGTCGTTTTATTGTTCTCTCTCTCTCTATTCTCTCTCTATTGTTCTGCTCTTTTTTACTGTATTCTATTCTGCAATGTTTTATTGTTATTGTTATTGTTATTATGTTTTATCATGTTTGCTTTTCAGGTATGCAATTTTTTATACCTTACCGTTTACTGTGCTTTATTGTTAACCATTTTTTTGTCTTCAGGTATGCCATTCACGACTTTGAGTGGTTATACCAGAATGATGCCTGCAGGTTTAGGTATCATCTTGGTATCATTCTTTTCAGCCAGCGGTCGGCTTTCATGTAAAAGCAATCCTAGTGGCTAATTAGCCTCTAGACTGCTTTTACAAGCAGTGGGAGGGAATGCCCCCCCCCCCAACATCTTCCGTGTTTTTCTCTGGCTCTCCTGTCTCAACAGGGAACCTGAAAATGCAGCCGGTGATTCAGCCAGCTGACCATAGAGCTGATCAGAGACCAGAGTGGCTCCAAACATCTCTATGACCTAAGAAACCGGAAGCTACGAGCATTTTATGACGTAGATTTCGCCGGATGTAAACAGCGCCATTGGGAAATTGGGAAAGCATTTTATCACACCGATCTTGGTGTGATCAGATGCTTTGAGGGCAGAGGAGAAATCTAGGGTCTAATAGACCCCAATTTTTGCAAAAAAGAGTACCTGTCACTACCTATTGCTATCATAGGGGATATTTACATTCCCTGAGATAACAATAAAAATGATTTAAAAAAAAAAAATGAAAGGAACAGTTTAAAAATAAGATAAAAAAATAATAATAATAAAGAAAAAAAAAAAAAAAGCACCCCTGTCCCCCCTGCTCTCGCGCTAAGGTGAACGCAAGCGTTGGTCTGGCGTCAAATGTAAACAGCAATTGCACCATGCATGTGAGGTATCGCCGCGAAGGTCAGATCGAGGGCAGTAAGTTTAGCAGTAGACCTCCTCTGTAAATCTAAAGTGGTAACCTGTAAAGGCTTTTAAAAATGTATTTAGTTTGTCGCCACTGCACGTTTGTGCGCAATTTGTAAAGCATGTCATGTTTGGTATCCATGTACTCGGCCTAAGATCATCTTTTTTATCTCATCAAACATTTGGGCAATATAGTGTGTTTTAGTGCATTAAAATGTAAAAAAGTGTGTTTTTTCCCCAAAAAATGCGTTTGAAAAATCGCTGCGCAAATACTGTGTGAAAAAAAAAAATGAAACACCCACCATTTTAATCTGTAGGGCATTTGCTTTAAAAAAAATATATAATGTTTGGGGGTTCAAAGTAATTTTCTTGCAAAAAAAAATTATTTTTTTATGTAAACAATAAGTGTCAGAAAGGGCTTTGTCTTCAAGTGGTTAGAAGAGTGGGTGATGTGTGACATAAGCTTCTAGATGTTGTGCATAAAATGCCAGGACAGTTCAAACCCCCCCAAATGACCCCATTTTGGAAAGTAGACACCCCAAGCTATTTGCTGAGAGTCATGTTGAGTCCATGGAATATTTTATATTGCGACACAAGTTGCGGGAAAGAGACAATTTTTTATTTTTTTTATTTTTTTTTGGGCAAAGTTGTCACTAAATGATATATTGCTCAAACATGCCATGGGAATATGTGAAATTACACCCCAAAATACATTCTGCTGCTTCTCCTGAGTACGGGGATACCACATGTGTGGGACTTTTTGGGAGCCTAGCCGCGTACGGGACCCCGAAAACCAAGCACCGCCTTCAGGCTTTCTAAGGCCGTAAATTTTTGATTTCACTCTTCACTGCCTATCACAGTTTCGGAGGCCATGGAATGCCCAGGTGGCACAAAACCCCCCCAAATGACCCCATTTTGGAAAGTAGACACCCCAAGCTATTTGATGAGAGGTATAGTGAGTATTTTGCAGACCTCACTTTTTGTCACAAAGTTTTGAAAATTGAAAAAAGAAAAAAAAAAAATTTTTTTCTCGTCTTTTTTTATTTTCAAAAACAAATGAGAGCTGCAAAATACTCACCATGCCTCTCAGCAAATAGCTTGGGGTGTCTACTTTCCAAAATGGGGTCATTTGGGGGGGTTTTGTGCCACCTGGGCATTCCATGGCCTCCGAAACTGTGATAGGCAGTGAGGAGTAAAATCAAAAATGTACGCCCTTAGAAATCCTGAAGGCGGTGCTTGGTTTTCGGGGTCCCGTACGCGGCTAGGCTCCTAAAAAGTCCCACACATGTGGTATCCCCGTACTCAGGAGAAGCAGCTAAATGTATTTTGGGGTGCAATTCCACATATGCCCATGGCCTGTGTGAGCAATATATCATTTAGTGACAACTTTGTGCAAAAAAAAAAAAAAATTTGTCACTTTCCCGCAACTTGTGTCAAAATATAAAACATTCCATGGACTCAACATGCCTCAAAGCAAATAGCTTGGGGTGTCTACTTTCCAAAATGGGGTCATTTGGGGGGGGTTTATGTCATCTGGGCATTTTATGGCCTTCAAAACTGTGATAGGTAGTGAGGAGTAAAATCAAAAATGTACGCCCTTAGAAATCCTGAAGGCGGTGCTTGGTTTTCGGGGCCCCGTACGCGGCTAGGCTCCCAAAAAGTCCCACACATGTGGTATCCCCGTACTCAGGAGAAGCAGCTAAATGTATTTATGTATTTTGGGGTGCAATTCCACATATGCCCATGGCCTGTGTGAGCAATATATCATTTAGTGACAACTTTTTGTAATTTTTTTTTTTTTTTTTTTTTTTTTGTCATTATTCAATCACTTGGGACAAAAAAAATGAATATTCAATGGGCTCAACATGCCTCTCAGCAAATTCCTTGGGGTGTCTACTTTCCAAAATGGGGTCATTTGTGGGGGTTTTGTACTGCCCTGCCATTTTAGCACCTCAAGAAACGACATAGGCAGTCATAAATTAAAGGCTGTGTAAATTCCAGAAAATGTACCCTAGTTTGTAGACGCTATAACTTTTGCGCAAACCAATAAATATACACTTATTGACATTTTTTTTACCAAAGACATGTGGCCGAATACATTTTGGCCTAAATGTATGACTAAAATTGAGTTTATTGGATTTTTTTTAGAACAAAAAGTAGAAAATATCATTTTTTTTCAAAATTTTCGGTCTTTTTCCGCGTATAGCGCAAAAAATAAAAAACGGCAGAGGTGATCAAATACCATCAAAAGAAAGCTCTATTTGTGGGAAGAAAAGGACGCAAATTTCGTTTGGGTACAGCATTGCATGACCGCGCAATTAGCAGTTAAAGCGACGCAGTGCCGAATTGTAAAAAGTGCTCTGGTCAGGAAGGGGGTAAAACCTTCCGGGGCTGAAGTGGTTAAAAAATTGGTGTGGGGTCCCCCCCAAAATCCATAACAGACCCTTATGCGAGCATGTAGCCTGGAGGTCAGGATAGGGGGGGGCAAGTGTTTTATTACATATACTTAAAGGAATATAATATTATTTTAACAATTTATGCTCATTTAATTAGCACTGAATTGCAATATTCAGCCAATATGTTATTTAAAGAGGAGTTCCACCCAGGGGGGCCGTCAAAAAAAGAAAAAAAATTAAAAGTCAGCAGCTACAAATACTGCAGCTGCTGACTATTAATTGGACACTTACCTGTCCCTGGGTCCAGCGATGCGGGGGATCGAAGCCCCGCTCGTCCCCCCCCTCCGCTCGTCGGCGCCGGCATTTCAACTGTGGGAGCCGGGCTGTGGCTTCACAGCCTGGCACCCACTGCACATGCGCGAGCGGCGCCGCGCGCCGTGATTGGCCCCTCAATCACCTGGGACCTGTAATGGGTCCCAGATGATTGACGGGAGGGAGCAGAGCGGAGCCCTTCCTGTACCGAGGGGGAAGTGATGTCACCAGCCCAGGCAAAGGAACAGGCAGACTACGAGGGACCACCTAGCAACAGGCATTTAGAGGCAAGTGAAAAAAAAAAAAAATCCCAATTTTTTTTGTTTTTTAGAATTTTTCCAGGTATTTTTGTTTTTTGGGTGGAACCCCACTTTAACTTGCAGTCAAACCCATTTCAAGCATCAACAATAGTAAAAAAATGGAATTTAACATGTATCCTCACAGGGTGACATTGTGGATGCACTAGTAACAATGTGCCAACGTCCCAATATTGATTGGAAAAAACTAAAAAAAATTGCAAAGATGGACTTTATAGGCACACACATAGGGTAAAAAGTTATGAAATTTTCATTGGATAAAGTTAAAAAGATAATATACAAAACATAAAAAGAGGTCATATATCTTTTATGTCATCATTAGTATGATGTGTGGTCTTCAAGCATCAAAATAAACTGAACAAGTCCTAACCCAGCGAGCCTTTTAAAATTATGTTTACACTATAAATCCTAGCTCGAGTCCTGTGACTTGAGACTTGTTCTTATTTTTAATGCAAGTTCATATCAGAAAGAACCCAATTATAGAATCATATTGCTTTGACTATTACATTCCAGTAGGAGGAGAAAACATTCAGGCTGTGATGAATTATGTATTGTGGGGAAAGGAAGCCAGACAAATTTAAAGAATTAAAAAAATAAAAATAAAAAAAATAAGACATCAAACTCCTGTTTAGTTACTTGTCAAATACCAAAAAGCTCAACAACAAATAATGGTGCAAAATGGCAACCGTGATTGGCATTTTATGTTTTAAAATACAACTCTCATACTGCTTTTTCTCCTGCTGAAATGGTAATTAGACTGAATGCCTCAATCAAACCCGTAAATCTAGAGATCAAAGTATGCATCTTATCTTGGACGTTAAGGAGACTGTTGTAAATGGTAACTAGATTTTCATTCAAGCAGCGCACAGAATGAACGAATTGTGATCAGTGGCAATCCTCCTGATGTTGAACAAGCTTGAAGAGGCCGTGAAACGCGATGGGCTGTCACTTTGAATGAAAGCTGACTAATTTACCTGACTTTAATTCATTTTGGGGAAAATACTTAAGAGCAATAGAGAGGAAAGCTGTCAGAAAGGCTTCCTCATAAAGAAAAGTGCAGCTGCCACGATTCATTTGTGCTTTTTTTATATGTATGGAAGGCTTAATTATGTCATGATCGAAAACCTCGTCTGCAGGGATGTTTCTTGAGTGAAACAGTAAAGAAAATTGCATAAGTAAAGAGGAGATTATTTGTGAACATGGAACAGGTAGGATAAGTAGCACTGTGTCTTGTTCACACGGTAATTACCTAAAAAAAAATTGGATTTTTGTACTCACTGCAAAATTCTTTTTTTGGAGTCCTTTAAGGGACACGGGAATTCCTAGGCTGTTAGGGTATATTGCCATCTACAGGAAAAATGAACACTAGCAACAAAGATAAACATTGATCTGGAAGTGCCCATGGAACATCTACCAGGAATCTTAACGTTTACCCCCTTCCTGCCCAGACCAATGTTCAGCTTTCAGCTTCGTCACACTTTGAATGACAATTGCGTGGTCATGCAACACTGTACCCAAATAAAAAGGTTATTTTTTTTCATACAAATAGAGCTTTATTTTATTTTTTTTTTAAAAGACCGAAAATGTTGGAAAAAAAAAAGTTTTGTAAATAGGTATATTTTCTCTTTCACTGATGTGCGCTGATGAGGCTCCACTAATGGGCACTGATGAGGCTCCACTGATGGACACTGATGATGCTCCACTGATGGGCACTGATGAGGCTCCACTGATGGGCACTGATGAGGCTCCACTGATGGGCACTGATGAGAAGGCACTAAAGGGCCCTGATGAGGAGGCACTAATATGCAGCACTGATGGTCACTGAAAGGTAGCACTGACTTGCATCACTGATGAGCACGGATTGGTGTCACTGCTGGGCACTGTTGGGGCCCTGATTACCTATACAGGTCTCCCCTGTGAAGAAATGCCGCTGATCGGCTCTCCTCTCCTCACACTCTGTCAGTGTGAGGCGGGGAGAGCCGACAACCCGCATTTCCTTGTTCACACGCGATCAGCTGTGATTGGAAACAGCTGATCACATGGGTAAAGCGTTATCAGCTCTTTACGAGACATGTGCACTGCCAAAAAATTTGTTCGTTTTTTTTTTTTTTTTTTGGCTTTTCGGGTCATTCGTTATGATCGCAAATCGTACATTCGTAAATTTGCACATTCGTAAATTTGAAAATTCGTATATTCGCAAATTCGTACATTTGTAAATTAGAAAATTTGATAATTTGTAAATTAGAAAATTAGGAAACTTTTTATTATTATTTATTATTATTAATTCATTATGTTCCATTCGTTTGGATACGGCATTCGTTATTTCGGATAATTTGTAACTTCGTATAAACTTGTATGTGTTACGTTCACTAACAGCCAAATTTGAAAGGAAATTACAATACCTATAATTTAATAGTTAGTAATAGTTAAGTTATTATTTGTTAATTATTATTTCAGATTTCCGAATTTCCAAATTTCCAAATTTACCAATTTACCAACGTACGAATTTACCAATGTACGAATGTACGCATTTACCAATGTACACATGTACGCATTTACGAATGTGCGAAGTTACAAATTTTCGAATATTCGAATTTACAAATATTCGAAAAAATTTGTTAAACGGGTTTGCGTTAATTCAGATGTTTCCGAATTAACGAATTTGTCAAAATTCGTTAAAAAACTAATTCGGAATGAAACGAATTGCACATGTCTACTCTTTACCGTGATCGGGGTCATACCATGATCGCAAGTGCGATGAGACTCGGGTGACAGCATAAGACGTCGTCCCAGAACAATGGAGCATCCCGCCCACTGCTGTCTATACGGCGTGCGGGTGATAGTTAAAGAGTAACGCCACTTTTGTTGAGAAATAAACATTCCCCTCTGGGTGATTATGTACATTACAATGATTTTAACAAACTTTGTTGTAGATTCCTACTTTGTGTAGGACCCCTTTCACACCGAGGTGCTTTTCAGGCACTTTCATGCTAAAAAAAGCGCCTGAAAAGCACACGAAAACCTATTTCCATTAAAATCAATGAATGCTTTTGCACTGGGGCAGTGCGGTGAAAAAACGCCCGTCTCTCCATTGAAATGAATGGAAAGTTCTTCAAAAGTGCCTGAAAAGCTCTGTATTTTACTGGCAGTTTAGAAGCACCTCAGTGTGAAAGGGGCCTACTTCTGAAGAAATCACTGTGTTTGTCAGTGTCCATGTGGTAAGTGAATCTAATGGGAGTGGTTTCATAATTATCAACCAGCTGCTACACCTGCAGGGCATTAATGGGGAAAATTACAGGATCTGCATCCCTTTAGATGTTATTTCCTATTGGGAGTATTTCACCAAAAATTACATTTTTGCTGCAGGGGATGTCTGAAATCTGACTTGTATCCTAGTGCAGACTTCTGGGAAAATCAGTGAGCCAATCACAAAAGCTGTTGTTTCTGGGGGTTGTTGTGTACACATTGTGTGTACAAAAGGCCTCCAAATAACAAAATTGCATTGCACTTTACAGAAAATTACGGAGCTGCAGATTGAAAAGGAAAGGTCATTTTTAGTAACATTCAATTACAATATGACTTGAGTCGCAATTGTATATGCTATATTATATTTTTTTTATTATTTGCTATTTTTTCCCACGAAAGTGGAGTTGCCCTTTAACAGTTCGGTGTACTGGGCCAGTCTGGAGCAATGAGGATCACCTGAACCCCTCCCAGCTCAATCCAGTGTAGCAGCAGAGGGATGCGTTTCAGAGGAGGAAAGTTCCACTAGACCAGTGGTCATCAACCCTGTCCTCAGGGCCCACTAACAGGCCAGGTTTTATGTATTACCTTGGGGAGATGCAGACTAGAATACTGCAATCACTGAGCAGCAAATGATATCACCTGTGATGTATTTCAGTTATCTTGCCAACCTGGCCTGTTAGTGGGACCTGAGGACAGGGTTGATGACCACTGCACTAGAGGACCCTTTTACCTGGAGACAAACCTGTGCAATTAGTTTTTGCAACTGGAGATCAGGAGATCCACATTCAGTGTACCCCCACCTGAGAAACAGGTTCTGAAACACCTCCAGGTGTAGGGGGAGCATTCCACCAGGTGTAGGCACTGCCAGACTGAGAAGTCTGCTTGCCAATTGTTTATGAATGAAATGCACAGGGCTATCTAAGCTAGATAGTGAAGTTGGCCAAAGACCGGATACGATGAACCTCTCTTGCCTTGGCAAGACTTTTTTTTTCTTCCCTGGTGATCGATCTACCCCACCCACTGTGGTGTTGTCCAACTAGCTCCTGTAGGATGGTCCAGCACTGCAGCACACAAGAGTGGTGTCATCAAATGCAGCTAAGGAAGAAGGGGCAGGAAAAATAAAATAAATGGTACCTTTTAACTTATGTGGCCATAGCAGAAAAATAACGAGGAGGACTCCCCCATTTGTACAGTACATAAAGTAAGCCTAGTTTAAAGTATAACTAAAGGTAAAACTTTTTTTTTTTTTTTTTTTTTAGCTTTGGATAGAGTGGAGATGGATTAGAACCCCTGCCAGTTTTTATTACCGTCTGTGCCTCCGTTAGGGAGATTCCCCCTCTCTATTTGTCCTGTTTATCATTATCATGGAAAGTGAAAGTAAAAGAAAACCCCATATTTTGGGTTGCCCCCAGAAAAGTAATAGAGGGGAAATCTTCCAATGCAGACACTAGTTCTTGTGACCTGGGGGTCCCCAAGGAATTCTCTTAATTTGCAAGGATTTCATGTCACTTCCTGTTTGGCTATGGGACAGGAAGTGAAGGGAAATTTCTGCAATGGTACACAGATGGTGGAAAAAATTTGACAGCGGTTATAAACCTCCCTTGCTCTATCCAAAATAAAAAAAAATAAGTTTTGCCTATAGTTCTACTTTAACCACCTCCTGACTGTATAACTTACAGATATGGCAGCAAGACGACTCTGCTGCGCAGGATTACGCTTACCTAGTACGTGATACGACACTTCTGGGTCTGGGGCGCCCATGTGCGCCGCCGGCGACCCACTGCTGCTGTAATTATACACAGCAGGAGCTGATCTGCGAGTACTCAATACCCGCCGATCATTGGGTAGAGAGCCACGGGGAGAGAACGGGGATCTGTCTATGTAGAAAATGTGAAAAAAGAAAACTAAAGCGCTGATGTGGATTCTCTATAAAATAGCAAAATACCAAAATTTTATTGATTGCTATATTTATTTGCACCTATTCACTTTACTGATTGTGATATCAGGGTATATGTTTTTTTATGCATTTTTTTGCATTTATTCACTTTATTGATTGAATATTTATTTGCACCTATTCACTTTACTGATTATATCAGGGTGTTTTTATGGTTTAGGATTTTATATATAAGCACCACTCCAACAGATGGGGATAGTTTGATAAGCGCACCAACATATTTTATATTGATCTGTCTATGTAAACAAGGCAGATCACTCTTCTGTCAGTAGGAAGGCATTGATCCTGTGTCTCTGCAAAGCAGGAACATGGATCTCTGCCTTCCCATAGTAGAAGCACCTCCCCCACAGTACACAAACACTGGCTGGGCACACATTTAACCTTTTGATCACCGCTGATGTTAACGCCTTCTCATCCACTATCATTAGTACAGTGACAGTGCCTATTTTTTTAGCACTGATTGCTGTATTAGTGTCACTGGTCCCCAAAAAGTGTCAAAAGTGTCAGTTCGTGTCTGATATGTCTGCCGCAATATCGCAGTCCCACTATAAGTCCCACACATTCCTAGTAAAAAATAAATAAATAAAAATCCCATGAATATATCCCATAGTCTGTAGACGCTATAGCTTTTGCATAAACCAATATATAGGCTTATTGGGATTTATTTGACCAAAAATATGTAGCAGAATACATATTGGCCCAAATTGTTAAAGAAATTTGATTTTTTACATTTTTTTATTGGATAGGTTTTATAGCAGAAAGTTAAAAAAAAAATTAAAAAATTGTTTCCAAAATTGTCAATTTTTTTGTTTATAGTGCAAAAAATGGCCTGGTCATGAAAGGGGGGCAATTCTTCTGGAGGTCAAGTGGTTAAAGGAAAATTTAAAGACACACACTGAATGAGGGTTTGAATCGAACAGTCCTCAATAATCTAAAAGGCAAAAAAAAAGAGGTTGATTGATCTGCTTACTATAGCCACATCCCTTGTGATTGTAGAAGAAAAAATGTATCCCCTACTAGAAATGGGACTTTATAGGCTCAAAAAGTGTACAGCCATATGAAATATTAAAATTCAATATTTATTAAGTATAAAAAAAAATGAATATAAAGGTTTCTTATATCATAAAAAATGTACATTGATAGCAAAGATAGGTTGATACATATACCATAATATAGACAAAAGTCATATGCGAATCATACTTACCTTACCAATGTCTTGGCTCTAAATCATGACACCACCTTATTCTTGTGCAAAACCAGGTAGGATTCTTTACAGGATAAGGCTGTCAGATCAGTCACATGCCACATTACCTAGGGAGGTAACTTTGTGCGCGAAAGTATAAAGGGGACCTGATGGAACAAAAGGCAGATTTTTGAGGAAGTGAAAGAACCAGATTCAAATCAAAGCCTCAGGTGGCTGAACAGGAGGAGCTACTTGGGAGATACCCTGGAGAAAAGTCTTGCAGTCTTTGGAACCAGATCACAATGGCTGAAATGTGTCCCTTGGTGATACTCAGGGCCAAATGCTTATACAAACCTGATTTGTGTTAAAGTCAGGATAGGCCCAACAGAATATTTTTTGGGACATAGTCTTCTTTCCTACCACCAGACAAAGAAAGCCTTCTACATGCGATGGTAGATCTCCTAACAGGATGGGAATTAACAAATAAGAGGGACCACTGTCTGTCAAGACCTGGGTTTCAATAGTAATGCCAATAAATCCAGCGACCATGAAGCTGGGTGGTAAAGCAGTCCATAGGACATAAGATCTGGTCAATCTGGAAACACACAGGGGAGTTGCCAGATTGACCATTTGGAAGCTATGAGGATCACCAGAAAGCCCTCCACCTTGATCCTGTGGAGTAGATTAGAAAGAAATCTCAGAGGAGGAGAGGCATAGATCAGGCTGGTCCCGATTCCATGGAGCCACCAGAGAATCAATTGCTTCTGTGAAAAGATCTCTGCTTCTGGAGACAAACCTGTCCAGTCTGTTGCTGCAGCTGGAGCCCAGGAGGTGTCTCCCCACCTGTGACACAGATTCTAAAACACTAAGACCCCTTTCACACTGGGGCGTTTTTCAGGTGCTTTTTGGCTAAAAATAACGCCTGAAAAACGCCTCCCCTGCAGCCCCAGTGTAAAAGCAAGCGGTGCGCTTGCAGGACATTAGGAAAATTCCTGCAAGCAGCATCTTTCAGGTGGTGCGGTGTACACACCGCTCCTCCACCGCCCCGCCATTGGAATCAATGGGCACTGCTGCCGAAGTGCCTGCAAAGCTCTTCGGCAGCGGCGCTTTGAGGGCGCTTTTAACACTTTATTCGCCCACTAGCAGGGGTTCAAAGCGCCCCACTAGTGGCCGAAAGCGCCGCTATTACAGTGGTAAATACCCTCCTGCCCCAGTGTGAAAGTAGCCTTATAGGTGTTGAGACCATTCCCCCAGGTCCAGACTTTGCAAACTGAGGTTGTCTCTGGCTTCTATCATTGTCCGGCCAAGCAATGGATAAAGCATGCAGGAGTTTTCATTCTCCTCTGACTATCCTCTGAGGCTGAATGACCCCCGACTTTGTCTGGACAGCGCTGATTGGCCCTGTGCTGATCACATCCTTCCCAAGAAAAAAAAAAACTCTAGCAATACACACCAAACTGAGCATGTGCAGAGTGCGTCCTAGGGCTCTGTATTATCAGTAGAGGGATTGGAGACAGTAAAAGAAGACTGTCAGACAGACTTTTTACACAATGTGGAAAATTTAGCTCTTAGGTTCCACAGTGAGAACAACAAGCATGCTTTACTGCATTATGAACAAACGTCGGCAACAAGGTGAAGGTAAAAAGAAAAATCTTTTTTGGCATGACCCTTGCTAACGCCTTTCAGTCCAGAAAAATACCTTTTTCATTGCCATGCTTTACTGCATTATACAGACTGATTTTATTGTTGTGGGTTTAGTAAAACTTTAACTGCACTAATACTTTACATCCTACTTTATGGAGCTTTACAGACCCAATCATTTACTTTGGTAGAGGAAACCTATGGGTAAAAATCTGGCATTAAAGAAAAGTGTCTCTTTTGTCCAAATAGTAAGAAGAAAACACCTAACAAAAATAAGTGTAAGAGAGGTAGCCCCAATGACAAATCAGCTGTAATCAGCTGAACCTTTCACAAGGAGAGGAGTGGGGGCTCCTGGAACAACATGTGAAAAAAAAGCATAAAAAATGAAAATGCATGAAGAACATGGTTTTGTTAGGTTGTGACAGATAGTTTTTCTCACTTCCAGCCTTCTTCATTTGCAGTAAAGATTATTTGGCAAAACAGAAAAAATAAAGAATCGCAAGAAGGCAATCATAATATAGTAATTGCTGAGCATTTATTAATAATGAAAGAGGCAGAGAAGCAGCAGCCTGGAAAGATCAGAATACACTGTAGGAACTCCCCAGCATTGGCCACGGACAATGAAGAGATCGCGCCAGCACCAAAAGAAAGGCACACCATCTCGATCTCATTTACACACACTCTACCTCCAGGAATTATGTCACTATGATGCAGGGACACATTTTGGGGATGGCCTCCCCTTTTTATCAGCTTTCGTATAGTGCTGATAAAAAGATGTGAAAATCCTTTGTCCATAGCACAGTTCAATGATCTACACTATGCCATTCAAAAGATCATTCAGAAGAAGGAGAGTTATTTTTCTTGTACAAGTTTTTATTAGATTTTGAAATACAATAGAAAGTTTCTTGACAGATCCATGACAGGTTACAAATCCCGTATACAGTGTTGCCTGAGTACAAAGAAATTTAGAATGCGTCTACCATTGGATCTGTTCTGTAATAAAACATACAGTCCTGAACATTTGCCTCAAGAGAGAAGAACGTAGTGCAACAAACACATAAATATAAAACGTAGACAGTATATTTACTGCGTAAACAACGGTGGAGAAGTGATGAGTTTTCACATGGCTATATAGATGTCTGGTGAGGGATAGTTGGGAGCGAATGTGCAAACTAACCCCAAGGCCAAGTTCCGGCTATGTGGCTTGGCACAGTCTTGGGGATGGATGTTCAAACCAGTCTACCCCAGGTGGTTCTGTAGCTAGTAGGTCACTATTCTCATGGTGGGGGGGAGGGAGGGAATGGGGTGCAGCAAGTGGTTAAGGGGGAAAGAGTGGGCAGGCGTGAGAGGGTAGGGGGAATGGCAGAGTGAGAGGGGATCTCTCCAGAGGGGATCGGGGGTTCAGAGAGTCAGCTGCAAATGAGGAGCCATGGTGTAGTGAGGGTCGAGTACCCTTAAAGCTTTAATAGCGAGCTGTCGAAGCCTGGAGGAAGGCCGTGGTCAATCCAGGGGTTCCAGAATTTCTCAAATTTCGACACTTTGTCTAGATAAACTGCTTCAGTTTTGGCATGAATCATTGCCTGCGTAACTCTTTGTTTAACTGACTGTATGGGTAAGGAGGTCGATTTCCATTCTTTCACTATGGTTTGTTTCACTGCAGTGGTGATGAAGAGCAGGAGTTTAAATTGGTAGTGAGTTAATGATTGTAGTTTGCTGTTCAAGAGAGCTACGGCTGGGTCAGGTGGCAGGGTCACATTGAACACGGTGGAGAGGATCTGGAACACTCCCGACCAGAGGAAATGAGCTTTAGGGCATTTCAACCAGATGTGAGCATGCGTGCCCAAGGAGGTACATCCTCGGGAAGCAGTTAGATGGGTAGTGGGGGAGAAATTTTGATATCCTGGCAGGGACCAGATACCATCTGGTGAGTACCTTATAGTTAGTCTTAAGGGCCACTATGTCCGGTGAGGCCAATTTGGTAGCTTGCCAGATTTGAGCCCAGTCTATTGCATCTGTTTGTAGGTCAAGATCTCTTTCCCATTTGGTAGTATAGGATGGGGGGGTGAGGTGGTGTGTGAAAGCAGTTGTGCGTATAAGTCGGAGATGAGTCCCCGTTTCTTACAAGCATGTTCAAAGGTGGAAAAGCTCAGGGTCGTCGAGTCTGTGGGTTCGGTTTGGGTCAGGAAATGTTTAATTTGTAGATACCTGAAGGTTTCTGTGACTGGGAGGTTGTGCTTTTCACAAAGTGTGGGGAAGGGTGTGATGGTAGCTGATTTAAAAATTGGTGCATGCGGATCAGTCCTGCGTTGGACCAAGGTGAAAAGGAGGCTGGGGAAGTCCAGGTCGGGTAAAAAGAGAACTTGCGGAGGAAAGAGAGAAGGGGGTTGTGGCGAGATTGGAGGCCAAAACGTGTCTTAAGTGTATCCCCTATGGTAAGACTGTTTGGTGATCAGGTTACGAATAGAGCGACGTTGGGCTGGCGTGAGCCACAGTAGGTTTGCTGTGGAGAGCAGATCGCAGTCGACCGATTCTAGTGCCACCCATAGTGGGGTTTCCTTCATGGCATGGTATTTGGGTAGTTGTGCCAGCCGAGCAGCATAATAATATTTCGTAAAATTGGGCATACTTAGTCCGCCGCGGATGCGGGGTGTATAAAGTGGTCGTAGACAAACGGGGTTTGTGTGTACCCCAAATAAATCAGGAGGCGTTGTGCTGTAGGATGCGTAGGTAATACGAGGGATCCTGTATTGGGAGAACTCTGAAGAGATGGTGAATTTTAGGGAGAATGGACATCCAGCCCATCCATGCTAACGGTATGACCATTTAGTCATTAGATTGGTAAGTAGGGTTAACATGCGGGGGTAATTTGCAGCAGAGATGTGGGTCGTGGTCCAGGTCAACGAGAGAAAGTCTTGAAATTGGGCTTTGGGTTTGGGAGATAAGGAAACGTTTAGGGCTTTTGATTTGTGTGGGTTTATATGTAGGCCAGACAGACGTTCAAATTTGGAAAGGGTGTCCATAAGATTCAGTGCCGAGATTAGGGGTGAACTGAGGAATATCAGGATGTTATTAGCAAACATGCATAATTTATGCTGGTGGCCTTCGATTTCCAGTGCTCTTATGTCTGGGTTACAGCGGATGAGCAGAGCCAGGGGTTCCATCGCTAGGGAGAAGAGGAGTGGAGAAGGCAGCCTTGATGGGTACCTCTTTCTATAAGGAAGGGGTTGGCGTGAAACCCTGAGTATGTTACATAAGCTTTGTGATATAAGGTAGCGATCCAGTGTAGGAAATGTGTTCCAAACCCCCAGTTGTGAAGGATGTAGTTTAACCACTTTATAACCGCGCTATAGCCAAATGACGGCTACAGAGTGGCTCGATACCTCTGGGAGGGCGTACTATGACGTCCTCCCAGAATTGCGCTCCCCGGGGAAACAAGAGTATCCGTGACCACAGGGTCCGGAGGACCCGGCGCATCGTGGATCATGGTAAATGGCTGCTGACAGCGGCCGTTTACCACGTGATCGCTCGATCAAATGATGGAGCGATCACTCCAGCATCATGTCCGGGTCCTCTCTCCCCTCTCTGTACCGATCGGTACAGTGTAAGCGGAGAGGGGAGAGATCGGGTGCAGCGGCACTGTGGGCTGGATCTGTAGTGTCCACAGTTCTACTCTGTGCCCATTGCAGCACTCATTCATCCATGCTCAGCCATCCCATCCATCCCTATCCATACCCAGCCATCCACATTCATGGCTCAACCATGCTCATCCATCCTCATCCATGGCTCATCCGTCCCCATTTATGCTTATCCATGCCACATCAGTTCTCATCTATGCCACTACAGTGCCTAACAAAAGTGTAATAGGTAGTCAAATTAGGTTTTAGGTTTGGTCAAACTCATTAGGATCTTGGTATAGTTCAGCTAGTTTTCTACGAAATACATGTAAGATTTTCAGCGGGTTACTAGAATAAGTATCTTTTGTCAATTTGAGACGGATAGGTTTCGAGGGTGTAATTGGCCTTGCGAAGGCAAGAAACGTGGTTGGTTTATTTGCTTTCATGTAGAGGGTATGTTTTGATTTGCGGAGAATTTCCTCTGCCGAGACCGTCAAGAAGAGATCAAGCTCTAGTCGTGTTTTTTCAAAGATTTGTTTGTTTGAAGGAGAAGGCGGGGTCTGAAATGTCTCTGAAGCCTTGTAGAAGGCATCTTCAAGGCGCTTTTAAAACATTACTGGATTTACTGATTACCAACAATACAGACCTGATCACGGATGTGGAAATACGGGGCAATTTAGGTAACAGCGATCACAGGTCAATTTGTTTCAGTATAAATCACACAAATAGGAAACATAAAGGGAATACAAAGACACTGAATTTCAAAAGAGCCAACTTCCCTAAACTACAAACCTTGCTAAAAGGCATAAATTGGGATAAAATATTAGGAACAAAGAATACGGTGGAGAGATGGGTTTGCTTTAAGAGCATATTAAATAAGGGCATTAGCCAATGTATGCCATTGGGTAATAAATTTAAAAGGGCGAACAAAAGTCCTGGATGGCTTAACTCCAATGTAAAAATGCATATAAAAGCAAAGGAGAAGGCCTTCAAAAAATACTAGGTTGAGGGATCATCCTCAGCATTCAGACTTTATAAGTAATACAACAAGAAATGTAAGGGTGCAATTAGGACAGCTAAGATAGAACATGAAAGACACATAGCTGAGGAGAGCAAAAAAAAAAAAACCCAAGAAATTCTTTAAGTATGTAAACAGTAAAAAAGGGAGGACTGACCATATTGGCCCCATAAAGAATGAGGAAGGACATCTGGTTACAAAGGATGGGGAGATGGCGAAGGTATTGAATTTATTCTTCTCCTCAGTCCTCACAAGTGAATCGGGGGGCTTCAGTAACCAAAACTGCAGTGTTTATCCTCATGACACAACACAGGAAGCACCTCCATGGTTAACAGAGGACAGAATTAAAATTAGACTTGAGAAACTTAACATTAATAAATCACCGGGACCTGATGGCTTGCATCCGAGGGTACTTAAGGAACTCAGTCAAGTGATTGCCAGACCGTTGTTCCTAATTTTTACAGAGAGTCTACTGTCTGGAATGGTACCAGCTGATTGAAAAAAAGCCAATGTAGCACCAATATTTAAAAAGGGCCCAAAATACATCTCTGGGAATTACTGACCAGTTAGCCTAACATCAATAGTATGTAAACTCTTGGAGGGGATGATAAGGGACTATATACAAGATTTTAGTAATGAGAACGGTATCATTAGCAGTAATCAGCATGGATTCATGAAGAATCGTTCTTGCCAAACCAATCTATTAACCTTCTATGAGGAGGTGAGTTGCCATCTAGATAAAAGGAAGGCCCGTAGACGTGGTGTATCTGGATTTTGCAAAAGCATTTGACACAGTTCCCCATAAACGTTTACTGTACAAAATAAGGTCCGTTGGCATGGACCATAGGGTGAGTACATGAATTGAAAACTGGCTACAAGGGCGAGTTCAGAGGGTGGTGATAAATGGGGAGTACTCGGAATGGTCAGGGGCGGGTAGTGGGGTTCCCCAGGGTTCTGTGCTGGGACCAATCCTATTTAATTTGTTCATAAACGACCTGAAGGATGTGATAAACAGTTCAATCTCTGTGTTTGCAGGCGATACTAAGCTAAGCAGGGCAATAACTTCTCCGCAGGATGTGGAAACCTTGCAAAAAGATCTGAACAAATTAATGGGGTGGGCAACTACATGGCAGATGAGGTTCAATGTAGGAAAATGTAAAATAATGCATGTGGGTGGCAAAAATATGAATGCAATCTATACACTGGGGGGAGAACCTCTGGGGGAATCTAGGATGGAAAACAACCTGGGGGTCCTAGTAGATGATAGACTCAGCAATGGCATGCAATGCCAATCTGCTGCTAACAAAGCAAACAGAATAGTGGCATGCATTAAAAAGGGGACCAACTCCAGAGATAAAACGATAATTCTCCCACTCTACAAGACTCTGGTCCGGCCGCACCTAGAGTATGCTGTCCAGTTCTGGGCACCAGTCCTCAGGAAGGATGTACTGGAAATGGAGTGAGTACAAAGAAGGGCAACAAAGCTAATAAAGGGTCTGGAGGATCTTAGTTATGAGGAAAGGTTTCGAGCACTGAACTTATTCTCTCTGGAGCAGAGACGCTTGAGAGGGGATATGATTTCAATATACAAATACCATACTGGTGACCCTACAATAGAAATAAAACTTTTTTCGCAGAAGAGCGTTTAACAAGACTCGTGGCCACTCATTAAAATTAGAAGAAAAGAGGTTTAACCCTAAACTACGTAGAGTGTTCTTTAAGAGCGGCAAGGATGTGGAATTCCCTTCCACAGGTGGTGGTCTCAGCAGGGAGCATCGATAGTTTCAAGAAACTATTAGATAAGCACCTAAATGAACGCAACATACAGGAATATACAATGTAATACTGACACATAATCACAAATAGGTTGGACTTGATGGACTTGTGTCTTTTTTCAACATTGCCTACTATGTAACTATGTAAGGTTTGTGGGCTTCTCACAGTGTCAAGGGGTTCACGTCTGTGGATGCGTTGTTCATAAGGTAGTCTTTAAGCGCTGTTTCAATCACCAAGTGCGATGGTTTGGCTTTGGGACCAGGGAGGAGAATATAGTCATGACCACATTGTGGTCTGACCAAGAGCATGGTATGATCTGTGAGTCAGGGATGAGCGGAGAGGTTCCTGTGCTAACGAAGAGGTGGTCTATGCGAGGGAATATTTTAGGAGGGTGGGAATAGTTGTTGTATTGTCATCTGGCTGGGTGCTGTTCACGCCATGTGACAAGAAGTGAGTGTAGGTTCAGGAGTTGTTGGTAGGAGAGGCAGTGATCGGTAGTCAGGGCTGGAGATTTATCTAATAAGGGGTATAAAACTTGGTTAGAGTCGCCCCCGATGATGAATGTAGCTCGTTTGTGGGATGCTATAACAGTAAACAAGTGTGAGAGGAACGACAACGGGTTGGTGTTAGGGGCGTAATAAGTTACAATGGTGACTTCACTGTCCAGCAGAATAATGTGCAGTGCCATTTGACCTCCAAACATTATGGCATCCAAAGAGTACAATTTTGGTCTCATCTGACCAGACTATATTCTCCCAGCATTTCACAGGCATGTCTAAATGTTGTGCAGAAAACTTTAAAGGAGCTTCAACATATTTTTTTCTTCAGCAATGGAGTCTTGTGTAGTGAGCGTGCATACAGGGAATGGCAGTTGAGTGCATTACATATTGTTTTCTTCTAAACAATTGTACCTGCTAATTCCAGGTCTTACTGAAGCTCTTCACAAGTGGTCCTTGGCTCTTGCACAACTCTTCTGATAATTTTTTTTACTCCTCTGTAAGAAATCTAGTGAGCAGCACATGCTCATGGCCGGTTTATGGTGAAATTATGTTCTTTTCATTAACAAATTATGGCTCCAACAGTGCTCACTGGAACATTTTAGAAATTCTTCTGTAACCAATGGCATCAGTATGTTTTGCAACTATAAGCTTCTGAAGGTCCTAAGAGAGCTCTTTGCTTTTACCCATCATGAGATGTTTCTTGTGCATCACCTTGGTAATGAGATACCTTTTTAAGAAGCCATCAGTTGAGACTGAACCAGCTGATATTAATTTGCACTTGCAAGGCACAGGATTGCTTTCTAATTAGTGATAGATTTCAGCTGGTGTCTTGGCTTTCCATGCTTTTTGTACTGCCCTTTCTTCATGTATTCAATACTTTTTTACCTGTGTCATTCTATTTTATTACACGTAACTTCATTTATGAACTTATTTGTTTTGGTTTATTTGTATTTGTGGATTGCATGGGTTGTTACCGACATGTGGTGAAAATTTCATGTCAACGGTAAATTTATATTTACCTAGAAAAATTGTGACATGTTTCCTGTATTTTACCCCCTGTACATACACACGCATGCGTGTGTGTTTGAGCTTTGCACACCCTAATACAATAGGCTGCGCACACCTATGTCTATAAGCCCTACATCATAATCTTCCTTATATTCCCTCATGCTGCCTCACACTCTGCTTGCTGACTGCCCCATACTTCTCTATGCCTACACTGAGTCTGCTCAGCTTCCTCTGCTGCCATTCAGCAAGTCAGCTGATACCTACTGTGCCATACTGCCAGCCTGATGGGATCATACCCAGACAGAGGTTGTAGAAGCAGTGGCCATGTACCTGGAGGCTGCATTTACATCTGTGCCTTTCCTAAACCCGCCACAAAACTCACAAAAATGTGCATTTTGCCACTCGTTTTGGAAACGCATTTCAATCGCGGGTAGAGCTAGCGGTGCCATTAATTGACAATGGCACAACAAGCGTAGGTAGCAGAGGAGCTTTTTGATGCATGTTTGTAGGCTACAAATGGGTAAAACACATACTGAAAAAAACTGCCGACGCTCTGCGACCAAAAAGGTTCTGGAACTACTTTGGGGCATTTGTTGCGTATAGGGCAGCCCATTCAAGTGAATAGGCTGCACTAAGCGCTACATGCATTACCCCTAAAAAAACTCACAAAATAATGCAAGCGGGAATTCACTTTCCCGCTACATTCAGGTGCAAATGCAACCAGAAGGATTAGCTGAGGTTCAGGAGGTATTTTGACTTAAAGTAGAGTTCCAACTAAAAAAAAAATTAACGTCAGCAGCTACAAATATTGCAGCTGCTGACTTTTAATAATCAGACACTCGCCTGTCCCAGGATCCAGCGATGCAGGGGAATGAAGCCACGCTCGCCTCCCCCTCCTCTCTGCGGCGTCTGCATTGTCACTGGGGGCACCCGGCTGTGGCTTCACAGCCAGACACGCACTGCGAACGCGCGAGCCGCGTAGCACGCTGTGACTGGCTGGGCAATCATCTGGGACCTGCGACGTGTCCCAGATGATTTCCGAGAGGAAGCAGGGAGAGGTGAACTTACTTCTGGCACTGCGGTGCCCCGGGGAGGAAGGGGGAGCTGGAACCCTCTAAAAAGAGGGTTTCCGCCCCCCCCCCCCCCCCAAGAAAATGACATGCCAAATGTGACATGTCAGGGGGTCACCTTCCCTTAAAGCAGAAGTTCCATTTTTGGGTGGAACTCCGCTTTAACACATCATAGCTGCACAATTTTCACTTTACTTTTAGCAAATCGCTGACTATTTTTAAAGGCTGCCTAGAGTGGCTCTTTAAGTAGGATGATTGTATATGATTACATGCCATCATTATCTGTCTACAAAGTAGTAATTGTTGAAGCCATAATTTAACGTTACAGTTTGAACTGTAAATAGTAATTTTTATAAATGGCATACACAGCGAATGGTGGTTAAGACAGAGTATGGGATAAACTATCATTTTAAAACATTTTGTGAATTGTCAAGTAAAAATAAAAGTAACTTTTTTTTTTTTTTTGCCGTTTTCTTTTAGTGCAAACTTTAGGGGGGTCCAGACTGTGGCTAGTGGGAAAAGAAAGTGCCCTGGCGTCAGTGGGAGTAAACAATGCCCCATCATTGGTATCAGGGGAGGAATAGTGCCCCATCATTGGTATCAGGGGAGGAATAGTGCCCCATCATTGGTATTGGGGGAGGAATAGTGCCCATCATTGGTGTCAATGGAAAAAATAGTGCCCCATCATTGGCATCAATAGGATAAGTAGTGCCCCATCATTGGCATCAATGGGAGGAATAGTTCCCCATCACCGGAATAAATAAGAGCAATAGTGCCCCATCACTGGTATCAATGGGAGGAATAGTGCCCCATCACTGGTATCAATGGGAGGAATAGTGCCCCATCACTGGTATCAATGGGAGGAATAGTGCCCCATCACTGGTATCAATGGGAGGAATAGTGCCCCATCATTGGTGTCAGTGGTGTCAGTGGGAGAAATAGTGCCACATCATTGGTATCAATGGAAGGAATAGTGCCACATCCTTGGTGTCAGTGAAAGGAATAGTCATGAGAAAAGGGAGGGCAGGGGGGAGGCACCAAATGAATGTAGTGTTATAGTAGGTTTTAATAGCACAAGGTGAAGAAACACTTACAGGATGAAGGGTGCTCATAGTAAGGTAGTCTGCTCAGTATATAGTGCCGTCCTGCAGGCTTTGCCGGCTGTGTCCCGGTCGCTGGCAGTGGATGGTGGGAGACCGTGGCTCTCTACAGCTTTAGGAAACTCACACTGACCCGCGTGGAATGCTCAGGCGGAAGTGACGTCAGTGGGAGAAATAGTGCCCCATCGTTGGTATCAATGGGAGAAATAGTGCCCCATCATTGGTATCAATAGGAGCAATAGTGCCCCATCTTGGTATCAATGGGAGCAATAATGCCCCATCGTTGCTATCAATGGAAGGAATAGTGCCCCATCATTGGTATTAATGGGAGCAATAATGCCCCATCGTTGCTATCAATGGGAGGAATAGTGCCCCATCATTGGTATTAATGGGAGAAATAGTGCCCCATCATTGGTATCAATAGGAGCAATAGTGCCCCATCTTGGTATCAATGGGAGCAATAATGCCCCATCGTTGCTATCAATGGGAGGAATAGTGCCCCATCATTGGTATGAATGGGAGGAATAGTGCCCCATCCTTGGGATCAATGGGAGGAATAGGGCCCCATCACTGGTATGAATGGGAGGAATAATGCCCCATCAGTGGTGTCAGTTGGAGAAATAGTACCTCATCATTGGTATCAATCTGCGATATAGTGCCACATTCTTGGTAACAGTGGGAGGAAAAGTGCTCTATCATTGGTATTAATGGGAGGAATAGTGCCAAATCATTGGTGTCAGTGGGAGAAATAGTACCCATCACTCGTATTAATGGGAGGAATAGTACCCCATCATTAGTGTCAGTATTAGGATTAGTGCTCGATTGACAGTGTTGATGGCAGGAACTATGCACCTCTGTTGCTGACAGTAAGGGGAATAATGCAGCAAGGGCTAGGTAAAAGCAAGCAAGGGTCGGCATCCGGTCCCCGGGCTGCAGTTTGGAGACCGCTGGTTTAGGCACTAACTAAAAAATGCAAACTTAACTTTCATTTCAGCATTGCCATGTCCCAGTTGAAATTTATTGAAGGTCATGGGTATAGATAGAACCCCAAATTAGGGCTGAAACTAAATCTACATAGGTACCACGCACTGCATTTCAGCATACAAGCAGAGGCACACCTATGCCCCAACTGCCAGGCACAAAACATTTCTTGTTCAATATGTTTATTAAAAGAGATACAAGAAAAGTATACAAAATGTTGTTCACACCTTTTTGTGAGATAGTGAGATACCAGGTTTTTTTTTTCTCAGAGTATAGGTGCAGGAACTCCCCCCTCCTGAGTGAATTCTTGTCTCCAGCCCCTACCCATCTCCGAGCATTGTCCCTTGATTCCACCCCTACCCACCTCTCAGTACTGCCCATTTTAGAGGATACAGAGCCAAGTATCATTCTGTGGCGCAAGAAATTAGTATGGAATTTGTTAACTAGAAAAGCATTAACATAGATCCCCCTCAGCCAGCAGCAAAAGACCCCCCCCCCCCCAGGAACAATAGATCCCCCAAGCAACAATGGACCCCTGCTACAAAAGACCTCCCAACAACCAGCATCAATAGACCCCTCCCTCAACAGTAGATTCCTTTCAGCAGGAATGTACCCCCCCCCCCCAAGCAACATAAGCCCCCTCCCAGCAATAATAGATTCCCCATCAACAACAGACTTCCCCAGCAACAATAGACCACCACACAAAAATAGATCCCCTCCAGCAACAATATATTCCACAGCAGCCAGCATCAATAGACTCTGCGGCACACCCCAACACCCCTTGCCATTACATACAGTACAGTGCTGGAGGTGCCGGAACTCTGTTCCTCCGCGTTCCCACTGAGAAAAAGTCCTCCGAGATACTATTGCCATAGATAAACTACGTAGGTTACAGAAGAAGAATTCACGCTCGTTACATACAAAGGTAAGAGCAGAGATAATGGTTCACGCTGAGTGATGTCGTAGTAGTAATCCAATAAGAAGGGCCCAATCAAAGGCTATTAAAAAAAACAACCATATTACAAGACCAGACCTGAAGCAGACGTGGTTATATCTACATGGGAACAGTACAGTGTGAACAAGGGAGATGAAGAGAAGGTTTGTAAACCTGTATCCGTTGCTGTGTAGCCATTTTAACAACACTTGGGATTTAAAGGGAAGAAGTTGGAGAAGAGAAAAAGAGTAGAAGGGAAGTAGGAGAGAAAAGAGGACGTAAGTTCCTGGAGGATGGCATGACATTGAGATCTTGGGACTTGAAAGGTTAAAAAATGAAGGCCAGTGGATGTCAAGGTAGGAGTAATGATTTATTGAAACCTGGGGGCAGAAACTGGGTCACCCAAGGATGCCATAGTTTTTCGTATTTTCGTACTTCATCTACATAAACAGCTTTGAGTTTAGCATGAATCATGGCCTGGGTTACCCTATTTTTCGCTTCAGTTACACTGAGGGAAGGAAATTTCCAGACTCTGGCAATAGATTTTTTTGGCAGCAGTCGAAACCTGTAGCAGTAGCTTGAATTGACCTGTTAGGTTAGGTGGTCAGACTTTTTAATAAAGCCATGAAAGGGCCTAGGATGATTGTGGTAGAAAAAAGTATTGAAAGCGTATGAAACATTTCTGGGCAGAATGTCTGAGCCGCAGGGCATTGCCACCATACATGAAGGTGTGAGCTATCACCCCCCCACAACTATAGGAGCAGGATGGCAAATAATTGAAAACATACTTTGCAATCCGGGAAGAGACCAAGTACCAATGAGTGAGGACTTTATAGTTAATATCTAAAGCTGCAGTATTTTGCAACATTTTGTGGCTCTCCAAATGCCATTCCATGCGTCTGCTTCATATTAAACTCCAAGGTCCCTCCCCACGAGATGTATAAGTAGGAAGGTGAGAGTCAGGGTTGAGCAGTAAGTGCGCGCGCAGAGTTGAAATAAGTCCAATCGCAATATTCCCTAAGCACACGTTCATGGAAATGGCTGTAATAATGCTGGGTGGTGTAATGAGGACAGGCTGGAAACATGTCATCATCATACCAAGGATTCTTCAGAAGGGTCCAAAACTTTATATAACATGGTCACATGGTACAACTAAGGCAACGTTTCGGAGCCACGCAGGGCCCCTTCGTCAGGCACGTGACCAAAGAGTTGAAATAAGGCCCCTAGCATGGGGCTTACGTTTACATGTTCGAAGTGCCTCAGCTGGTGCAAGGACAGGCACAAAACTTTTATATTTCTCCAGAAATAAATTTGATCCATGGTCCCAAGTTTTTACAAGTAGCTTCACTTTTTTATTCAGTAAAGCAGAGAATTTTTCATTTACCATTAAGTTTATTCTTTGCCAATTCACATGGTATTTGAATCTAGCGACTCTCATTTTTGCAGCTAGAATGAGATCAGCTTTTTTTAATATGACCAGGTACTCCTAGACTGGTTGGTTTAGTAATGCCTGTAAAGGGGATTTTTCAAGGTAGATCTGAGCCAAAGAGCATATGAAATTATATCTGCGAATCCAAATTCTTTTAACTCTTGGACACATCCACTATACAGATAACTTTTTAACCAAACTTTGCATCACATTTGATAATGTATTGATTTCCAGCAAAATGATCATTTTTGTAAATGTCTATTGTATCTCCTAAAGTGCATACAGGCTATTTTACTATTTATTTTATGCATTTAGAGTTTTCAAACTTTACTTGTCCTAAGGAAAATCAGAATCACGGAATGCTGTCTGTGGATGAGAACTTTAGTAAATAATTGTACACAACCAATCCATTGATTGAACTGGATGGACTTTTTTTTGTCTTTTTTCAACCAGACTAACTGTTACTACCGACTTTTCATGTTTTTTTTGTTTTTGTTTTTTTTTCACTTGGGAGCTAGGGTCCTAGTTTAAAATCTTAAAGTGGTTGTATACCTTTTTTTTTTTTACTTTTACCTACAGGTAAGCCTATAATAAGGCTTACCTGTAGGTAAAAAAAAATCTCCTAAACCTGTACGGTTTAGGAGATATTCCCCTCGCAATGAGCCGCTGACTGCAGCAGCGCATGCGCACAGGGGATTCTCGGCAGACAGCCTGGCAAACTCCGGAACTTGTCGGACAGAAGTCTCCCACGCGCATGCGCGGGAGTGACCACATAGCGGCTCCGGCCACTCACAGCGCCGGAGCCGCGATACCCGGAAGACACGCCAAGGGGAAATGTCAGCTCCCTCGGTGTGGACCGTGTGAGATGCCGGCGCCTCGTTCTAAGGTAAGTATCTCATAATGAGCCAGTATGCGGTGCATACTAGCTCATTATGCCTTTTCCCTTGCAGGTGTAGAAAAAAAAAACAGCGGATATACAACCGCTTTAACAAGAATGATATAATAACAATTTTATTTTATTTTACTATTGTGTTGGTTTCCCGAAGTCACTCACTTTTCCTCCCACATAAATATTCTGTTAATCACCCAAAACTGTCCCTAAGGTATGCTTGTCAAAGTGTGGTAGAGACAGTAAGAACATTCCTTTTGGAAGACTTACCATATTTATCGGCGTATAACACGCACAGGCGTATAAAACGCACCCTAATTTTAAGAGGAAAGTTTCAGGAAAAAAACTTTCCACAGCCCCCTGCACAGTACACGGACCCCCTGCACAGTATACGGACTCCCTGCACAGCACACGGACCCCCTGCACATCACACGGACCCCCTGCACAGTACATGGACCCCCTGCACAGTACACGGACTCCCTGCACAGCACACCCCCCCTGCATAGTACACGGCCCCCCCCTGCACAGTACATGGACTCCCTGCACGGTACACCCCCCCCCCTGCACAGTACATGGACCCCCTGCACAGTACATGGACTCCTTTCATTATAAAGCCCTCCTGCACTCCCAGGAGACCCCCAGTCTCCTGGGAGAGCACTGTCAGCATACTTTAAAGTTGAGAAAACATCACCATCAGCCCCTTCTCATACTCCGCTCCTCCTTTGTGACTCTCATTGTAAATCATTACTGACAGCCCTTTCTCATACAACGTTCCTCCTGTGTCACTCTCAATGTAAATGGAAGCCTGTAATACCTCAATTAATGCCGCTCTCTCGTGACTCTCTGCAGCCATTTCATTGATTGTCACGTGACCGCTCTCCTCCAATCAAAAGCTACACTCGACGAGGAGGCAGAGTGGGAGGAAGAGATCAGCCAGAACGTGCGGCGTTAATTGAGGTATTACAGGCTTCCATTTACATTGAGAGTGAAACAGGAGGAACGTTGTATGAGAAAGGGCTGTCAGTAAGGTTTTCTTAACTTTAAAATATGGTAGCGCTGTCACAGGGCCAGGAGAGGCGGGGCAGCTAGCCGCACGACACCCCCCCCCCCCAATCGGACCACCCAATCACTGCCCCGCCTCCCCCCGCGGTAAGCAAAAAAAATGTAAAAATATTGGCGTATAAGCACGCAGGCACGGTTTACCCTCTGTTTTCAGGGGGAAAAAGTGTGCGTTATACGCCGATAAATACGCTATCTCATGTAAATGATTCTATGTACTTCTAGCACTGTGGAAGTACAACGACACTATATAATTACAGAAAGTATAGAAAAATAACTGTAGACAGTTTTTCTCTTCAGAAATCTGAAAATTGCAGGTAGAGGCTATCCGTCGCTGGGAATGGCCTCACAGTGAAGATTTCAGAGGATCAGGGCGATCGGTAAGTGTGGTCTAGACTGGAAGTGTGGGGAAGAGCAAAAAAATATAATTTGATCAAATCAGTATGGTGCTGTGCTACTAAAACCATATCTTATCATTTTATGAAGATGAAATACATCAGACAAACACAAAGCACAAAAACACAAGTTGAATAAAATACGTTTAGCGATACCACCGCAGGAGCTGCTTAAGTTTGTTCAGTCCGTTACTCAGCCTCTCTGCCACACCTGGCAATAGTGTAAGTGTAATGACCAATGAGAAACACACACGTTATGATAAAACACAGAAATTGTCTTTACTGCAATATTTCTGTGTTAGAATAACAGAGAGTAACAGTATATAGTCAAGTAATCAACTAGGAATCAATAACTGAGATTTAAGAGCAATAGAGCTCTCAATCCTACATTTAAGCTGCTTTCAGGGCATTCCAAACCTGAGAATGTCCCCAAGAGCAGTGACACACTTTAATGGCAAATAAAGCACAATATGGCACTTCAAATTTAGATTGGTTATCTCTACTCAGATTGGCTCTATGAGTCCAGGCAGGAGGAGAGCAGAGGAATGACTCCCTTTGTGTCAGGCCTCTCTCTTCTATCTCCTGACACCACAGGCCCAACTTTACACACCTATTCAAGTCGGCAAATAATGGCTTAACTTTATAGATTAACTGTCCCACACACCCAATACATACGCAGAGCCCTGAATATGTGTGTGCGGATCGGTATGGCCCTAACAGCTTCAGTCCTTTTTGAAGAAAAGATAAGCTGTGGTGGCTTCAGCTAGCCACTTTCGTTGGTGCACTTTAATTCCTGGGTAGCAGGGCAAACAATGTAATTAGCCCAGATTATCAAGTGAAAAAGACAGGATTTTGTTTAACAAGATGAGAGGACAATGGTGTCTGTATACAGTGTCCCAGAAGTGGATAGCCTTATCCTTTATCCCTGTAGTACTACAAGTGTCAGCAAGATGACTACCGGCAATGATGTTTGTATACAGTGTTCAAATAACTCCTTCTGTAGTGCAGTGTCTCTGTTCCCTGCAGGTGGGCAGAAATGCCCTCTCACCAAGTCCTGTGATCAGGGCCCAAGAGAACGTCCTGGAACTAGCAGGCTTTCATGGTGACCCGACCGGTCCCCTGACCGTTGGTGGAGATGCACCTCAATATTCACCTAGGATTCCCCTCTCTCAGGCTGGATGGGCCAACTCACGGTGGAGGCCTGAATCGCACAGGGAGATCATCTGAGAGACAGCACCTCTCTCTCAGGTCTGGTCTCTTTACTCCCTCGTGACTGAATTAACTTTTACCTCAGGACACAAAATTTAGTCTTTTACTTTCCTGTCCGCAAAGCCTTCTGGGGTTTGTATTTCTCCCTGTATACCAGTCTATGGGGCCGTTTTGTGTGGGAACTGCATGTCCCAGAATCAGGGCAGGAGTTACCACTAGGCAACTGCCTAGGGAGCACTACTGCCTAGGTCGCCCGGCCACTGGTGTTTAAACTCTCTTCTCTCTGCAGCAAGCAGCTAAGTCTCAGCATCAGCAGGCAGACGCTGCTCCGTTCTCACATAGTGTCAGAGACGCAGCTGCAGTGAAGGACTGTGTCTGTGCCCTGACTCCCAAATGAATGGAAGCAAGCAAACATTCATTGATGGGCACTGGTAGGCTGCATTGGTGAGTGCTGGTGAGGCTGTATTGATGGGCGCTAGTGAGGCTGCATTGATGGGCGCAGGTGAGGCTGCATTGATTGGCGCAGGTGAGGCAGGCAGCTCTCCCTAACTCAAGCTGGAAAGCCTGTGTGCATCGTTCCGGCCAGCTTGGCGGGTTTGTGGGTTATGGATTGAAACACCCGCTACATACACAGTGAAGATCTTGCTTGCAGCATTTAGGATACATACCCTATATTACCAAAAGTATTGGGACACCTGCCTTTACATGCACATTAACTTTCATGGCCTCTTGAACACTGAAGCTTGAAAATGCTCAGTACAGCTTATTTTTTTACTGAGCTAAAATACAGCCCATTAATTGTAATGTGCCTATGCGCACAGGTGTGTAAACAAGCGTTCTGTATTCTTCAGTAAAATAAAATAGAAACATCTGCAATTTTTGAAGAGTAATTTAACAAAATTGCTCATCCATGTCTTTATGAACCTTGCTTTGTGGTGGATCATTTGGTGGAGGGGGGATTATGGTGCAGGGTTGTTTTTCAGGGGTTGGGCTTGGCCCCCTAGTTCCAGTGAAAGAAACTCTTATGGCGTCAGCATACCAAGACATTTTGGACAATTTCATGCTCCCAACTTTGTGGGAAAAGTTTGGGGATGCCCCCTTCCTGTTCCAACATGAGTGCACACCAGTGCACAAAGCAAGGTCCATAAAGACATGGGTGAATGAGTATATGATTGAGGAAGATAACAGGAAAGAGTGCATTAAATAGCCACGTCCATAAATATTGAAGGAACAGTAGGGGTACTACTAAAAGTATTACCAAAATAGACGGACTTTGAAGGCCAGGAAACAATGGAGAAGGAAACAGTATAAACAATCAAATTTATTGAAAAATATATAAACTACAAACATTAACTTAAAAAAATGGTAAAAAATCGTAGCATATATGCATCTGTGTTTATGGTGCAGTGAGCCCTTGTGCGTGTACGCGTTTCGCCGTTAGGCTTCTTCAGGACACGGCCAAGGTTCAAAGATGAAACAAATAAGAAAACAGATTTTTCTATCTTTATTTGGATTGTAATATTATATATACCCACGATCTAGGTGAACGATGAATTTTGAAAATTTAAATGAATTTCAAATATTTTTGCAACATCCTTAAGCAGGGGCAAGTAATTCCAAATATATATGGAGCCAGCGGAGCCACAAAAATGTCCGATAATACATGGGGGAAACAGATCCTTAATAGGATCCAGCCATGCTAATCACTACTGCAGCCAAAAGATAGCCCGCTGAGTGCAAAAACACGTGCAGTGTTTTTAACATGAAATACATTCGAAATACACATATTAGAAGGAAGGTCTAATGCGTAAGCCATGGTAGGAAGGCACAGGCAGGCGTCTGCGGTCAGCATGGACTCTGTACCTATTGTTAGCATGATGTAAAGCCTCCTGGACTTGTGCCCAAGTGGAACGAAGACCACAGAGATGCTCTTCTAACGCAGGAATACTCTGTGGAACAAATGAGTCAGGCAACATGGAAGGTTGGAAACCATAATTTGCCATAAACGGGGACAATCGGGAAGCAGAATTCAAGGCACTGTTGTGAGTGAACTCTGCCCACGGTAATAGGTCTGTCCAATTGTTATGATGGTCAGAAATATAGCAACGTAGGAATTGCTCCAAGGACTGATTGGCTCGTTCTGCGGCCCCATTAGACTGCGGGTGATACCCAGAGGAGAAAGCAAGCTGAATTCCCAGCTGTGCACAAAAGTCTCACCAGAATCAGGACAAAAACCGACTACCCCTGTCCGAGACAATCACCTTGGGTAGCCCATGTAAGCCAAAGATCTCCCGAGCAAAAATGGAAGCCAGTTCCTTAGAAGTTGGCAACTTCTTAAGTGGAATACAATGACACATCTTTGAGAACCGGTCAACCACCATAAGGATAACAGTGTTGCCCTGGGAGTTGGGTAACTCCACAATGTATTCCATAGACAGGTGGGTCCAGGACCTCTCTCCATTGGGTATAGGTTTTTTAAGGAGGCCCACTTGAAGGTGTCGTGGAGTCTTACTCTGAGCACACACGGAGCAGGCAGCTATGAAGGCAGTTACATCAGCACATAGACTAGGCCACCAGAATTGTTGGGAAATGGCCCAAACGAGTTGATTCTTCCCAGGGTGGGTAGCTGCCTTGGGAGAATGGCAAGTCTGGAGCACGGCAGTAGGAAGACTCTCTGGGACAAAGCAGCGGTCACAAGGTTTCTCAGGAGGAGCATGGACCTGAGCAGCGAGAATTTTGTCACCCAAAGGAGAAGTGAGACTGGTGCGAACTGTAGCCAGAATACGATCAGGAGGAATCACAGGAACCAGAACCGACTCCAACTTGAAAGTGGAGGAAAATTGTCGTGACAAGGCGTCAGCCCTTACATTCTTAGTACCGGGTATGAATGAGACAATGTAATTGAAACTTGACAAGAAAAGAGCCCATCGCACCCTTTTGGGAGAGAGGTGTTTAGCCTCACAAAAGAATGTGAGATTATTATGGTCAGTAAAAATGAGAACCGGCACAGTGGTACCTTCGAGGAGATGTCTCCATTTTTTCAGGGCTAAAATGATCACAAACAGCTCTCTGTCACTAACCTCGTAATTGCACTCCACAGGTGACAATTTCTTGGAAAAGTAGCCACAAGGATGCATAGCGCTCTCAGAGGTAGGACGTTGAGACAGGAAGGCGCCAACACCAGTCTCAGAAGCATCAACCTCAAGGATAAAAGGTAACGTAGGATCAGGATGAGCCAACACAGGAGCAGAAACAAAGGCAGCTTTGAGACTCTCAAAGACCTTAATGGACTCCGGAGACCAACTCTGCGAGTTATCGTCCTTTCTGTTTATATCAGTCAGGGGCTTGACCAGAGACGAGAAGTTATGAATAAACTTCCGATAATAGTTGGCAAAGCCCAGGAAACACTGCAGAGGACGTAAACCCACGGGTTGGGGACACGATAGGACTGCCAAAAGTTTCTCTGGGTCCATTGAAAAACCAGCAGTGGAAATGACATAGCTCAGGAATTTAACCTGTTCACGATGGAACTCGCACTTCTCCAGTTTACAATAGAGATTGTTCTCTCTTAGTTTCCGAAGCACACAACAGACATCTGTGTGGTGGCTCTCTAGGGACTTGGAAAATATGAGGATATCATCGAGATAAACCACCACACATAACTGCAACAAATCTCGGAGGACATTGTTAATAAATTCCTGGAAAACTGCCGGGGCGTTACAAAGGCCAAAAGGCATTACAAGGTACTCCTAATGGCCTGTTCTGGTATTAAACGCAGTTTTCCACTCGTCGCCCTCCTTAATCCTCACGAGATTGTATGCCCCCCTCAAATCAAGCTTCGTGAAAACCGTTGCTTCCTTGAGGCGTTTAAATAACTCCGTAATCAACGTAATCAGATCAGGCATTCTTAATCGTGAAACGATTGAGACCCCTATAAACAATACAAGGGCTCAGTTCACGACTCTTTTTCTTCACAAAGAAGAAACCAGCACCAGCTGGAGACGAGGATTTGTGGATGAAACCTCGAGAAAGTGCGTCTACAACATACTGCTCCATGGCCTTATCCTCCAAGACCGACAAAGGGTAAACCCGGCCACAAGGGGGTATGGCACCAGGTTGAAGGTCAATTGCGCAATCATACGGCCAGTGTGGAGGCAAACTACCTGCTTGGCTTTGTCAAAGATACCGCTAAAATCCCGGTAATCGAAGAGGTGCACAGGACCTTGGCTACCTTCTGGAAGTAGATGTCTCACTGCATTGTGGTGACCAGGAGAGAACCTCAGCACGGAGCCAATTAAAAGAGGGGTTGTGCCTCTGTAACTAAGGATTACCAATAACCAGCAGAAATTTAGGTGAGGAAATAACTTGGAATTGGATTATCTTATGGTGAAGAACCCCTACGGCCATGGACAATGGATCTGTCTCATGATTCACATGGGCAGGCTGTAGAGGTCTCCCGTCACGAGCCTCAATGGAAAGTGGAGTGTCACGCAGCTGCAGCGGAATCGAGTGCTTTGATACAAAGGCAGCATCAATGAACAGGCCTGAAGCCCCAGAGTCGAGTAGAGCCTGTATCTCGACGGACGAGTTAGCCTAAGAAAGGGTGACCAAAACCAGGGGCTTATCCTTCTGGATAACTGGGGATGAAACAATGCCACCTAAGGTCTGTCCATGACAGGACCTCAAGGTTCGGACTTTCCCTGGACGGATAGGACAAGACTTCAAAATGTGATCTGCCTGGCCACAATAAAGGCACAATCTCTCCCTCCTCCCAAAGGTTCTCTCATCCGCAGAGAGACGCGTGAAACCTAAGTGCATGGGTTCAAATTCAGGCATGGGTAGTGAGGGAGGCACGGGTGGGACTGCAAAGCTCAGAGACAAACGTACAGGAGGCTTCTGAAAGTGCTCCTTAAGAGAGTCTTTCTCTGAGTCTGGAGTCAATGAGGAAGGCAAACGTGATCAACTTCTCCAGCTCAGTGGGTATATCTCGGGCTGCTATCTCATCCTTGATGGTATCCGAGAGACCATGAGAAAAAGCAGCCACGAGGGCCTCATTGTTCCACGCAACCTCTACTGCCAGAGTACGGAATTCAATGGCGTAGTCGGCAGCAGTTCTCATACTCTATTCGATGGACATGAGGCACTTGGCAGCAAAAGCAGAGCGTGCGGGAACGTCAAATACTCTTTTAAACAAAGTCACAAACTCAGGGTAACTCAAGACAACAGGTTTTTGCGTCTCCCATAGAGGGTTTGCCCAGGCCAGGGCTCCCTCAGAAAGCAAAGATATCACGAAACCTACTTTGCTTCTGTCCGTGGGAAACGCCTGGGGCAGCATCTTAAAGTATATCTCAACCTGGTTGAGAAACCCTCTGCATTGGACTGGTTGGCCCCGAATCGCTGGGGAAGCGGAGCAGAACCGGACATACCTCTAATAGAGGTAATACTCGAGGCGGGTGCCTGCACAGAGACTGGAGCAGCAGCAGGGTCGGTCTGCAACATAGGTTGTACCGGGGCTGCCACAGTGGGAGATTCCAGGTGAGCCGTGCGACTTAAGAGCGTTTGTAACACCATGGCAAACTGATCCATGCTGTGATCCAGTTCATCCAATATGGAAAAAATATTACCAACAAGTGGATTGACTGCATCTTCTGAATTCATGGCCTTCACCTACTGTCAGAAACCATTAAATCAGACCGAGACAGAAGGACAGTTAAATCACACTTGTTTAACAATAAAAGTAAAAAGTACAAACGTAGTCAAAACATAGCCAAAGTTCAGTAACCGGAACGGATAGTCAGCCAAGCCAGAAGTCAGGGATCAATGTGGTGGAACAGCAAGAAGGATCTGGAGCCAGAAGGGATGTCAGCTAAGCCAGTCTTAAAACAGGAATGCAGGAGATAGTTTCTTGTGAGGTGACCAGGGCGAACGCAGAGCTCCTCTGGACTGGACGGCTTAAGTAGGCAGGACTGACGAGCAGGATCATCAACAGCTGAGTAACTGGAGAAAGATGGGAGCTGGCAATTAGCCGACAGCTGAGAGGCCAGCTCAGAGAAGGAAGGGCTGAGCCCAGCCCTGACAGCCTATCAGTGCTCATCAGTGCCACCTATTAGTGCCCATAAGTGCGGCATATTCTGATGAGGAAGCACAGATTGGTCTTTTTCTTTTTTTTTTTTTTTTTTTTTTAAGGAAAAAATAAAAAACCCAGGAGTGATTAAATACCACCAAAAGAAATCTCTATTTGTGTGAAGAAAATGATAACAATTTCACATGGGTGCAGTATAGCATGACCGCGCAATTGTCATTCAAAGTGTGAGTGCTGAAAGCTGAAAAATGGCCTGGGCAAGAAGGGGGTGTAAGTGCCCTGTATTACAGGACACTTACAATGAGGATAAAAACCTCCAAAATTTTCCATAATATTCTATGTGCACACTGAAGGTGACCAACCAAAACGGCTCCCTTCAGCTGACATCAAGTTTCTACAAAATTATGGGGGGGGGACTGGTATTAGGTGTTGTGTAGTCCATAACATGCAAAAGGTGTTTGTGCGAGACAAGATTGTTTGCTGCCAACTATAAAATCTGGGTTGTTGTCCATAGTGACCATTCAGTTTTTCTCTCTCACGTACAGGGAACATGAAATATGGAACCTGCAAGGTTGCCGTAGGTAAGAAAGTTCTTATTTTCTTTCCTCAGTTATAACTAGCCCCCATAAAATGTTATTTTCCAGCCAAATGGTTGTTAATCTCCCCCTCCTCAAAAAAGAAGGAAATAGCTACTTTTGCACCCGTGTAGCCAAATTTGAAGTTTTTCAGCAGCACTTTTTTTAAGCTATTTAATTTGTGGAATGACGACCTGCAGAGCTACAATTTACGAAAAACATACTTTTCGTTTAGTTTCCATTATTCTTCTGCTTTTACTGTGAAAGTTCGCCGGGAAACGAGCTGATCTATTAGGTGATGGAACACACAATACAATAGGTCGGTAGCTGCTGTTGTGGGCTTTGTCTTCCTGTCCTTCTCGCTGCTTCCAATAACAAGTTACAGACAGAGTCATTGGATTCACACACAATGCACTGCAAATTATCCCACAGTAACTCGCAGAAAAGAAGGACATTAATGTTTAGAGTGGCAAGCGAAAAAAAAAAATCTGTATTCATTTTCCATCATCGCTGTTGCTGACCTCGTAAAGTGCTCGACTAGTTGTATGCGCAATTAGCAGGTGAAAGATCGAGTTAGAAAAGCATTTCAATGGGAAAAACACCATGGTTTGATGTAGATGGGGGAAATTGCCTTTCCTGCGTGTCGTGATTGTTTCCTTTTGTGTTACATCTTATTTAGTAAGCTTGGATAATTTTTGAGGGTGCGGCCTGTGGTTTGATTGACTCAAGCTATACCAGTTATGGATGCCTCTCAACTTAGATTGGGAAAAACTACTTTAATGGAAACCAATTCCAAACTAAAAGCAGTCCAAGACTAGTACAAGAAAAGTACATCAGGTTAAATCTCTCAGTTAAAGAGAACCTATGAGTTTAGAAATATGGAAGTTGCAATTGCTTATTATACTTTTTAAAAGGTACAGGCTCTGGAGTAGACATTCTCATACTGGTGTTACTGCTAGTGAATCTCCGATTTGGAATACGCACACTGTCTCAACTCTAAAATGTGTGAACTCTTGTTCTGCATGCTATCATTTCTTCACAGGAGTTGGATGGGGTGATCATGGCTTATGTCAACTACCTCACGCTCCCTAAAAAACACAACCAATAAAGCTATTGATTATTGGGTCTGTAAAATAAATTGATGGGCTAAAATGGCACTGTTTGCCATGAAGATGCTCTCATGTTCACCATCTAGAGTACATTGCATGCTATTAGGGTGATTATACTTTTGTTGTAGGTGCTTTTTCAATGAATTGAGCCAGTCTAAACCGTATTTTAGGGCGCAGCAGCCCACTGTACCTCTGATGCAGGCAGGCAGTTACACTCTGAAAGGAAGCTCAATGAACTACCTAGAGTGATCAACAGCGCTCTGGTAGTTCATTGAGAACTACAAGCCGACAGTCGCAAAGGCTGTCGGGACTTGTAGTTTTCCCATTCTCAGAATACAGTGAATTAATGATGCGGCCAGGCAGGGGCTGGTGCACTTGTAACATGTTATCTGTTACACCCTGAATATGGGTGTAACAGGTAACATGTTACAATCGGTGAACTTATCCTTTAAAGCAGAAATCCGGTCAAATTTTTTTTCCCATGTCCTTGTTGCTGATCTCCTACCTTCACCACGTTTTCCATCCATGTTCTTCTGAGCTCTGTATTTCCTCTGTAATAGGTTGCTAAACTTGCTGAAAAAGCGTTATTGCCTGCTGACATCCTGTTTGAAAAACCGCTGGCGGTTATCCCTCTCCTCAGCTCAGCCAGCGGTCTGGCATGCCCCCTTGTAGTCCTCTTAAAGCCAAGCAGGGAGTTCTATTTACTGTAGAGAGCGGAGGGGGTCTCACAGCCCCCGGTCTGGGCCCCCAATGGAGGAGGTGTCCTCCTCCTTCTCTCTCCTCCTCCCTGCCTGGTGGACCGCCCCTCCACTCCGCCCCCTTCTGCCTGCTATCTCCGTGCAGAGTGGGGATTTTTATCAGTAATATGACACAGTGGGGATCCCCCGCTGTGTCAGGTATAGTATACGAGAACATAGATTGTTGATGCCCTGCCTCCCGTCCTTATGATTGACAGCGCACTGTGCCAATAACGGCACAATTGGCACAGTACACTGTCAATCATAACGGTGGGAGGCGGGGCATCAACAATCTATGTTCTCGTATACTATACCTGACACAGCGGGAGATCCCCACTGTGTCATACAACTGATTACTGATAATTATCCCCACTCTGCACGGAGATAGCAGGCGGGGGGCAGAGTGGAGGTGCTCCTAGAATGTATTTAGCAGCTTTAAAACGGTATCTATACTGATAATAATCCCTGCTCTGCACTGAAGGAACTGATATGAGGCACTGGTGGGACTGACATTTGGCTCTTGTAGTCCCAGAAATTTGGCGCTGGTGGTCCCTGACATTTGGCCCTGGTGGTCCCTGACATTTGGCCCTGGTGGTCCCTGACATTTGGCCCTGGTGGTCCCTGACATTTGGCTCTGGTGGTCCCTGACATTTGGCTCTGGTGGTCCCTAATATTCGGCTCTGGTGGTCTCTGACATTTGGCTCTGGTGGTCCCTGACATTCGGCTCTGGTTGTCCCTGACATTTGGCACTTGTGGTCCCTCACATTTGGCTCTGGTGGTCCCTGACATTCGGCTCTGGTGGACACTGACACGTTGCACTGGTTTGTATTTATTATGCAGAATGAGGGGTGTGATTTATGTTGAAGTGTGCGAGATTTACAAGTACAAGCCTAGTGTACCTCCCACATTCACTCCCATTCCAAGGATTCATGGGAAATGTAGTCTGATTACAGTTAGAGAGAGAAGAGGATATGATGCAATCACTGTTCTAACACCTCCTATTTGCCAGAAAAGATTATGCATTTTTTGAATCACAAAACTGACCTCCTGAAAATTGAATCAGACATATCTCTTTTAAACGGTAAGAAATTTTATAAATGTAATAACTGTTTAGTGTTTTGTGTACTAATGGGGGATTTTTTGAAAAGTTCTGCTTTAACTAAAACCAGAGGGTGCAAAATCTGGTGCAGCCCTGCACAGAAACCAGCTTCCAGGGTTTTTTTTGTCAAAGCTTAATTGAACAAGCTGATTGGCTACCATACACAGCTGCACCTGATTTGCACTCTCCAATTTTAGTAAATCAACCCCATAGTGTATAAAAAAAAAAAAGAAAAAAAGGAAGAGGTCAAGGGAGTCCTTTTATACTTAGTTCTCATCATGCGGGGAATGTAAGCTCAGATCAAATGAGCGCTGACAAAGAACCGGCAAACGAAAAATGATCCAATACCATTGTCTACCAACCATCATTACTGCTACTACAGGTTTCTACTATTGTTGAGGCTTTTGTACTCAACTAGCTAAAAAAAAATACAAATGTTAAAAGTGCTATGGCCTTGATTCCTTTCCTGTTGAGCCCGCCAGGATCTTCTATCAGCTTGACAACCAAGGTCCAGACCTCAGTATCAGAGCTAATGTTAGCAGCCATTTCAGTGCTGATCAGCAGAAATTGCTGGGTCTTATAACTGCTTGTTCAAATTATTATTTAATATAATATTATAATGTAATTTAATTGTAAATTTTTTTTTATTTATTGTAAAATTGATAATACAGTTTACAATCTGACTGTACAATCGACCATCAACCATATACTGCAAGGGCCTGCCTGATTAATTACAAACTGAATGTACAGTTAAGTATGTAAGGGGTAGAATGGTGGTTGTCTGTCACGTCTTCCATGTTCCCCTCCTTGTTGGAAGCCAGGCAAGGGTCACACGAGAGGCCTGCCCCAGGGTGGGTTCTTCTGGGCTACACTACGGACCTTAGACAGGGTAATTTTACTACACGTGGGTTTGCTTTGCTTTGTGTCATCTTCATCAATGTCCTGAAACAAGGCTGAGACTGCCACATGGGGATACTCAACCTTAAGGTGGGCCTCCACTCTTTGAGATGAACGTACACCAGCTCTCGGTTCCCTGTGACAATGTGCACCTTTTCTGTAATCTGCATTAAGGAGGAACAGGCTGAGTTAATGTCCACATTCACCTGTTCACTAATCCCCATTAGTGGACTGGGCCCTGCCATGCTATGTGTGGGCTCCACATGTGCACTCAACTCATGAACCTTCATACCTCTGTACAGAATGGGAACCTGTGCAGTGCAATCTATTCCCGTTGCTATGGGAGACAGACCGCTGGCGGAAGGAGTGCCGAAAACATCTCTCTTGCTGCTAGAGGCTGCTATCAACGGGCTGCTTGCTACTCTACATAACTATTTGTGCCTTCATACCACTTCGCTCCACACTGATCTCTTCATACCCCAATGTGTTAAGACCCACTCAGGAAATTACAATGCATGTGTGTGCCAGTTACTTGCTATACACCTAGTAACTTTAGACCAGGCAAAGGACAACAATGCAATACTTTACTTTAAAAAGTGCAAAATAGACATCTCACCAACAGATCAAGGCATTATTTTTTACTAGTTCCCTAACTCCAACTACAGGCTTGAGTGTTGCTATGGCATACCTGCTAAGGTGTAGTCCAAGCAGTTACAGTCCTTCAGAGGCACTCCCATGCAGATCCTTCAGAGGCATTCTCCACTGCTGGTGTCTTCAAGTCGAACCCCAGGTTCGGACGACTTTAAATTCTGATGACGATAAACAGCCTCCTTCTGCCCCTTGCAGGTGTCATTTTCCATCTCCCTCTCTTACCGGCCCTCGATCTCTCTCTCCTGCAAGGAGAAACCTTCTTGGGCTCTCGTCAGGGGTAAGCCCCAAACTACACCTCTGGGGGGTTCTCTGCAACCATCTCTCTGGGGGGGGGGGGGGGTTGGGTTCTCTCCATGTACTGGATCATTGTCCCATATTTATAGACCACAGGATTAGTGGGCCGGACTCAGAGAAGAACCCACCAAAAGCACAAAGAACCAGGAAAGGCATTAATTCCTACCCTCCAGGCTGGGACAGCACCTAACTATTTCAAGGGAGATCGTACAAAGATCAAAGAGTCAGACTGTAAATGTCTATGGTGTACCGAAATATGTTGGTTCTCTGAGCAAAGAATACAGTACAGTAGTCTGTTTTGTTTCTGTTTTTTTTTTAATACAAGAGCTGCCGAGGAAGCTCTGAAAGCGCAAAAAAAAATAAGAGTCCCAAATGAGCACCTTGTTAGCTTTCACTAATCCTAATTGACTCCTTCTCCCTCTTCTCCTTAGCTATTTTTGGCAATTTGTAAAAATGCTTATACTGTTCATACTCATGAACTCTAGGTTTTCATTTATAACTCATTTTTTGGGGGTTTTTTGGGTTTTTTTTGTGTTCTTTGGTTTTTTTTTTTAGGCTTTACAGCTGAACTCTGGGCAGATATATACTAATAAAAGGTTATTTCTGAAATGCAAATATGCATCTAGTGTAAATAAAAACATTTTACATATTTTAATCTACTGTACAGAAGCACTCAGACTGGCAAAGGGCAGCACTTGGGGACGATCAGCTGTCCCACTTGCACACGTGTTGAAAGGAAAACGCTGACAGGAGAAGAGAGCAAAGAGATGACCTCATCCATTCACTGCTGCTCCTTCACAATCCAATCACTGGATGGGGGAAGCGAGGTGAACTAGCAGTGTTGCTTACCTGTAGAAGGGAATAGTCAGGTTACCAAGCTGGGTAGGTAGTGTTGTATAGCTGTGTAAATCTCAGGACTGGGTGTATGCAAAAACAAATCCTTTGGCAATAAAATATGTCCTTTATATTTAATTATATTTAATTATTAACAAATTTAATAACATAATGTGACTGAGTGTGTTAGCCAGAGATCAACCTGTGTGTGGACAGTGTTTTTTTTGGGGGGGGGAGAACAAAAAAAGTCAGCAGTGATAACTGTTAAAGTTGATTCAACTACTAATATGGACTTTGCAATTTGTTCAGTAGAGATTATTGCATATTACACATACATTTTTTTTCAGTGGAATTAACACAGCACAACCATAAGCATAATTCTGAAGACATTATTAATGTGCAAATGCAAAGCAATGTTCCAGCCAAGCAATGCAAGAAGTGGGTTGTATTTCAAGTGCGCTGTCTACAGCCAAGTAGTAAACATAAAAAAACATATTAATGAATGCCCTACCAAGGTCACATTCAGAGCTTTACATTATAAATATAAAAGATTGAGGACTAACATGTACACTCTAGATACTAGTGAGAAATACACTGTTAATGTAATTCATACTGTTTATTTTAGAAGGGAAAAATTGTTTCTAAGTGTGCTTTAGAGAACAGAGTACATCGTGTGTAGTTTGATGGATCATCATTATCAAAGATCATTCTGTAGAAGCTAAAAGACATCAACAAGTGTCACTTTGGGTTATATGCCAGCAACAAATAAGATAGAAATGAATAGTCGATTAACAGGCAAAAGAACACAACCAGTCTTTGCTGCAATATTTACCTTCAATCCAGAGATTTCCCTCCAGTACCGTTTTCTGCCACTAAAGGTCCTCAGTCTGATAGTCAACCCACTTCCTCTGAATCCAGCTCATCCTGGAACATCTATGAAAAACATATCCAAGAAAAAAAAAAAAAAATTATGTCTTCATCACTTTAGGCCAATATGCATTCTGCTACATGTTTTTGGTAAAAAAAAAAAAAATTCCCAATAAGCGTATATTGATTGGTTTGCACAAAAGTTATAGCGTCTCCAAACCATGGGATATTTTTATTTATTTAATATTTATTTGTTTTTACTAGTAATGGCGGTGATCGGCGACTTATAGCATGTGATAGACGATTCCTATGATAACATGCTAGAGCACGAAACGCATCGGGTTGGGCATACGTACTGATACTATTACCATGACATGTTCTTGCTTAATCCGATCGTTGACCACCATTCTACCGATATACCGATATGGGATGTCCTAAAGTAACTGCTTAAGGCGTATTACCACTGTTGATCTGGTGAGTGCGCAGAATGGTGGAGGTGCACAAGTTGTGACGAGTTGTTTCCAGACACACCGGGTGTTTTCTATCTCTATGCTGTATTCCTTTCATTTTTTTGGTATGCACATAACTTATCAGACACTCTGCTGGAGCTGTTCACAGATAATTGGATCAAGTCACAGATATAATGACAGGACTTTTTGTTTATATGTTTTATATGTTTATTTGAAGGTTGTATGTTTACCTTTATGTGTCAGTTGCTCTATAAATACACAGCGCTCACTTTTCCTTTTTTATTTTTATGGCAGGACTGCGATAATGCAGCAGACAGTCGGGACACTAATGCCGCGTACACACGAGCGGACTTCTCGTCCGTCTGAACCCCGAAGGACTTTTCGACAGAGTTGCGATGGAGTTCCAACGAAACGAACTAGCCTACACACGATCACACCAAAGTCCGATCGTTTTCGAACGTGACGACGTACGACTGGACTAGAATAAGGAAGTTCATAGCCAGTAGCCAATAGCTGCCCTTGCGTCATTTTTTGTCCATCGGACTAGCATACAGACGAACAGATTTTTCGGCCGGACTCGAGTCCGTCGGAAAGATTTGAAACATGCATTATTTCTAGGTCCGTCGGAATTTTCGACAGAAAAGGTCCGATGAAGCCCACACACGATCGGAATGTCCGACGGAATCGTTCCATCGGACCTTTTCTGCCGGACAGTGCGCTCGTGTGTACGCGGCATTACTGACACTTTTGACACTTTGTGGGAACCAGTGAAACTATTACAGTGATCAGTGCTAAAAATATACACTGTCACTGTACTGTGCTAATGACACTGGCTGGGAAGGGGTTAACATCAGGGGCAGGTAAATGTGTACCTAACCAGTGCTTTACTACTGTGGGGGGAGGTGCTTGTATAAGGGGAAGGCAAGGATCGGTGCCCCGGCTTAGCAGAGACACAGGATCCATGCCTTCTGTACTGACAGAACAGCAATCTGCTGTGTTTACATAGGCAGAACACCATTCTGCCTGTGTACCGAAGCATCGGCAGGTACAAGCGGACATCGAGTCTGCCATATCCGCCGATCAGCTCCCGCTGTGTTTAATCAAGCAGCGCCCCAGACCCAGAAGTGCAGAATCATGTACTAGTTATGTGATCCTGCTCAGGAGAGCCGTTGTATATACACAGTATATGGTCAGCAAGCAGTAAAGGATTAAAATTGATCATTATAAGCAGGGCTGCCTTAATGCATGGGTCCCATGATAATCTTTCATTACATCATACTTGCCAACTGTCCCGGGTTTTCCAGGACAGGAACACTTTTGACTAAGCCGTCTCTGGATAGCTGTGTCCTGGGCAGCATCCCAAAACCTGTACTGTGCCCTTCTGATCCCAGGATTGTGCATAGCTCCCAACTGTCCCTGATTTTGAGGGACTGTCCCTGATTTGGAGCAATGTCCCTCTGTCCCTCATTCCTTCTCATTTGTCCCTCATTTTGGTCTGATCTATATAGTTGTATATAAAATGCACTTTTTATCTATCAAAAAGTGTTTTCCAGTGTTAAACCTTTTATCTGATTTCTAAATTGCTGCATTTGTAAATTCCAGAAGCCAATATAAAAAAATAGTAGTGGTAAAAAAAGCACTTGTGAGAATCTTGTTTTTTGAACAAATCACCTTTAAGGGGGCGTGGCAAGGGGTGTGTCCTATGACTACATACTTTTTCTGATAGGTGTCCCTCATTACCATCTCAAAAAATTGGGAGGTATGGGATTGTGCCCTAGTGACCCCACCTGTACTGTGCGTTTCTGCCTCCCCCTCTGTACTTTGCCCTTTGTGTTGATTAGTCTTTGATTTATGGCATGTTTTCTTATTGTTTTAAATAAATAAAAGTACTAATAAATATGTTTCATTCTATCAACCATTTATACTTTAATGCTTGAAAGCAGGTGCATAAATTGGGGCAGGCTGGTTGGGGCCCCAGTGCCTTACTTTGGCCCAGGGGCCCATGATGCTATTAAGACAACCCTGATTGTAAGAAGCCTTGCCCGTGTTCAATGGTTTGAATCATCTCTGGAACTGATACCTTTGCAGGAGAGCTTGTTCTGTTGAAAAAGAACAGACTCACTGGCCAGATTACCAGGTGAAAATAGAAAAAAAGAAAGCCTAAAAAAAAAGAAAATGAATGTAGCCATCATATCTAAGAAATGGTAAGCTGCAATACAATAAATGTTTTCTTTTGGGTTTGATAGCACTTTAATGCAATGCCTCAGATCGGACTCGTCCACAGCCAGCTTAACTCAAAACACATCTGCAGCAAAAAAAAAAAAAAAAGCAATCTGCCCAACACCTGACCTAAAGTATAACTCTCTCGGTCGCATTTCATAGGCTGTGTTACATTGCGTTAAGGTCAATTGTACCAATGACTTTGATGTCCCGAAGATCTGGCGGTTGTAAATTCCCAGGTCAGGACCCAGTCTACTGTGAAATGTCCAACCTGCTGCTTGTCTGCAGTGACAAAACGCTCCTACTGTTTTATTTTCAATTTGTTTAGCCATCCCGACTGCCTTCACAGAAGCTTCATTGATTTTGTTTCCGGATGACAAGTTTCTGTTGGTTGTGTTTTCGCATTAGAGAATAAGTAGTGTCCCTGCGTGTCCCTTATTGAATTTTGTAGTGAAACCATTAGTGGTTGTTTTGCATGTTTATAAGAAAGCTGATCATTTGTGCAGTTCTGAGTTTTTAAAAGCTCTCATCATTCCTTATGTGAATGCTTGGTCTGTTAAAAAAAAAAAAAAAAAAAGTTCCCCCAGCAGGAGCAACAGGATTTCAGGGGCACTTGCTCAGAACCATAGATTGGACTCATCCTCAACAACTAGCTATTAATACATCCTTATGAGCTCCTGGGCAGAGATCACAAATCCTGGGAGTGCTGAATAATCAGGCTATGCACATTTCTTCTGTTCCCTGCCATGTACAGCACTCACCACCTACTGAGTAACGCAACACAAAAATTACAAGGATGAGCTGCACACTAATAAGTTGCGCCTTTACCAATATGGAGGCTGCCTCAACAGAGAGGGCTGTAGAACAGATGGCCATGCAGATCTAAACAAAAGAGCAGCTACAGAATGCTTACCCTAAGGGCCTTTTCACACCAGGTGGTGCGTTAAAACCCAGCGGCTGTTGTACAGTGCTGATGCAGTTGAAGATCTGCAGTGCCAGTGCGACAATTGCGGCGCATTAAACTGTTAAACTTTTTTTCCCCTTGCATTATGTTGTTGTAGCACCCTCTAACTAGTGTGCTAGTTGTGTATAGTTAGCTGTTAGTGTAGGTAAATTGGTTTGGCTGAGAGCCAGGCCTGGGTTAAATCTGGGTCAGGGTTGAGTGACTCAGGTGGGCTGGGTGACCCGGCAAGCAGCCTCTCTGGTGCCTCCCCCTGTTTTCTGGAACCTTGGAGAACCTTCCAGATGTGGTGGGTGGAGGCTAGGTGGAGCTGTTTGGCATATTTATGAGGCATATTTATGAGGTCCTTGACCAGTCCCCAGCAGAAAGGGACTGGAAGGGGGACTGTTTAACTCATAAATAGCCACGATTCATGCCAGCAGGGGGAGTCGAGTGGAAGATGGAGATGGGGTGGGGAGATAGGGGACACCTCACAGGGCGTCCCCTAGGGTGACTTCAGGGCTGGGGCTCAGGTGCTGAAAGGATCCCCCACATCACATGGAAGAACCCTTCCTGGAGGCACGGAAGCAAGTAAAGGACAGCAATGTGTCAGATCTTCTAATAATGTGCCAACAGAGTTCTGCAAGAAAGCGGGTGCTGGAGTTAGCAGAGGAGTGTATATAGGCCTGCTGTACTTTTTTTCCCAGTGCACACCACAACACAGTGGAGTGAACAGCCACATAGGAGACAAGGCATTTTGCTTTGTACTGCAGTGGGACTGCACTGAAATGGCCACCCAACACAGTCCCACCACTCTCTAGCTTTTGTGAGTTAATTTACCTGTAATGAAGTATGTCCCATCATGCAGGCAGCTGAATCCTGTTCAAATCTCCACTGCAGGAATGCCCCGTCCTCTTCCTGTCTCTGCAAAGGTTAATAGCTTTGGATCTTCTGTGAAGCTACTGTAAAAAGATTCCTAATAAGGATCCACCACCTCCTCCTGCACTGAGAAACTTTCGTTCATAGCTTTCTCTGCCTGTAACATGATCTGTAAATGGGGGGGGGGGAATCCTATGACTTATCAGACTCTCTTCCATTCACAGATTGCATTACAGGTAGTGCAAACAACAAGAGAACATTTCTTAAAGTGGTTCTTCAGGTCGAAAGTTTTTTACCTACATGCATTCTATGTATGAAGGTAAAATCTTTCAGTATGCAGCTCCCCCTAATACTTACTCGAGCCCGATCGTGATCCAGCGATGTGCATGAGAGCAGCTGCTCTCTTGGGTCTTTGCCTCCTCATGGGTGGAGAGACAGCAGTTGAAGCCATTGGCCGGGGTCGGTATTGAGCAAGCAGAGGAGGTACCAAAACAACAGGCAGAAGGAGGAGTCAGATCACTAGCCGGAGTCAGCAACGGGTTATCAAAAACAAGCACAATCAAAACAGGCTGGGCAAACACAGAAGTAGGTGCAGGATCAGGTCACAGATGGTAAAAGCTTACAACCACTCAGTAGCCCTCTGGTGCCAGTTTAAATAGGCAGGTGGGTGCCAAGTACTCATGCTATCAGGCGTGCGCGAGTTAGGGCATGTCTAGTTGTCACTCGAAAATATTTATGCACATGCGCATATTTTTGTGCACGACCACGCATCCGATTTCTCTGATAGGAGGTCTGCACCTCGAAGGGGCGGTGTCTGCTGCTCAGTGAGAACGTCTGCAGCGCTATCTGCACTGGATGTTAGGTCCTGATCCCCCATGGAGAGCAGCTGGTAGAGCTGCAGAATTGAGCCCGGGGCTTCAGGCACACCGTCTGTGAGGTAGGCCTCGTCATGTACAGGACTGGTGGAGCAGGTGCTAAAACCGCAAGTCCCTGGAATTCATTTTTGTCATGGTGCCAAACAGGCGTATGAGAGACTGGTACTTGTGTGGGGCAAAGGTTGTGCTCTCCTGAAATCGATTTGAGCATTGATGTGCCCAAGGGTGGAGGAGCGAGGGCTTCACGTGGCCAAAATCCATCGCTGCTCACAAAGTTCCCCCCATATGAGGACAAATTTCAACAGCTTAGTATTGTAAATGTAAAATTTTTGCCCAGCCAAATATCTGTATGGCTACAAAGCTGCATGGTGTCCTTTTTAGAACAGCTAAACTCTTTTATAAGAGATCCACTCAGAATGTTTGAATACTCGCTTTTAATGGAATGCAACAGGGAGAAACAATTCCGTTCTTAATAAATAGTAAAGCTGCTACCGTAACAAAAGTATGTTTTTAATCATAAAAAGAGCCATTTCATTTCACTAGAAGAATGATGTTTTTTGTAAAAATTGCATTTTTCTTTCTTTTTTCTTTTTTTAGACGAGCATGCTTGACCTGTTGTTAATACACTGCCTGGGACATCAGCCAGGTAGAATCTTACAGTAACCACTTAGCTAATTTCATCACTTTGGGGAAATGATGTGGAAAATCGAGCTGATATTAACTCTTATCGCTGTCAGAAACTATAGCAGGGGTGGTATGTGAGAAGGCCCAAGGGCTGCAATTTGCAAAGCTTCAGGGTAACACTTACATTATCAGACATCTCAAGTCTCCCGCATTTCGGGGGCGGCACCCGGACACCCGCAAGTGCTGCCCGATATCCCGGCTGCGGGGCTGATCCTGGATGGTCCCCTGGTTCACAGTCAGGGATGATCGGTGCAGCAGGGGGGACAGCTGTGATCACCGATCTCCCTGTATAGCTGACTCCTTCTTCTTCCTCCTTCCGCTTCTCCTTCTCTGCCTCCCATGGCTGTCAGCTAAAAAGCTATACAGGGAGATCGGTGATCACAGCTGTCCCTCCTGCTGCACCGATCATTCCTGACTGTGAACCAGGGGACCATCCAGGATCAGCCCTGCAGCCGGGATATCGGGCAGCATTTGTGGGTGTCCGGGAGCCACCCCTGAAATGCGGGAGGCTCCCACACCTTATGGGAGATTTGGGATGTCTGATAATGTGTTACCCTGAAGCTTTGCAAATTGCAGCCCTTGGGCCTTCTCACATACCACCCCTGCTATAGTTTCTGATAGCGATAAGAGTTAATATCATCCTCGACTGTTCCCTGTAACCTCTACATCCAGCCTCCCTCCGTGTCCTTCTTCCCCCCTTCTTTTCCGGCTCCCTGTCCTCCTCCTCCTCTGCCCCCCCAAAGCCGGCTTCCCTCCTCTCCTCTCCCGCCGACTGTGGGGATCTGTCAGGATGGCGAGCGGAGGAAGGGACTGGTCATTTACCGGCCCCTGCCTTTTCTGAATTGGACACAATGAGCGAGATCGCTCCTGTGTCCTGTGAAAACTGAGGAGAGTAACCTGTGTGTTACTCTCCTCAGTTTATGAATGAACAGGAGCTGCCATCTTCTGTCCATTCATCTTCAATGCTGAGAAAGGGACTGGGGAATCTCCGTCCTCAGCCTCTTTCTCTGTCTCAAAGGGGAGATGTCAGGGGTCTATTTAGACCCCTGATATCGTACCAAAGTCCCCCCCCCCCCCCAACAGGGTTTATTAAAAAAAATGCAAAAAATATAAAAAAAATTAAATTGTAAAGAAAAATGATAAAAAATTAAAATTTTATAAAAAAATTATAAAATAAAAAACTACTGACAACACCCCCCCCCCCCCCCTGCCCTACCAACACTGTCCACTGCCCCAACCCCCTCCCCCCAAAAAGCATTTAAAAAAAAATGTACTGTAATTGTAAAAAAAACAATATGTCAAAATAAAAACTACTGACACCATCCACTGCCCTACTGACACCATCACCGTCACATACTCCCCACCCCTTCCCCAGAAGCATTTGTGAAAAAAATATTTAAAAAAATTGTTTAAAGAAAATAATAAACAACAACATTTTAAAAAATAATAGAGAAAATAACAAAAAACTGACACACTGCTCTACTGACACCGTCCACTACTCTCACCCCCAATGATTGTAAAAAACAAAAAAAAAATAAAAAAATAAATTGTAAAAAATAATTAAAAAATAAAATTGTAAAAAAAAATAATAGTAAAAATACAGTCCCACTGCCCTACTGATACCATCCTGCACATACTACTCACTGCTGTACACTCCGCACTCCTCACATGCACATTATACCCACCTATTTACACTCCGCACTCCTCTCCTGCACATACTACCCACCGCCATACACTCCGCACTGTACATTCCCTATTTAACATTACTACATTCTGCACTATAAGTCATCTCAGACTCTATAAAACCACACCACATCTGTGCTGCTGCACACTGCTGTCAGTGTCACTGTGAGAGTCAATTTAATGTGTGCGCCGCCCATTCTAATTTCTTGCCCTCCTGAGTCCTGTCCCTGAGCTACTTACTATATCGAAAATAAAATAAGAAATACGTTTTTTTGCCTTATTACCTTAACCACTTCAGCCCCTGGAAGATTTGGCTGCTCAATGGCCGTTTTTTTGCGATTCGGCACTGCGTTGATTTAACTGACAATTGCACGGTCGCGTGAGGCTGTACCCAAGCAAAATTGACGTCCTTTTTTTCCCACAAATAGAGCTTTCTTTTGGTGGAATTTGATCGCCTCTGCGTTGTTTTTTTTTGCGCTATAAACAAAAGAAGGGTGACATTTTCGAAAAAAACAATATATTTTACTTTTTGCTATAATAAATATCCCACATTTTTTATCAAAAAATACCGGTCAATACACTGGATATCTCCTAAACCGTGCAGGTTTAGGGTAGCTACAGGTAAGCCTAATTATAGGCTTGCCTGTAGTAAAAAGTGGTTAAGTAAATGGTTTACAACCACTTTAAAAGACGCTTACGTGCATCTTAACTAAAACAATATACGGGGAACTGGAAGGACTGTTGTCTTTATTCAGCCTTACCAACTATGTAACTATGTGTGTTGGTTGGCACTGCAAAGCACCAAACTGCGTGAACTGTATTACCTTGTATTAAAATGGACATTTTACCGCACATGGCCGCAATTGGATACTATGAATGGGCCCTAAAAGTGTTTTTCCTAACTTTAAAAAAAAACTTCTAACCTTTATCATAAAACAGTATAACAATCCAAACCAAACTAGTAATATGTCTTTCTTTTCAAAGCATAGAATTCTAAATCAGGTGCCGCTATAACTGTGTTTCAGCACACTGCAATAAATCAACAGATATTTCTCCAGCATCAAAATCACCTTGATTTATAGCCTGTCATATTTTGTATTTCCACATAGCTCAACCAGAACACCTTGATCTGATTAAGTAGATAATACATGATCAAACCTACAGCAAGGGCCAGCACAAAATATATTTTATGTAACGTCCTGTAACAACAAAAAAGTAACATACGTGCGACATACAAATCTGTTAATGCGCCGGAAAATGCTGAGGCAAGCACCGTATCGGGTCTTTCTCAATATAGCGGGGCAAAGAGCAAAAATGTGCAATAGCACATAGCAGCCAGCTTACTAAAAACAGCTCTGAGAAATACTAATTCTAATCCGCACTTTGCTCCTTCACACTGGTCTTTACTTTATAGAAAGAAAAAAAAAAATCAAGCGGAAAAATAATTACAAAACATAACCCTCAAATTGGAGGGTAGAAAAGTAGAGTATTGCCCCCTTTGACACCTGTCAGTCCCCGAAATAGAATCCTAGTAGCTGCTTGACTTCAATAAGTAGAAGAAAGGCAACGCTTTATCCTGCTCCTTTCCCCATTATTCTTAATCTGCAGAGGAACCCTGTACTGTATGTGTTGCTTTTTGTAAAATTACTTCCTAGATTGAAGGAAAAAAATTATCACTGGGGAAAGGCCCAGCTTTAACCACTTGCCAACCGGCCGCAGTACATATACTGTGACAGGTCGGCTCTTTTGCGCAAAATGAGGTACTTGTATGTCATTTCATGCAACTGACAGCGGGGGGCGCACACATGCACTGATTGCCCATCGGGGGAGCCAATCAGTGGGTCAGGCTGGTGCGATGTCTGCCGGCCACCCGGGATCGTTTCACAGACAGGCAAAACGGTGATCTGCCTATGCATAGCTCCCAACTGTCCCTGATTTCGAGGGACTGTCCCTGATTTGGAACAATGTCCCTCTGTCCCTCTTTCCTCCTCATTTGTCCCTCATTTTGGTCTGATCCATATAGTTGTATATAAAATGCACTTTTTATGTTTCAAAAATCATCTGTGGCATGTGTCCATCCTCAGCTTGGTGGTAGAGAGCAGTGTAGAGCCGTCCAGCAGCTGTAAAGCGTTCTCATGCGTGTTGGAAAGAGGAGGCAGCAGGGAAGCCTGTATTCACCGCAGGACACACAAGGCTGGTGGTGTCAATGTAGAGAAGGGGGCGGTAATGCGTTTCGGAGCATGTGCGGCTTCTTCGCCCACCATTTATAAGCCAGCTTGACGAGTGTGGGCGTAGGTCTGACGAAGGAGCCACACATGCTCCGAAACGCGTTACCGCCCCCTTCTCTACACTGACACCACCAGCCTTGTGTGTCCCGCAGTGAATACAGGCTTCCCTGCTGCCTCCTCTTTCCAACACGCATGAGAACGCTTTACAGCTGCTGGACGGCTCTACACGGCTCTCTACCACCATACTGAGGATGGACACATGCCACAGATGAGGACTCCTGATTTTATCATGTTTTTTAACACTCAACAATCTTGTAAGTGCTTTTAACCCTTTGTGCACTTTATTAAATATTGCATACTGCACTTAGAGGCGCCTTTCTTTTCCTTTTTTATAACTCCCTAGGGACACACTTAACCCGTTGATCGCCCCTGGTGTTAACCCCTTCCCTGCCAGTGTGATTAGTACAGTGACAATGCATATTTTTAGCACTAATCACTGTAATAATGTCACTGGTTCCCAAAAAAAGTGTCAGTTAGGGGTCTGATTTGTCCGCCGCAATGTTGCAATCCCACTAAAAATATATACACTATACGATTATTGGGATTTTTTTTACTAAAAATATGTAGCAGAATACATATTGGCCTAAATTGATGAAGAAATTGGATTTTTTAAATTTTTTTTATTAAATATGTTTTATAGAAGAAAGTAAAAAATATTTTTTTTTTTCAAAATGGTCGTTCTTTTTTTGCTTATAACGTAAAAAATAAAAACCGCAGAGGTGATCAAATACCACCAAAAGAAAGCTCTATTTGTGGGAAAGAATAGACATTAATTTTATTTGGGTACAGTGTAGCATGACCACGCAATTGTCAGTTAAAGTAAAGCAGTGCGTATTGCAAAAAATGGCCTGGTCATTAAGGGGGTTAAACCTTCCGGGGCTGAAGTGGTTAAAGTGTTACTAAACCCGGGAGTCTGCATTTACTATATCTGGTCACCCACAGACCATGGAAATGTAATTATTTTAGTCAATATAAACTGCTAAATACCTTTTTTCATCAGCAGTATATAGCAGTCTTGTGACTTCTATGACTGTCTGGTTAATGCTTGTAGGAGGAGATTTCATTCTGTCCTATGAGACTGCAGGACCCCTGGCCCTCTGTCTGGACAGTGCTGATTGGTCCTGTGCTGATCACATCCACTTTCCCCCCCAAAAAAACTCTGTAGCATAACACACAAAACTGAGCATGTGCAGAGTGACTCCAAAGGTTCTGTGCTATCAGGAGATGGATTGGGAACAGTGGAAGAAGGGGGGGATCAGAGAAGACGGATCAAACAACCTTTTTGCACAATGCAGAGGATCAACCCTTTAGGTTCCACTGTGAGTATAACAAGAATGCTTTACTGCATATACAGACTGATTTTACTGTTGTGGGTTTAGTAACACATTAAAGCAGAACTCCTGCAAAAAATGCAGACAGCCCATTAAATGATTAAATAAAAATACATTTTTGCTAAAATACTTACCTTCAATCTAGAGTTGTGCCCTGCAGTACTTTTTTTCTACCATAAGACATCCTCAGTCTTCAAGGTTGACTGACAGCCAGAATCATTCAACTCACTTCCACTAACCCAGGCCATTATGGATCCATCCTCGGCATGTTCCTCGTCGGTATGAACTGACTGGCTCCTTGTGCTGCTTCTTCCTCTCCCACTCATCTCTACTGTACAGCGGAATGCAAGTGGCTGATACCAACTCATATTTAAAGTGTTACTAAACCCACAAAAGTAAAATCAGTCTGTATATGCAGCATAGCATGCTTGTTATACTCACTGTAGAACTTAAGGGGTTAATCATTTGCATTGTGTAAAAAGGCTCTTTGATCCTGTATGCACAGATCATTCCCTCCTGCACTGTATCTGGGGAAGGCCAGCTAACACAGGCAGGGTAGCCGACCTGCACGTGCTCAGTTTTGTCTTTTATGCTGGAGAGAACATTTAGTTGTTCTCAGAGATAGCCAGGTCACATGATATTGGCATTGCAGTCTGAGGTTTATACTTCACCGCCAACAAAAATACATGTACCTCTTACCAAATAGTAAGACCCCTTAACCACTTTCCCACTGGGCACTTAAACCCCCTTCCTAACCAGGCTAATTTTCAGCTCTCAGTGCTCTCACATTTTGAATGACAATTACTCAGTCATGCAACACTGTACCCATATGAAATTTTTGTTCTTTTCAAATAGAGCTTTCTTTTGGTGGTATTAAGGCACCTCTGGGTTTTTTATTTGTTTGCGCTATAAGGTTCCATGCACACTGAAGCTCATAAACTGTATTTTTCTTCTTTTCCGTTATAAAAGTTTGCTAATCAGTAAGTTTTCTTCATAAATTTTGGCCAAAATTTATACTGCTACATAGCTTTGGTAAAAAATAACCCAAATCAGTGTATATTATTTGGTCTTTGTGATGGTTAGAGTCTATAAGCTATAGTGCCAATCAACGAAAATTGATCACACCTGATGTACTGACGGCCTATCGCATTGCTTGAGACACTAACAAACCAGGGAAGTACAAATACCCCCGAAATGACCCCTTTTTGGAAAGTAGACATTCCCAGAAGCCTCATCCATTGTGGATGTCAGAAGAGTCATATTTTGGTCAATATAGGCCAGTTTCCCATGCTATGTGGTTGCCAAAGACCGGCCTCTGATCTTGTGCCCATCCCTTTCGTTGTCATTTACTATATATGGGACAGATTGCCTAAGTCTTTTCATTTCAAATCACCCCATAGGCCATTAGCCCCCCCAGTTTCAAAACAAGGACTTCACCCGGGGACTCACCCCTTTGGCATTCGAGTGGTGGTCCAACAAAGGCTTCCTGCGCATTGCAGACCTATGCACAAGGGAATGCTGTCCAAACAAATTTTAATAGAAAAACACCAAATGCCGGACTCAAATAACGCATTACGTGCATACTTTATCTCGCAAATGTGATCTGGTAACTACAGTACATCACCTAAGGAATATTTTTGTCACAGGTATGATAAAATCTGTGGTCATATATCTGAAATATATACAATTTTAACATATACATCAACTAAACTGAGTTATATGGTCAAATTGGAACAGGATATCCAAGCAGGCCTTGAACTTGAAGATTGGCACTCGATAGCACTGGCAGAATCATGGACATAATCAACACTTCTATTATCGAAGCAAATAATAAAGTACTGCTGAGATGGTACATGGTTCTGGCTAGACTGGCTACTTATGTTCCGGAAGCCTCGCCTAAATGTTTCAGGGAATGTGGTCAGGAAGGGACGGCCTATCTCATATGGTGGCAATGTTCTAAAGTAAGGAGGTTTTGGATCAGAGTTTATAATTTTATTTTTTCTCTTACTCAAATTAATCTGACCAAGTCCCAGAAGCATGCCTTGCTGGCGTGTAAGGTGGAGGAGGCCTCGGAAAAGAGAGACGACTTCTTACTTTCATATTTGTCTCCACCAAAATTACTATAGCCAGAAATTGGAAGTCGACTACCATACCATTTGACCAGCTTAAATACAAGCTTTCCTGGCTTATGCTAAATGAACGGTTAACAGCAATTCTACATGATAAATTTAAGGCGTTTGAAAAGGTATGGGGCCCGTGAATTTGATACTGTACTTGACTAATTATCCCAGGACAATACCCGACTAGGGTCTCGCCTGAATAAGATGGATCAGAGCGTAGAGTCTTTTCTTCTTCCCCTCTTCTCTTGTCCTCCTTTTTGCTACTTTCCTTTCTTCTCCTTGCTTTTGTGGAAGGGTTTGAGCGTCCTCCTTCTGCTTTTTGCCTCCTGGGTATAGGACATAGTCTGAACCACACCCAATCATATTGCTATCATAAAATAGAAAGACATGCTTGCACATTTATGTTTCATGGCCTCTCTAAAAATTACCAAATTGGATTGTGGTTCATTGAGGATCGATTATGTAGCTGCCAGTTCGATGTAACAGCTATGTGCTGAGGACAGCTATCTTAGAAGGAATGGACCCTTGTCAATGGGAGGAATGTTGTTATATCTTTTGTTCAGTATTAGTGCAGTTGCACTGTGTAACTTTTTAATTTATTTTATATGCAATTTAAATTGTAGATATTGAGTATTGTTCAAAATTAATATTGGAATTTACTTCATTTGTGAAAACCTTTAATAAAAAATATTGAAACAGAAAATATTAAAATGTTATTGTAAGGTGATCCAAATTTATTAAGTAGCACAGAATACTCACAAAGCCACAGCTAACAGAAAACAAATCGTTTTCTGCTGTATAGCATACATGTGTGATGACGTCAGATCACGTGCCCCTCCCGATGTGTTTCATCACAAATGAAATCCTCGGGGAACCAGGAAGCATGAACTTCCTAGTTACCCTGTGGACGTAATTTCTGACGAAACATCACAAATGACATACTGTATGACACATCACAAATGACATATTATGCTATGTGTGGATACATTTTTTTTGGTATTGTTATTACACGATTATAAAGGCATGTGAGAAGCAACTATAGTGTGTTGGGAATTTTAATACAGTTTTTACATTAGCCCAGAGTTCATTTGGATCAATACTTACAGGGCTTGCATTACAAAGATAGCTTTAGGGCTCTTTATAGGCAACAGGCTTGATGATGATCTGACACCTGACACTTTACAGGTATTTAGCACCACAGGCGCCTCCTGCATGCCTGTGTATTCCATCCGATGGATTTTACATTGAACTACTGTGCCGCAACCACCATTCGGAAGGCCATTGGAGCCCGTCTGTGTACCACTGCAGATTGCCATGTGGATACTGTACATGCAGACCACTGTGAGGGGTACACAAACAGGTAGAGAGTTTAGATGAATGTCTGTATTGGAGGAGTACTCCTGTGGAGGAAACTGAAAGTGGTCACATTACTGGTGGTTGCAGTGCACACTCAGTTAAAAGAGAAGTTTGGGATTTTTTTTTCTTTTTCATACTTACCTAGGTGGGTGCAGCATCGGTCCAACTCTAAGGCGTGGTTCACACCTATGCAGTTCACTTTTGATCTGTTTCTGCAGTTCATTTTGCTTTTTTGCACACAAGTTATTGATGCATTTTTTTCACACGTTTTTTGATACAATTTGCATTTTTCAAGCTTTTTTTTATTTTTTTGTCAATTTGTTGTTGGATGGATTAAAAAATGCAAATTGTGGCAAAAACGCACTACATGCTTTTCTGCAGCTTCTCCATTGAAGTCCATTAACCCAAAAACGCACCGTTTTGCTTTTTAACCACTTGCCGACCAGCCGTCATTATATGACGGCAGGTCGGCTTGTTCCCGCGAATCGCCGTAGCTGTACGGCGGTCTGTTTACAGCTATAGCAGGCACACGCATGCTGCACGGTGGGGGAGCTGATGCGTGGGGGGTGACCCCGATGTCCACCAGCCACCAGCGATTGCTCAACAGAGAGCCAGAACGGGGATCTGTCAATGTAAACAAACAGATCCCCGTTCTGACAGGGGAGTAGAGCATGATCATCTGTTCCTAGTGATTAGGAACAGCGATCTCTCTGTACTCCCAGTCACTCCCACCCACCCCCCCACACACACTCAGTTAGGCTACTTTTACACTGAGGTGATGGGGCATTGGTGGTAAAGCGCCGCTATTTTTAGCGGTGCTTTACAGTCGTTTTTATGGCCTTTAACTCCCGCTAAGGGTTAAATGTGCCTGCAAGGCGGCGCTGCAGCAGCGTTTTGATGGGAGGATGGATGGGGCCATGTATCACAAGATCTTGCCTAACAACCTCCTTCCCTCAGTAAGAGCATTGAAGATGTGTTGTGGCTGGGTCTTCCAGAATGACAATGCCCTGAAACACACACCCAGGGCAACTAAGGAGTGGCTCCATAAGAAGCATCTCAAGGTCCTGGAGTGGCCTAGCCAGTCTCCAGACCTGAAGCCAATAGTCCAAAAATCTTTGGAGGGAGCTGAAAGTCTGTATTGCCCAGCGACAGCCCCAAAACCTGAAGGATCTGGAGAAGGTCTGTATGGAGGAGTGGGCCAAAATCCCTGCTGCAGTGTATGCAAACCTGGTCAAGAACTACAGGAAATGTATGATCTCTGTAATTGCAAACAAAGGTTTCTGTACCAAATATTAAGTTCTGCTTTTCTGATGTATCAAATACTTATGTCATGCAATAAAATGCATGTGAATTACTTAAAAATCATACAGTGTAATTTTCTGGATTTTTGTTTTAGATTCCGTCTCTCACAGTTGAGAGTACCTATGACAAATATTACAGAACTCTACATGCTTTGTAAGTAGAAAAACCTGCAAAATCGTTAGTGTATCAAATACTTGTTCTCCCCCTGTATGTAACTATGTGCCGAGCCTAAGACTGAGAACCGAGTGATCCAACACTGCTGATCAGGGGCGTAACTAGAAATAGCAGGGCCCCATAGCAAAATGTTGTATGGGGCCCCCCTGCAAACAGCCCCCCACAGCTGCCCTAGTGTCAATGCAGCGTGACCTGTGACACATACAGCGTGACCTGTGCCCAATGCAGCGTGACCTGTGCCCAATACAGCGTGACCTGTGCCCCAAGATCTATGGTTACAGCGTACACATTTTTATTTTCTAACATCTGCATTGCAACAGCAATACAAACAATAATTAGATATGACAATCCAATATAAGATTAGTTGTAAATTCTCCTTTTGCGTTGAGTGCTGCCTGTCTGCTGGCCTGGATTACCTGCATGTTTTGCAGCTTCTCAGTTTGTAAGGACTACATATCCATAGTTGCCAACATTTCAAAAGGTTTCCAGGGACATTTTTGTTGTGTGTCCAATAAACCATTGTAGGAGGAGTACTTTAATTAGGGGTGAGGGGTACACTTAAAATGGGCATGATTCTACAACAAGCATATTGCTAGCCTGTTTTTAATTTGTTACAGGCATATATACAGCATGTACGATGTTCACAGTGCTTTGCATACCGTATGTGTAGCACCCTCTAGTGTGCTAGACGTGTACAGTAAATAGATTTTTTTCCCCTAGTATTAGGTACATTTGTGCAGGCTTGGCTAGTAGCCAAGCCAGTCTGTGTTTTTCCTGGGTTGGGCAGAGATCCAGGGAGAGCTGGATGACTCACAGGCAGCATCACTGAGACCTCCTCCCTATTTCTAGAATGTACTGGAACCTTCTGGAAAAATGGGATGGGAAGTAAGGTGGAGCTGCCTGGAGTATTCTGAGGGCCCTGACCAATCCCCAACTTGGATTGGCAGGGGCAGGCCCCCTCAAATACTCTGGGTCAGCCCAGCTGGGGAGGAGAGTTTCAGGTAGAAGCTAAAGATGAGGTGTTAGGCTGTTGTGGCCTTTAAGGGAACTTCCCAGTCTGGGGGGGGGTGACCTTGGGCCTAGGCTTGGGTGCGGACAGGCTTGGGTGCGGACAGAACCTTCTCAAAACCCACGGAGCAAGGAGAGGACAGCGGGAGAACACCGCTGGGCAAGTCTCCAGAAGGACCAGCAGGTAAAGAAATGTGCATTTATTAATTTATTTTTAAACAGGATCCTGGAAAGTATTGCACTGACGATCAGCAGTTTGTAGGTGCAATGTCAGGCTCCTGCACACACTGCCTACAGTTCTGTTGCTTGTACCTCTGTAGAGGCTGTCATTGTGGAGTTGTAGGCAGTAAGAATGAACTTTTTAACATGTTCCAAAGGTGAACTTATCTTTAACCCCTGCTAAGTGTGGGTAGAACACCAGACACTGTGGGGGAAGGTACAGGGGGGAGACGTCATTCCAATAGTATATTTATCCCATTGACAGGATGCTGCTCCACCCCAGCCCCAGCCCAGATTCCGGAATGCTGCCCGAGACAATGCCAGCCCGGGACAGCTTAGTAAAAAGTGCGACTGTCCCAGCAAATCCAGAACAGTTGGCAAGTATGCATATCCCGTGATACGTTGCTGCCTGCCTGACTCCACCTCTTAGCCATTTTGTAGTTAAGATGGCAGGCTCTGTGCAATGTGTGTCACAGCAGTGCCTACTCACAGGGCAAAGAGAATACATGTCACAGAATTTGCGGAAGTAAGGATCCCCACAAAATAAGCCTACAGAACATCAAGATCGTTCAGAGTAATAGGAGTAAGCTAGAAATAATTGAAATACAGTGCGGAAATGAATACCGTATATAATTTTACATTTCGACCATAGATATGTTTTAACCTCAAACCCTAACCCTGAACTCAACTGTTCACAACATTATCGGCAAAATCTCATGGAAAGTTCTTTGCTACAAAATCAACATGCAGAAAACTGTGCTAAAAACTCTGAGGCCACAATTGGGAATGGAGCATTACCGATGTCCTCTACAGATCTCTGTAAAATAGTGCATAACATTGCATACATTCAGTTGTCAATTAACTGTACTTTCTGCAGGCTCAATATGACCTACTCAGTGATTTGCAAGAACAGGAGATCTTCCAATATGTCTCGGCAGGGTACTTTCCTCCATGGAGTTGGCTTCTGGGAATATTTAACTTCTCAGTTTCAGACTGCATTGCTTACAGCATGATTGTAGTTGTTTTTTCATGTTAATTATGCAAATTGACATGCTTCATTATGTGATGTATCAAATCTCATATGGATCAGCAGTATAAAATGGCTTAAGGACATTTGACTTTTGTTTGTGGATTTAATAACTGATATTGGTAAACGAAGACGCTTTTGAGACCACTGGCATTTTCTGAGAACACTAAATATGCAATAGGTAAAAAAACAAGGTGGTAATTCCAACAATATAAAACCAAACAATATGAAAACAACTGCTATACTTAGAAAAATTACCATATATCCTCACGGTGTAAAGCTGGTCAAACATAGTCCACTCCGATTATACAAATTCTGCTAGGCCCCTTTTATACGGGGTGGACTCCGTTACAATCAGCAAGGGATCTGTGAGCTGATTCCCTGCTGATTGGAGTAGAACAAGTGGATGATACATCCGCGTCCGCTCAGTATCTGCAGGGTGGACACGGGCACAGCCAGCTCTGCTCTGTGAACAGCGGGGATTGAATGGACTCTGCTGCCTGTTTACACCCAACTACCTCTGATCCGCCCCACCTAAAAATGGAAGAGGGTGGAGACCTCTCCCATTTTTTTTTTTTAAAAGGCCTGATCACACTCGGAAGTAGGCGGGTGTAAACAGACACAAGTCTGTTACACCCACCTGTCCATAGGGATGAATGGACCTCCCTATTAGGTCCGCCTGAAAAACTGTCAAGCTGACCTCATCGGAATAATCGCCTGATAGGCATTTTTTTTTAACCCCCCTGGCGGTATGATTATTTCGGATTTTAGGTGCTGAAAGCGGTACAATTATTTTGCATGGAAATTTGGCGTTTTATATTGTAGGTCTGTAATTCTTAACAATAACACACCTAAATCTGTCCAAACAAGAGTCTAGTAGATATCCCGGGTATGATAAAGTTTGAAACACAAAAACATAAATTATAATATAATAAATAAATATAAATAATTAAAAAAAAAAAGATTAATAATAAAATAAATTTCCCCACGATTCACTATCGCTCAATTCTGCAAGTATTCTAATTTACTATCCCTGTTTTCTAGCTGGTCTAAAGCCATTTTTGATGTAAAGGGACACTTTTTGGTTGCTATGGACAATCTCCAGTTTCTAGGCAGAAAGAACAGTATATATCACATAAAACTGCATGCAGGGCACAGGACAAAGCACTGGGGACAAAAGGGATGTGAAATAATTTCATACATACTGTAATCTGTAAGATTACAGTACTGTATGTGTTATGATTTTACCCTTTTTTTAATTTGCTGCCAGGCTCCGCCCCCGTGCGTCGCGCCGCTCGCAGGGAACGGAGCCTGGCACGGAGAGGCTTCGGAGGACGACGGAGCCCGCAGACACAGCGGGGGACATCGCAGGATCCCGGGGACAAGGTAAGTAAAGCCACACCAGGATCCTGCAATGTAATCCCGAGTGTGGCTCGGGGTTACTGCTAATGGTCCTGAATTTTAACCCCGAGCCACACTCGGGAAAACCGCCAGGGAGGCTACAGAAATTAGCGAACTGATATAATCAATACCATCTGAGTGGGTCTACACTTCAACATGTTTGGCCAGGACTAAGAATGCTAAAATATGAGCAATTTGTGGTGCCTGCGTGTATCTATGTAAAGGTCAGGATGGCTTCAGAAGATGTGCGTGTGCCCCAATACACAGAACAAAGGATCTTTGCGAGAAGGTTACATGGGCATGTTCATTTGTGCAAGAATCCACATGGGTATGTTGCATGAACATCTGTACATACAGACATGCACTCCCGCTTCAGGCCTGGTGCCAGACAGTGTATTTAAAGAACAATGCTAAAACAGGAAATTGCTGGATGATCTTCAGCTGTTCCCAGTGCCCTGAATGTGCATTTACTTCTGGTTTCCTGTTGCTGACCGGGCTTGTTTTCGGATTCCTCTCTACTCTGATCTCCTGTTGTGCCCCAGCTTGATCCTTATCTTGTGTGTCTACTTGTTGACCTTGCCTTGCTTTGCTTTTTGACCCTTGTCCTGTTGATTACCCATTGCTGACATCAGCTTGCTTCATGACCATTGTTCTGCTGTCTACCCATGGCTGACCTTGGCTTTTCTCCTGAATACATCTCTGCCCTTGGTCCTGATTCCCAGGTTATCAACAACTGGCCTGCTCAGATTCTGTCTCCAACCTGTCATGGGTTCTGGTGCCTTTGTCAGTGCCTGGCTGCAGAAGCACTTGTTCTTTCTCTCCCCAATCACAGGCTCAGCCTATGGCTCATGCTGCTGTCAATCAATGCTGTGAGGAGGGAGCAGGGGGCAGGGCCAAGTTGTGCTTTGTATGTCAATAGACACACACGGCCCCGGTCAGGATCAAATTCGCAAGTGCATCCCTATAGGTAGCAGCTTCATACAGAGGTGCACCAAGAGGGGGAGGAGCTGAGAGCACCGGTGGGGGACCCCAGAAGAGGTGATTCGGGGCTGCTTTGTGTAAAAACATTGCACAGAGCAGGTAAGTATAATATGTTTGTTATTTAAGAAAAAATACAGGAGCCTTTACAATCACTTGTAAACTGAACTTATGGAAGAGAAAAAAATATTCATGGCATGTCAAATATCTTAATTACGGTAAATACAAAAATCTCAGTAAAAATATAGTTAGAATTTTCCACAGCAGAGCTGAGGAAAAGGTATTCAACCCTCCTCGAACACCAGAAAAAAAACTGAGGTATGAGGATTGGAGGCAGGTTATACAGGGGCTGACTTAAAATTATTTGTTTTCCAGTGTCCAAAACTCCTGAAGGCAGCAGTATAACCCACACATCTATGAATTACTACTATGCTGTGTCTCTCAATGCACGAAGAAATGCTGTTATTACGTTTAAGAACATCATATTTGCTCATAATTACATTTCTCCTTCTAGCTCATGTTTCCATTTTGTTATATTATCTGAAAACAAACTCTCTGCATATCAAGATATATTATAAAAAGTGTATTTGGTATACTTTTAGCTGTGCTAACCCTCTAGCCGTAATCAAGAATGGATAGCAGTGATGCACATGGACAAGTCACATCAAAAGGCATATCAAGGATATATTTTTCCATATACCAGCACCTATGCTTTCCAACACTTAATTGACGGTGTTGGCTTTATTGAAATTATCACTAAAGAATAATTGGTATTGGTAAAAAAAAAAAAAAAAGCCGTGGGGGTCCCCCTCAAAATCCATACTAGACCCTTCAGGTCTGGTATGGATTTAACGAGAACCCCACGCCAAAATTTAAAAAAAAATGGTGGTCCCCCCAAAAATCTATACCAGACCCTTATCCGAGCACGCAACCTGGCAGACCGCAGGAAAGGGGGAGACGAGAGAGTGCCCCCCTCCTGAGCCGTACCAGGCCACATGCCCTCAACATTGGGAGGGTGCTTCGGGGTAGCCCCCCAAAGCACCTTGTCCCCATGTTGATGGGGAGAAGAGCCTTATCCCCACAACCCTTGCCCGATGGTTGTGGGAGTCTGTGGGCGGGGGGCTTATTGGAATCTTGAAGCCCCCTTTAACAAGGGGACCCCCAGATCCCAGCCCCCCATGTGAATTGGTAATGGGTACAAATGTAACCCTACCATTTCACAAAAAAAGTGTCAAAAAGGTTAAAAAACACAAGAGACGTTTTTTGACAATTCCTTTATTAATTTCTTCTTCTTTCCGCTTCTCCTTCCATCTTCTTTCTTCTGGTCTTTCTTCAGTGTTGTTCTTCTTCCTCTTCTTCTTCTCCATCTTCTTCTTCCTCCGCTCTTCTCGTCCCGCATCTTCCTCTGGCTTCTTCTCCGCTCCATTTGCACGATCCGCCTCAGTGGGAGTGGGACGCTTCGGTTCTTCTGACACTTCTTATATAATGGAGGGCGGACCACCCGGTGACCCCGCCCTCCTTTGACGCACAAGGACTTCCTATGGCTTTCCCCATGTTGTCAGAGGGAGGCGGGGTCACCCGGTTACATAAAATGGCATGGGACCCCCACGCATTTTTTTAAAATTTTGGTTCGGGGTTCAACTGTAGGGAAATTCCTTGCCGTTTTTATCAATGAACTTTTATGTGTATTGCCGGATTGACAACTCATTTATAGCCAGCGCTAATGATAGTAGTTTTACATGACTTTTTTTCCTTTAGAAATGTCATTTTGCTACCAGACTGTTCTAAACAGGGAAACATGCACCCTTTTACAGGCATACTATAGACACCCCCCAGGTACGAAATTTAAAGGAATATTACACTTTTATTATTTCACTTTAAGCATTATTAAAATCACTTCTCCCGAAAAAACTGCAGTTTTTAAAAAATTTTTTTGCATTGATACATGTCCCCTGGGGCAGGACCCAGGTCCCCAAACACTTTTTATGACAATACAATGCATATAAGCCTTTAAAATTAGCACTTTTGATTTCTCCCATAGACTTTTAAAGAGTGTTCCGCGGCTTTCAAATTTGCTGCGAACATCCCAAATTGTTCGCTGTTCGGCAAACGGGAAAACAGCCAATGTTGGAGTGGAACTCATGTTCGACCCAAACATAAAGCCCATCCCTAGTGTAGACCCTTGGGACAATGCACAGAAGATTTTTTCATAGATAGTATATGACCCACTTGAGATTGCATAAATCGGGATTCATCACCTTTATGCTGGAGAAACTGTCAACAAACAACTTTATGGAGCTGTGACATCCGTAAAGGTTTCTGGAGAGAGATCTCTCTCATATTGGATGTCTGAGGTATCCATACACCTTTTACACAAGCTTTAGCATTAAGCATCGGCTCAGAAGAATTTCTCCCATTAGAACTATAGTCAACACATCCTGTTTACAGTTCGAATTTCCATAGCTACAGAGTGGAAGTCTGCAAATTTACCAAAACAGGAGACGGTAGTTGCTAGAGTCAATACACAATGCCACTTTGAGAAATTGATTGCCTATAAAGAGCATAATGCACGTATCTATCACTGGAAATTGGACACATGGAAAAACTAATCTCAGACCTCACCACATATCAAGTTGCCTACCTTCGGCCAAAAAATCCCCTCCTCTGTACACAAGACGTCTTCTGTAGGCCCAGGAGACTGCCTGCAGTTTTCTCCCTCCTGTTCACAGCCCGTGAGACCTGGTGTCTGTAAAAAGATGACCTCCCAATCTTATGACTGGGAGCCAGTCAGAAGCCTTCATCATTGAATGATCACTCTGACAGCCAATCACAGTGAGCATTCAGTGTAACATTTGTAAAACAAAAGTAATAAATGATCTAAAAAAATACAGCAAATTCTTGGCCTCCTTCCACTACTGTATCTCAGCGCTAAAAGATATGTCAGGTTTCGTAAAATTAATAGAACTTCCAGAATTGTAACAATAAATGTCATCACTGTGTAATATTAACAGAACAGCTGCTGCTTAAAATGCAAACGCATAAACATCAGAGAAGGTAATAATAATAAAAATTGCACAAGTCCGAATCAGGTGCCTATAATTATTATAGCAGCGCTACTGTCAAAGTTTATGATCAGCTATATGGTACACACAAGTAGTAGTAGTTGACAGATGATGTGAAAAAAGTCCCAGAAACCTCAGATAGAAAACTTGCTATGTTATAACTTTAAACACCCCACACCGAAGTCTATGCATCACATTCCCCTTCGGGGTTCACACTCACCAGAGGGTTGTATACATCAGGCATGGATTGATAAACCACCGACCTCCTCAGCAACAAGGAAGGTGTCACAGCATATCCACCAGTTCTTTTACTCTCCTAGACGGAAGGTGTCTAAAGTTTCCAGGCCAAGAGCAAAAGAACCGGTGGATATGCTGTGACACCTTCCTTGTTGCTGAGGAGATCTTAAGGATTTACGGTTAAAAAAATATGTGGTTTAGGGTATATCTGTTTTATTTTTAATCAGTAAGAACTTTAAATTACTGATGCCTTATGCAAAAAAAATTTAAAACAAAACAAAAAAAAGACTTTCTTTTCTAAATACCTTTAACATGCCATGCACCAAAAAATGTAATTTTATTGTTGCAGTAAATAAAACAAGCAGCAGAATAAAATGTATGTTTTCCCCCACAGTATTAGTATTCATGTTCAAATAACAAACTTGAAAAAATAAATTTTTTCCTCATTTTTAAGCTTTTTCCCTTAAAAAATGCAAATACATTTTAAAAGAATTCTGGGAGGACTTTACGGTCATAAGAAAGCCCAGTTTGTTCCCCCAAAAAACAATATATGTATCAGTTCTTTATCATAAGTAATTACAAAGTTATAGACTCGTGAACAGACACATAGCGGAAATGTAAAAATATGGTCTGGTCCATAAGGGTAAACAGGGGTGAAAGCCGAAGTGGATATTTAAAACAGCCTTTCCTGTACTGAAGACGTAGAAATTAGGTGTCTGCCAATAGCTTGACACACTGGTCGGGAACTATGGAACAGAACTGAGGAATTGCCATATGCTTGCTTACTTGTTAGCATGTTGTGTTTATGTTCTGAGACGAAGTACCATGTATGACCTCCAGGGCCTTTTTTCAGCTTGAACTAGTGGAACTCAGTTCCACCACCTCTGGCTCAGGCCCTCTGCTCCCTGCTCACCACTATTACTTGTAAACATTGAAGTCTGGCTTCTGTGTTTACAAGGGACAGCTTGTCTCTCAATGGCTCCCACAGATCTGATCTCCTGAGTGGACAAGGAAGATACAGGTGCAGAGCAGATCCCAACTCCCCCACTGAATCATCTCCCTACAAGTGAGAGAGGAGCCACCTACAGTGTGCGGGGAGGTACTAGAGCCAACAGGGTGTTTCAGTTTAATACAGCAACACAAGTAAGACAAGTGGAAAATGGTGGAGCTTTTAAGGAGGGAGGGAGAAGATAGGGGCAGTGGAATGGGGGTTACATGCAGAGGTCAGAGCTGAAGAGGGGTGAAAGTGAGATGTGGATGCAGAGTTAAGCAGCTGCGGAAGAAGGCTAAACTTTGCACACTGTGTGTAGTGCACCCCTGAACTCTGCACACTGTGTGTAGTGCACAGCTGAACTTTGCACACTGTGTGTAGTGCACCCCTGAACTTTGCACACTGTGTGTAGTGCACCCCTGAACTCAGCACACTGTGTGTAGCGCACCCTGCAACTCTGAACTCTGTGTGTAACATCTCCCTCCCCCCCGAGGTTTTGGGTGGGGGAGTCGTGGTTGAGTTCCTGCACCTATTTTCTGAGAAAAAAGCCCTGATGACCTCTGAGGAGGTCCTTCTCAGGGTCTTTGATTCATACAATGCAGGAGCCTGATCACAGAATGAGCCCTTTAGGGTTGACAGTCTCTACCCTCGTGAGGGGGTCCCAACCTAACACCTTAACAGAAGTTTTGTGTGTTTTACTTGTTTAAACTTACTGTATTACTTGTATGCTCTGTATGTTAGACTTGTAGTATTCTTTACGTCAATGCATGCAAGAATTACGTCCTGTACTACTTTCCTTTTATATTAAAAAAAAATGTAAAGTTAAAAAAAAAAAAAAAACAGTCAGGTGTGAGCAGCAGTTTATCTAAACTGATTTTCATAAAATTGCACGTTTACTTTAACTATAAGCATTTTATTCTTTGCAGATTCAGCCCCTTTAAGAAGGAAATAACGACTAGTCTAAAAAAAATCACCAACTGCATAAGAATCATTATGTTAAAATGCACATCAGAAAATGTTATTGGCTAAGCCTAATTTTATCTGATAAACTGAGCAAAACACCAGTCACGGATGCTTCTGATATAATACAATCAGAAATAAGCAGCGGGGGAACAAAATATTCATTTAAAAATGCATTAAATTCAATGTAATGCAGATGTTGAAGCCGAAGAAATGTAAATAAAACATGGATTCCCACAGAGTTCGAGATGAAGGGAAATACGTAAAATTCTTCCAAATGGGGGAAAATGGGTCTGAACCGTGTGCTTTAAAGACAATTGAAATTAAAACTTTTTAAAAAGATTTAATTTTAGAGTTCAAAGCTCCCCGTTTCGACATTGTTTTAAATATGCATTTCCTGGGGCACTAACACTAATTTATACGTTTCAAATGCAGTCAGTAGGAAATGGAATAAAGAAGAGAAGAGATGGAAAAGAAAATATTAACCATTTTGGTGCTGAAAACACAATACTTCCCAGTTTCAGTTATGGCTGATGGTGTTCAACATGATATGTTGAAAATATTTAGATGTGTTTAGGTCTGTAGTGCTTGATATAAATATGTCTGTTGTAGGAATTGTTCTCAGACTTGCATTAGAAGAATATGTTCAGTTGTTGTAGGGTTGCACAGATACTGGTATCTGTGGCGATACTAGGCATTTTCATGAGTATCGGGGCTCGCGAAAACACGCCGATACCTCAAACCGATACCGGAAGCCGGACACCTCCTCCTCGCCTCCAGCAACGGGGATCAGAGCAGTCGCAGGGTCGCTTCCTGCTGACTTCACTTCCAGGCCCTGCGTTCCATGCTGGTCCCAGCAGCACGGCTGTCCTCTGGGTATCTCCATCTGTGGCTTCCCTCTGCTGGCCGGACCAGGATCTACACTGCGAACATATCTCTGGCTAATCTTGTTACTCAGAGCGCCCTACATCCAGAAGCCCATCCCTCCAGCACAGCAGTAGTAAGAATATGCCCCAAATTAGGGGGTTACTGTTGGGCTCCCCCCTTCCAAGCCCTCCACCACCTCTGACGCTTGCCCGCAGTCTCCCATCTTGAGCGCCGCACCAAGAGCTCCTCCACCCCATCCCATTCCCTTTCAGCTACCACGTGAACAGTATATAACTAGCTACTGCCACTAATAGTTGTTCCTACCATGGAATTTCACAGGTTGGAACTGCAACCAGTAGCTAGCTATACACTGTGCACATAATAGCTGTAAGGGAAATGGATTTCAGCTCCAGTGTGTGCTGTGTGGGGAGCAGAAGCTCTGCCTGCGTTCAGGCTGTGTACAATACAGAAATGGGAGACAGAGCTCTGCCCAGTGACACCTGTACTGTACCCTCCTAACCCCCTGTACTGTGCCCTCCCTGTGTTGTGTCCTCCCGCCCTCCCTGTGTTGCATCCTCCTCCCTCCACTAGCTGTCACTTCTGCCCCCATGTCTCCCAATGACCCTCCCATCCCCATCCTCTCCCCCCCCAGCGATCACAGCCTTTTCCATCCCAACTACCCCACCCCACAATCCCTATTTCACCCCACCCTCAATTACCCTGCCCTCAGTTATCCCTCTACCCCCCTCCTCTCACCCAACTCCCAAACCACCCCCCCCCCCCACCTACTCTTTCTAGGAGATAGGTATCGATAATTGGCATCAGCAAGTACTTGCAAAAAAGTACTGGTACTCCTACTCGGTGATAAAAAAAAGTGGTATCGGTGCATCCCTAGTTGTTTGTCTTGGAGATAGATATCAAGTTTCTTGTAAGTGTTTTGAGTGGACATTTATCAAACAAATACCCTGGATACGGTGGTAACATGAATGCCATTTTTGTATTTCAGTTGACACTTGGATCAGTCTATTGTTCTGTAACCTACTCAAACAAAAGCTTGACCTTTTGACATAAATGACCTATGGCATGTATGATACAACAGTGCCATCTAGGAGGTTGAATTGGAGATTGTTTCACCTATATCTGACATCAGTGTAATAAGATAGAAAAGGCTACTCCCAGGTGGGATTGTCTTCTCAAAACTTTCCAAATAAAAAGGTCATCAGGTTAAGCTGACAGGGGGACTCTATGATCACTTAACACCAAGGAACAACTGTACAGCCAGAAGAAGTAATACCTGAAGACGCTTTTGATTGTTCTCCAGCAACTGCTTAAAGATTAATCCTGGGTTCCTCATTGCCAAGGAGATGAACCCACTGTAACCTGAGTTAAGTAACTTTTCAGCAAATTTTGACTGTATACAGACCATAGTTTCTGCTTATTTTCCAGGAATTAGATAGCATTTTGTTTGTTGTATGTACAGTATCCCACAAAAGTGACTACACCCTTAACATTTTTGTAAATATTTTATTATGTCTTTTCACGTGACAACACTGAAGAAATTAAACTTTGCTACAATGTAAAGTAGTGAGTGTACAGCTTGTATAAAACAGTGTAAATTTGCTGTCTCCTCAAAGTAACTCAACACACAGCCATTAATGTCTAAACCGCTAGCAACAAAACTGAGTACACCCCTAAGTGAAAGTGCAAAAATGGGCCCAAATAGCCACCCCCCCCCCCCGGTGTCATGTGACTCGTTAGTGTTACAAAGTCTCGGGTGTGAATGGGGAGCAGGTGTGTTAAATTCGGTGTCATCACTCTCACTCTCTCATACTGGTCACTGGAAGTTCAACATGGCACCTAATGGCAAACAACTCTGAGGATCTGAAAAAAAAACCTGTTTCTCTACATAAAGATGGCCTAGGCTTTAAGAAGATTGCCAAGACCCTGAAGCTGAGCTTTAGCACGGTGGCTAAGACCATACAGCAGTTTAACAGGACAGGTTCCACTCAGAACAGGCCTCACCATGGTCGACCAAAGAAGCTGAGTGCACGTGCTCAGCGTCATATCCAGAGGTTGTCTTTGGGAAATAGACGTACAGTAGGAGTGCTGCCAGCATTGCTGCAGAGGTTAAAGGGTTGGGGGATCAGCCTGTCAGTGCTCAGACCATATGCCGCACACTGCATCAAATTCGTCTGCATGGCTGTCATTCCAGAAGAAAGCCTCTTCTAAAGATGATGCATAAGAAAGCCCGCAAAGTTTGCTGATGACAAGCAGACTAAGAACATGGATTACTGGAACCATGTCCTGTGGTCTGATGAGAACAAGATAAACTTATTTGGTTCAGATGGTGTGAAGCGTGTGTGGCGGCAGCCAGGGGAGGAGTACAAAGACACGTGTGTCTTGCCTACAGTCAAGCATGATGGTGGGAGTGTCATAGTCTGGGGCTGCATGAGTGCTGCTGGCACTGGGGAGCTACAGTTCATTGAGGGAACCATGAATGCCAACATGTACTGTGATATACTGAAGCAGAGCATGACCCCCCTCCCTTTGGAGACTGGGCTGCAGGGAAGTATTCCATCATGATAATGACCCCAAACACACCTCCAAGACAACCACTGCATTGCTTAAGAAGCTGAGGGTAAAGGTTATGAACTAGCCAAGCATGTCTCCAGATCTAAACACTATTGAGCATCTGTGGGGCATCCTCAAACGCAAGGTGGAGGAGCGCAAGGTCTCTGACATTCACCAGCTCTGTGATGTCGTCATGGAGGAGTGGAAGAGGACTCCAGTGACAACCTGTGAAGCTCTGGTGAACTCCATGCCCAAGAGGGTTAAGGCAGTGCTGGAAAACAATGGTGGCCACACAAAATATTGACACTTTGGGCCCAATTTGGACATTTTAACTTAGGGGTGTACTCACTTTTGTTGCCAGCGGTTTAGACATTAATGGCTGTGTGTTGAGTTATTTTGAGGGGACAGCAAATTTACACTGTTATACAAGCTGTACACTCACTACTTTACATTGTAGCAAAGTGTCATTTCTTCAGTGTTGTCACATAAAAAGATATAATAAAATATTTACAAAAATGTGAGGGGTGTACTCACTTTTGTCAGGTAATGTATATCTACTACCAACCAGTCTTGTATTCTTAAAAATTATAATAGTTTTTTTATGTACAGCATTTTTCATTTAGTAAAAGCACATTAATACACTGCAGAGGTCGAAGGCTTCTTGCTTTACTGCAACATGACTTTACTAGACTCCAAAGCAAAACTTTAGGCTAGCCTAGCAAGGACAGTCACAAGGAGGTGAAGGGCCAAAGGTCACAATGGTCATCAGTATGATCATTTAACCTCATAAAGACAATGAAGGTATAAGAGGACTGTATTATACAGACAGATTGATATTTAACTATGAAAGAACAAGACCCATCTGCCCACACTCATTGAAATTGTACACCTCACAGTTTTTATTAATAGAAAAGGTTGTAAACTTTAATGCCAGGCCTAGTAACCAAACTTGCATAAACCCAGGTTCTAATTAATATCAATAATATTGGGAAAAGTAGTTTAGGTAAGTAGTAGTAGGTAAGGTTGAATAAAGACAATAGTCCATCCAGTTCAACCTGTGTAGGTGTACATGTGTAGGTGTCGATAATCATTTCTCATATCCCTATATGTTGTGTTCTTAAAAATGCATGTCCAAGAGTCTTTTAAAAATATTTATACTCCTCTCTGACACCCCCAAGTGTGGAAGAAATTTCCACATCCTTATCGCCCTGACAGTGAAAAACCCCCTGAGTAGCTTAATGGTGAAACCGCATCTCCTCCAATGTCATTGTGTGGCCCCGTGTCCTCTTACATTTCCTGAGCCCGAATAGTTTTTTCCCTACACTGGGATCACAATTGAGATATTTGTAAATCACTGTCATGTCCCCTCTCAAGCATCCCTTCTCCAGCAAGAACAAATTTAGTGCTTGTAGTCCTTTCTTGTAATTGAGATCCTCCATTTCCCTTATTAGCTTTTTTTACCCTTCTCTGGATTCTCTCCAGCTCCAGCGCATCCCTTCTGAAGACCGGTAACCAGAACTGGACGGAATACTTCAGATGTGGCCTAACCAGAGTTTTTTTAAAGTGTCAGGATTATAGTTTTATCTCTGGAGTATATCCCCCTTTTTTATGCATGCTAAAATTCTGCCAGCTTTAGTAGCTGCAGCTTGACATTGCATGCTATTGCTCAATCTGTTTTCTACTAGGATCCCTGGATCTTTATCCATCCTAGATTTCCCCAGAGGTTCTCCCCCTAGTGAGTAGTTACTTTGCATTAATGTTTTTAGCCCCTAAGTGCATTACTTTACATTTCTCCACATTAAACCTCATTTGCCATGAACTTATCCAACCATTTTATTTAGGTCTTTCTGTAAAATTTCTATATCCTGATGAGAAGTTATTGCCCTGCTTATTTTTGTGCCATCCAACCATATATTGGATCTTACTGCTCTCATGGGCAGATATCCCAAACACTACTGTCAAGGTCGTTACACAGTTAAGATAATAATGTAATGCATATTTGATGACTTCTTGATTATGTAAGATAAAAAAATGGAATCCAGCTACAACATCATAACATCACCTGGAAGGGGTTGATGTACAAAAATGACTGGAAGTCTCACCATTGATTAAACCGCTAATCGGGCCTACATCAATGGGCTTTGATGGACAAATGCAGAGTGCTTTTGACATCAGTGTGAGATCATTCAGAATTTGTGGCAGGTGCAATTGACATGTTTTTGACCTGTTTCAGCTGCTTTTGCATTTCCATAGACTTAAATGGTAAGGGCTGCAGTTCTGAAGTTAACAAAAGTCTATTGAGACTGGTCCAAATGGTGCTTGGCTTCTACTAGCTATAGCTCCAAAGTTCACAAAGGCTATAACAAATTGGCAGGTGATTCAACTTGCCAACATCCGCTAGAAATTAAAATGGTGGACATAGCCTTTAACAATGACTTAGTCAATGTCAGGCCTTAGTTGAGTTTTAAACTGTACTGTAGTCATCTTTTACTGGTGGCATTTTCAAATCAGCAGGACAATTACTGCCTTGTATTGTAGTTAAACCACATTTTCCTCCAAGTGAATATTTAGCAAGCTGTGTGAATGGAAAAATTGAGACGCACAACAACAGCATTCTAAATAAATTAGAGCTTGGGTTAAATTAAGCACATGCAGAATAAGGCTGCTCCGGTGCATTGTTATGATGTCACAGGGTCACCGGGAAAGCAGAAAACATGAGCCATTGTGTATTCATTGTATATTCATATTTTGGTTGCTGGGCAGCAAAGCAATTTGGATGATTGTCTCATACCTGCACAGAAAACGCAGAGAAATTTTAGATACAGTACACTGTAATTATCCACAGTTCATTCCGGATATCATTCAAGGACAGGTATAACCAAGCACAGCATGGTTCCTTCAATGTGAAGTCTGGCTGGTAAAATCCAGTTTTATCCCATTATCAGTATTGTTTAAATAAAATAAAAACAGGTAAAGAGCAAGTGTTAAATGTGCCACAGAGGATTAGGAGGGGGCTTACCTTACAAAGGTGTATGCAGTAGTGGCTGAGCTGCATGAGGGTTCAAGTGGTGTCAGAGGTGGGGGCACAGTGGCGGAAGAGGTTGGTGTGTTGGTAGGGGTGCAGTAGTAGTAGAGGTGGGTGTGGGGAGGGGTTCAGTAGTAGTAGTAGTAGTAGTAGTAGTAGTAGTAGTAGTAGAGGTGGGTGTGGGGAGGGGTGCAGTAGTAGTAGAGGTAGGTGTGGGGAGGGGTGCAGTAGTAGTAGAGGTGGGTGTGGGGAGGGGTGCAGTAGTAGTAGTAGAGGTGGGTGTAGGGAGGGGTGCAGTAGTAGTAGAGGTGGGTGTGGGAACAACAACAGCAATATAAGAAAAACATGTCCTGGCGCACAGACGATATATAGTTCAGCCAGCATAAGTATCTATAATAACCCGGATGATCTGGATTATCCATGGAGTCCATAAAGTCTCTGATCATTGTAATGAGAGTTAAGAGGGGGCACGTGACCACCTGAGGCTGCTTTCCTCAGAGTTGTGACCAGCTCTGTGTAAATCAATAAGAGGCAGAGAAGAAGGAAGGAAGCACCAGCTGAGTGTAGTATCCCAGAAAAAACACTTTAATAACAGTGGATTAAAAACACTAACAAGAAGTATGATAAAAGTATGCTCATCTGGTGCACAGGTTGTAGATGTTCTTCCCTCCTGCATTTGTCCTGCTCGGGGTGGTACATCTGCTGTGTGTTTCATGTTAACGTGTCTCGTTTCGTGTTAACATGGTCTCCTGGGGCTCCTCCAGGCTCTAGAGTCGACCATCACTATCCCCAGCAGCCAGAACTGATACCAGCGACCCTGCAGGACGGATGCAGGAGGGACGAACATCTACAACATGTGCACCAGATGAGCATACTTTCATCATACCTCTTGTTTTTTTTAATCTTCGTGTTTTTAATCCACTGTTCTTAAACCATTTTTACTGGGATGCTACACCTAGCTGGCACTGCCTCCCTTCTTCTCTCCCTCGTGTGGGTGTGGGAATGCAGTGGTGGTGGGGGGGGGGGGGGGGGTCAATGCAGAGGTGTGTGGAAAGTTTAGTAGTCAAAGAGGTCTGCGGGGGGGAGAAAAGGTGGTGCAGAGGTGAAAGGGGGTGCAGGGAGCCTATAGGTGAGCATTGGTAGAGATGTGAATAATGGATAGGTGGTGCAGAGATGGGCGAGGGTTGCAGAGGCTAGCAGCAGAGAAGGGGTGCAGAGGTGAGAAGTGAATGAGGTAGGGAGAGGTGGAAAAGGTGAGCAGGGGGTGCATAAGGGTGTGGTGAATGAAGTGTGCGGGGGGTACAGAGGTAAGCTGGGAATGAGGTATGCAGAAATGACCTGTGGAAGAGGAGTGCAGAGGTGAGTGGTATAAGGGGGATTTGGGGGGGGGGGTCTTTTGGGAAAGAAATTTCTGCTACTGGAAAGGAGATTGTGTTGAGAAAGAGTGAGGGAGATTTTCCATGGGGGATTTTTACTTGTGGAGGGAGAATTTTACCAGGGGGGTTGCTTGAGGGAGTTGCGTTTGCTTTTTATTTATTTTTTTGGGGGGGGTGGGTAACGAGGGCAAATTTTTACTTTAAAGGAGTTGTAAACCCTCAAGTTTTCTATGCCTTAAGATGAAAAACGTCCTGTGATGCAGCAGCCCCCCAGAGCCCCCCTTTTACTTACCTGAACACGGTCTTTCCAGCGACGAGGACGAGCACAGAAGCTCTAGCCAGTGTCTCGGGTCCTAATTGGATAGATAGATAGCAGCGCAGCCATTGGCTCCCGCAGTTGTAAATCAAATCCAATGACGTGGGAGCCAGGGACGGGGCCGAGTCCTGCTGCCTGTGTCAATGGACGCAGCAGCAGGACAAGGGAGCGCGCACGCACAAGTGCCCCCGAGGGAGAGTGGCTCTCCAACGAGGCACTTGAGAAGAGGAGGAGCCAGGAGCGTCGCTGAGGGACACCAGAATAGGAGGGTCAGGGCCACACTGTGCAAAATCAACTGCACAGAGGAGGCAAGTATGACTTTTTTTTTCTTTAAACAAACCTTTACATATCCTTTGAGGGGACAATGTAGGAGATTTCAGCATTTCTGCTTGGGTGTAAATCCTGAAATCCAGCACTCTGTGCTGTGTGTGCAGAGCTCCCGATTGTTTGTATGTTGAGCAGTCAGGAGTGTGCAAAATGTGGCACAGCATACACAGTGCAGCAGTAAGGATTATGTTACATACTGTGTACATTACATATAAATAACCACCCTACTCTGTATATTATATACCCCTTTCTGTTATATGTTATATGCTTATGGCAATTGCATTGTGCATTGCATACTGCTGACCACAGCACAGTATTAACAGTACGCTGGTCTGTTTATAACATACTCCTGACCACTGCACTCTATATGCTACAGTATATTGAAATTACTCCAGAAAAAAATGTTCATTGTCTCAACAGTTAGGGCTATGCTTTTACCACACTGTTCTGTCCCCACTACACGTTTCAGTGTGTGTAGCTCAACGTGCAGCTAAACCCTCCTATTCTGCAATAAGCCAGACTGAGTGTCATTTTGAAGCTTTATTAACAAAACAGCGTGGGGTGAAACTATTGAGAAAAAACAAATACAGATACATATAATCAGTATATGACGTATACAGAAACACAATGAATAAGCTAGGCTGTAAGGCGATAAGTAATTCTCACCAATGATGCTGTGTTTAGGGGATGAAAACGGATGCAAGTTTTAGTCCAACATGTGCTCTGATAGCTGGTTCCTTCTTTCAGTCTCTAAGATGGAGTCTGAGTTCCCAGGATGCACCTGTTTCAGTTCCTCAGACTGAAGAATGATGGAAACTTTTGTATGAAAATCCACCACAGATCATAATGGGAATATTTGCTGGGTGTCACTTTAAACAGGCTGCTAGCAGGCTTTAGCGGGCTTTCCACAAGCTTCAAGCCTACTAGCAAGTAGGCAGGTGGCCTACTGTGTATTTGGTTAGCCCCCGGATAGCCAGGTAAAGGGGGAAAGGTTTAATGTTTTTCCACCTTTCCCCTGGTGTGTTCGCTGGCTTTTGCTGGGGTCCAGCCTCCCTCCTGTGCTCTATAAAAAGGTAAGAGGTCCAGATCCTAATGGGAGCTCTGGGGAACACTTGGAGAAATGCGTGGAGAACATAGGCAATTAGAGACTTGCTGGGACCTGTTGTCTGCTGTGGAACGCGGATTTACTGCAAAACTCCAGGAACATGGACTCTGTTCGAGCATCACCAAGCATGAACTTTTCTAAAAGAGCCTTCACCTGTGCAGGTAACCTGGGCAGCCAGTGTTAGGTTTAGTTAGGAAAATGATGTTATACATGTTGTGCCAAGTTTACAGTAAAAGTTGAACTGCTTGGAGCCTGGTCTGAAGACCTTGGGTCCACAACCACAATATGGGCTATGTTTAACATCACTACAACAGAGGTTCTTTCAACAAGACAAGGAGGAGGAGGTAGTTGTCATTAGTAATCTCAAGGAGAAACAGCAACCAGTGGTTGGCGTGGTACCTGGTTAGATGATAGGTTCTAGCGAGGGGGTCAGTACTTTGACTCCCTCCCCAGCTGTCCATCTCTGTAGGTCACCAGAGTGGACTAGCATTACAGAGATCTATGACCTAGTCACATGGTAAGGGAAGAGGAGAGTTAACTGAGGGATCGCATGAGATCTGCGCTATGTGCTTGGCGGGACCCCATTCTGTTACTGAGAGTGAGGTAACAAAGGTAAGCTGACTGGTTGAGTGGGCAAAGGCTCAACCTGTCCCCCCCAATGCAAGCCATACATCAGTACAAGTGTGTAGGACCTTGGACAATGCAGCTCAAGGAGGAACTCCATACTTTGGGTACTGCCCACATGTGGCTCTTCTCTGAGTTGGGAGGCTTCCTTAATGTTTGACTCTTCACATGACCGTGGCGCCTGCCTGGTCCCGGACATTGGTGAACATGCCTTCGGGCAAAGTAATACCCTATTCTGTTATTGGGAGTAAGGTGATAAGGGTACACTGACTGGTGGAGTGGGCAGAGGCTCAGCCTGTCCTTCTGAATGCCACACATACATCAGTACAAGTGTTCAGGACCTGGACTAAGGAGGAACTCCATACTTTTGGTACTGCACACATGTGGCTCATCTCAGATGATGGAAGGCTGCCTTAATGTTTGACTCTTCACATGGTCACAGTGTCCACCTGGTCCGGGGATTTGGTGAGCTTGCCTTCGGGCGAAGTAATACCACATGTGCAAGGGTTACTGACTCCAATTAATGCCTAGCGTAGCCCAAAGGACCCACCCAGGAGTAGGCCTCACTTGCCTCCCAACAAGAGAGCGAAAACAGAGGAAGTGACGACCAACCATCACCCTACCCTTACAAGCAGCTAAAGTGGCAATCAGCACTCTCATTAGGATCTGTGTTCAACATTTACAAACTGAAGCTGATGGTGCTCAAAAAACTAAAAAAAAAAAAAGCAAAGCTTGCTGAAAGCTTTCAAAAACTTTGTAAAAGCTTGCCGTTCACGTTACTTTTATACAAGCTGAAGCCTGTGTGAAACCAGCCTTAGCCTGCTGTAAGCTGAGAGCAAAAGTAACTGCACGCCTGTGACCCACAAGAAAAATATGGCCAATAAAGCTTTGGCCATATTTCCAATTTAAGAACAGAAAAGGGATAAAGTTTTTAGCATGTTGACTTCCACAGATTTGAAATTCATAAGGATGAAAGTGAAGGCATAAATCATTTTTTATTAGTTCATTAAAAAATGTTAGATAAGAAAGAGAAAGCAAGCACAATTGTTTTTATAATAGCATCCAAATAGCCCTCAGGGTCCATTTTAGAGTTTAATTGCTGCAGCTATATCCTAATTTGTTATCAGGGTGCTGATCATTACCATTTGATTAGGGCATACGGTGAGAAAGTCATTTTTGAAAGCCACAGATCTATTGTATTAGTAAATGCAATTGCTGGTTGAAATTATAGGTTGTTAAAAAAAAAATAAAAAACTTTCATTACGTTATTTCTCCAGAATTATCATTATTTCTTCAGGATTGCATGTAAGCGCATGAGATGCTCACATCTGATACACTTGCGGTTCTTAGAACAAACTGAAAGTTTCTCAACAAACATACTGCTTGATTTAGTGTTATTAAAAATAAAATAGATCTACCATCAAAGGGAGCTCACAGCAATTTGCAACAATAACAAATCCAACAAAGTGTGTAAAGTTTCTAAATGAAATCCCGATTGAGTAGAACAGAAAGAATTATATTCTTAAAATATGATAATTGAGATTGGTGTGTTAAAATACAAGTCAATTTATTTTTTTCCTGCTGGCGAATATGCAAATTTTTTCTCCCTGATAACTTTATGAGCCAACCAAAAAGACTCCTCAGAAAAATAATAGTTAACATTATATATAAAGTGAAATTCAATAATGCTGTTATTTCCTTGCTTTACATCAGGAAACTATTAATTTTATATTAATCATTTTAAATATTAAAATATTCTTTAGTTATTAAAAAAAATAGTACAATAAATAATAAGCCTTCTAAGGGCTCATGCACATGGGGCCTAAAAAAAACGAAGCTTATACAGGCGTTTAGCATTTATTTATTTTTTACGCCTCTAAATGCATCTCTATTTTAGCCATGCACGAGTAGGTGTTTACAGAGGTAGTTAAAGAGTAGATCCCCTTTTGCTGAGAAAAAAAAAAAAACATTCCCCACTAGGCAAATCATATACAAGGATTTTGACAAACGCTGTTGCAGATTCCTATCTTTTGTTATTCTGAAGAAATCCCTGTGTGTTTTTCTGTGTCCATGTGCCAAGTGAGTCTAATGGGAGTGGTTTATAATTATCAACCAACTGCTGCACCAGCAGGGATCTAATGAGGAAAATTGCAGGGCATGCATCCAATTACATGATTTCCTATTGTAAGTATCTCATCAAAAATGGCATTTTTTGTTGCAGGGGATGCCTGAAATCTGAATTGTATCTTAGTGCAGACTTTTGGGAAAATCAGTGAGTTAATCACGTTCTGTATACATTCTGTGTACAAAATACCTCCAGGTTGCCATATTGCATTGCATTTTCAGAAGATTACAGAGCTGCAGGTTAAAAAGGAAAGGTAATTTTTAATGGCATTCAATTACAATATGACTTGTGTCACAATTGTATACAGTATATTATCTTTTTTTTATTTGCTATTTTTTTCTGAAAGGAGCTAATGGCCATAAATTGCGCATGTGCATCCACATAAATATATTCCATTGGCCAGAATTAATATTCTGTCCAGTAGAATGTATACATATGGGCATTGAGTCAGTGATATTGATCGTTTAATCGATGTAGGCCAGTGCTTCTAATATGAAAATTAATGATTAAATATAATTATGCTGACCGATTAATTGTTCCAGAAATTTGCTGCTCTATGCAGATATTCTTTTAAGCACAATAACATTGTTGCGCTTACCGGAACATATATGACCCCCTTACTAAGAGTGGTCAAAATGCACTTTGTTTACAACATCAAGGCCAGCCTCACAGATCATGAAAACCTCCTGCACTCATCCAGACAAACGAACATCATGGGGGATTTGATGCCAGCTGTCTAAGCCTTGCTATAACTCCACGTAAGATGGCATTCCATTATAGGTGGTGAGAAAACAAAAGAATGTACCACATAGTGTATTACCATTTATAAAATCGGTTTAATAAAAAAGGGTTGCACTCAAATGAGTAGATCAAAGACAAGCAAGGAAAATGCTAGAAACAGTACTGCCTCCAATGATCAAAATGGCTGACGATCGATCGCGCATGCATGGTTACGTGTGTACGTGGCTCTTCCCTACGCATTTGGTCACATGACATCATCAGGGACACGTCATATGTGACAAACTGCGTAAGGCGGAGCCACATATTAATTATAATAGGTTTTTTGGGAATAAAGTGTATTTATTGGATTGAATTTCTATAGGAAACCAATTACATCCTTAGATTAATCTCAAAATGTTAATGTATTTAGAGAGTATATAATCATATCTCCGAGAGGTTTGTGGCATTTATGATTTTTCATTTTTCATACAATAGCATCTTAAAAATGAAACCTTGACGAAAGAGATGTCATTCTAACCTGTGATCCATGTTACATATTAATTATACTCCTAAAATATTTTGTACATGTTTATATCATTACCATCTTACTTCTGAGATAGTATAGATTATGAAACACACATTTCTTATTAGAAGCATTGCAATCACATATAAACAAGGTAATATTCATGACTGAGTCCGTTTAGATAATATGATATTGTGTATAGATGTATATGAATTAAAAAGTGCCCTAATATTTTAAAGTTATTATTTGTGATAGAGTCCATGATGTTTGAATTATTTTGTTCCAATAATAATGAATTATAGACAGTTCTATTCTCATCTGTAGAGAAATTTCAGGCAGTTAATTCTGTTAATAATCACTTGTGTATTTTTCCTTGGAAACAATGGCAAGCTGAATAGACAGGTTTAGGTTTGTTTTTCAGTAATTTTGCTAAATAGAAAGTTGTACACTCTATGTTTTCTCTTATATAACACTGGTTAGTGTTTGCTGTCGGACAAGGTCTTGCAAAACATACAGCTGAGGCCAAAAGTATTGAGAAGGACACAAATATGACTTTTCACAAAGTCTGCTGCTTCAGTGTTTTTAGATCTTTCTGTCAGATGTTACTATGGTATACTGAAGTATAATTACAAGCATTTTATAAGTATCAAAGGCTTTTATTGACAATTACAATAAGTTAATGTAAAGAGTCAACATATGCAGTGTTGACCCTTCTTTTTCAAGACCTCTGCAATTCCCCCTGGCATGCTGTCAATCAACTTCTGGGCCACATCCTGACTAATGGCAGCCCATTCTTGCATAATCAATGCTTGGAGTTAGTCAGGCTTCTTTTGTTCACCTGCCTCTTGAGGATTGACCACAAGTTTTCAACCGGTTTAAGGTCTGGGGAGTTTTCTGGCCATGGACCCAAAATTTCAATGTTTTTTCCCCAAGCCACTTAGTTATCACTTTTGCCTTACTGTTGGCATGACACAGGACTGATGGTAGCGCTCACCTTTTCTTCTCCGGACAAGGATTTTTTCCGGATGCCCCAATGAATCAGAAATAGAGAAAATTACTTTACCCCAGTCCTTAGCAGTCCCTGATGTCTTTCCTGAAGAGAAGTGGCTTCTTTGAAGCCCTTCTTGACATCAGGCCATCCTCCAAAAGTCTTCTCCTCACTGTGGGTGCAGATGCACTCACATCTGCCTGCTGCCATTCCCGAGCAAGCTCTGCACTGGTGGTGCTCTGATCCTGCAGCTGAATCAACTGTAGGAGATGGTCCTGGTGCTATCTGGAATTTTCTTGGGTGCCTTGAAGCCTTCTTCACAACAATTGAACCTCTCTCCTTGAAGTCCTTGATAAACCAACAAATGGATGATTTAGGTGCAACCTTAGTAGCAGCAATATCCTTGTCTGTGAATTTCTTTTTGTGCAAAGCAATGATGACTGCACATATTTCCTTGCAGCTAACCATGATTAACAGAGGAAGAACAATGGTTTCAAGCACCACCCTCCTTTTAAAGCTTCCAGTCTGTATTTTAATTTAATCATATTACAGAGTGATTTCCAGCCTTGTCCTCATCAACACTGACACCTGTGTTGACGAGAGAATCACTGACATGTCAGCTGGTCCTTTTGCGGCAGGGCAGAAATGCAGTGGAAATTGTTTTTTGGAATTAAGTTCATTTTCATGACAAAGAGGGACTTTGCAATTAATTGCAATTCATCTGATCACTCTTCATAACATACTGGAGTATATTGAGCAAATTTCCATCATAAAAACTGAGGCAGCAGACTTTGTGAAAATGAATGTGTGTGTCATTCTCAAAACTTTTGGCCACGGCTGTAGACGAGTAGTTTGAATGGATTGTGCGATTTCCTTAATCATAAAACTGGTTAGTTTGTTAATACCTTGCAAACATAAGACAGCTTCAATTGAAAATACATTTTCTTTTTTCTGGACCCAGGTGTTGTGCAAGCATAAAGTACCCCATTGTACATAGACTGACTATGTCCTTGCAGCTAATTGCTCTGTATGCAACTTCTTTTGTATAACAAACTGATCAGGTTCTGTGCTCTGGGATAGTTAAACACATTCATTCATTGGCTTATTTGCAGTCTCCCAGTTTCTCAAAACCATGTTTTTATAGGTTAAAATCAGAGAAACCATATATCATAATTTTAAATTATAGAGGCTCTAACAGCAATTTACAGCACATACTCATTTTGGTGGCCTAAATAGTAATGTGGAATATATATTCCTTGCTAAAGAACATTATTTTTTCACCAAGTTGTGTATATGGTAGTTTTTTATGATTTTTTTTTCTTTTGGTTGAATTAAATGGATTTGCGTCTTTTTTCAACCTAACTATGTAACTATGCATATTTTGTATTCATGAAAGACAGAAGTTGTCAAACAAACCTGATTTCTTTTTATGAGGAGATAAGTAAAACCTTGGACAGAGGGGTGGCTGTGGACGTGGATTTTGACACAGTTCCCCACACATGACTAATGTGTAAGGTAAAGTCTACAGGCTTAGAAAGATCAGTTTGTAAATGGATAGAAAACTGGCTAAAAAAAACGAATTCAGAGAGTAGATGGTTAATGATTCTTACTCTGAATCGGTGGTCAGTGGTGTACCCCAAGGTTCAGTGTTGGCCCCCCTTACTTTTTAATATCTTTATAAATGATATAGGGTCTGGGATTAAAAGTACCATTTCTGTCTTTGCAGATGACACCAAGCTATGCACTGGAATAACGTCCTTACAGGATGTTTCCAAGTCACAAGCTAACCTCAATGCACTGTCTAATTGGGCAACTAAGTGGCAAATGAGGTTTAATGCTGATAAATGTAAAGTTATGCACTTGGGGTCTAAGAGTATGCATGCATCATACATACTAGGGGCAGTACAACTGGGGGAATCCATGGTGGAGAAGGATCTGGGAGTTCTGGTAGATCATAAGCTTAATAATAACATGCAATGCCAAGCTGCAGTTTCCAAAGCGAGCAAAATACTTTCTTGTATTGAGAGAGTTATGGACTCCAGAGAGAGATATCATTTTGCCCCTGTAAGACCTCATCTGGAATATGCAGTTCAGTTTTGGGCACCAGTTCACAAAAAGGATATCGGGAAACTGGTGAAAGTGCAGAGAAGAGCAACCAAACTGATAAGAGACATGGAGGAGCTCAGCTATGAGAAAAAATTAGAGGAACTGAATCTATTCTCTATTGAGAAGAGGAGATTAAGAGGGGATATGATCAACATGTACGAATACATTAGTGGTCCATATAGTGAACTTGGTTTTGAGTTATTCAGTTAAAGTTCATCACAGAGGTTATGCGGAGTTCCAGCCTGGGTGAAATGTCTTTTTTAAGTCAGCAGCTACAAATATTGTAGCTGCTGACTTTTAATATAAGGACACTTACCTGTACAGGGAGCCCGTGATGTTGGCACCCAAAGCCGACCCCTCCATCGGCCCTGGGTGCAGGCACCGGCATCCTTACCAAGGGAAACGGGCTGTTAAGCTTTGTGGCTTCACAGCCTGTTTGCTACTGCGCATTCATGAGTGGCACGGCACTTTATGAATGATCCTGTCATCTTCTGGGATACACGCAGGTTCCTCTACGGATGCCGAATGCTGGACTCAGGAGCACCCCCGCAAGGTAATCCCCCAGTAGAGCGCTTCTCCCAGGGGGTAATCTGATGCGGGGAGGAGCTTTCGGAGGACCCCAGAAGACAAGGTACGGGCCACTCTGTGCAAAACGAGTTGCACAGTGGCGGTAAGTATGATAAGTTTGTTATTTAAAAAAAAAATGACCCTTACAATTACTTTAAGGGGGCACTCACGTCTGAAGGAAAGGAGATTTAATCTCCAAATACAGAAAGGCTTCTTCACAGTAAGAGCTGTGAAAATGTAAAATAGACACCCTTAAGAGCTGGTTCTGTCCAGCTCAGTAGATTGCTTTAAAAAAGGCCTGGATTCTTTCCTGATTGTATAACTGGGTACTGACATTTATAGGTAAAGTTGATCCAGGGAATATCCAATTGCCTCTCAGGGTATCAGGATAGAATTTTTTCTCCTGCTGGAGCAAATTGGATCATGCTTTACTGGAATTTTTTGCCTTCCTCTTGATCAACTGTGCGTATAGGATTGTGTATATAGGATTGTATGATTTAAATTTTTTCTCTCCCTTTTATTGGTTGAGCTAGATGGACTTGTGTCTTTTTCTCAACCAGACTAACTATGGAACTATATTCCTTGCTGCACTACATTTTGACATGCTGGCAGCGCCAAAGTCAAGTCCCTGTTCCTCTTCCAAAAGCTTTTTGGTTAGAGTGACTGCCCAGACAGCACTGTGGATGGTGACGATGCAAATTGTACCATGTCCATTTTCCAACCAGAAGATAAAGGAAGTAGAACTGAGACACAAGGAGTGAAGCCATTTCAAAATGTAAGCACTTATGATATATTTAGGAAAAATTTTTTATGCATACAGCTCCTGCGGTGGTCCAAATAGAACGGTGTCAAAATGGGTTAGGGGTGCAATACCACTTGATTTCCTTAAAATATAGAAGAACTAAAAGGTGTTTTATATGACTGCGTAGAGTTTTTTCTATAATGTACTATTGTGTGCATTTGACAAGTTTTCTTTTATTCTTGGTATGTTAATTGCTTTCACTTTTTTTTCCAGTATGCAAGTTGCCATTGATAGACAGATCAGTCAAAAATGTTTTTCTTCAACAAAAAGTAATTAAAGCTGTAGATTACGACATTTTATCTGATATACTAGCCCCCCAGCCCTCACACCCTTCAATTGTGTCCTATATGTCATTTGAGATTACATGGAACATCAGTAAGCACACACAGTGCTTTCAATTATATAAAGAAGAATGAAACAAGCTGCTTGACAACCTTTTATCAGGGAAATAAAACTTTAGATAATATAATTGTTCTATGGGGAGCATGCAGATGAAACCGCTAGAAGACTTTATAAAGTGGGATATTAAAGTCAGAAAGAAAAGCAATTTAATGAATGCTCTCAGGCATAATTTTATTGATAAATGTATATATTTTCATTCACCCCAACATTAAATTGCCTCCCTAGATGTCAATGCTCAGTCTTGCATAAAACATATTGTTCAATGAAGCGCATTCAGGTCCATATCTTATCGGATACCTCGTCCAGAAAAAAAAAAAACAACACACCCCAATAGCATGACTCAGTCAAACATTTCTTCAATAAAACAAAAGTCATCCGCAAAGAGGACTTAATAACCCTGATTCAGAGTCCTTGTAAAGATTAAAGTGCAAAGCATTAAAAAAAAGCAACAAGGTGACAAGGTGCTTTGGGGTGGGTGGGGGGGGGCACCCACCCCCCATGTTGAGGGCATGTGGCCTGGAATAGTTCAGGAGGGGGGAGCCGGCAATACATTACAGCCGCGATCAAGTTTAAATTACTTTTTATTCCCTTTAGAAATGTCATCATTGCTGCGGCATGTTCTACACATCACACATATGCACCACTTTACAGACAGACTAAGGGGACCCCCCAGGCACGATATTTTCACTTTAAGCATAATTAAAATCTCTGCTCCAGAAACAATCATTTTAAAATCTTTTTTAGCATTAAAACATGTCCCCGAGGGCAGTACCTGGGTCCCCAAACATTTTTAATGGTAATAACTTTGCATACAAGCGTTTAAAACAAGGACTTTGATTTTTCACATTTGTGTCCCATAGACTTTAGCAGGGTTCGCATGTTCGCCAGAACTTTTTGCCTGTTCGAAGTGTTCCCATGATAATTGAAAAAGAAAAACCCTAATCACTTCCCAAATCGTCCCAGCTATCACCGAACAATCATTTTAAGGCACGTATTTGTAATAATCGAATCAAGGATATGGTAGGATCTGAAAACCCAATGAAGAACTATATAGGCACATTAACAAACTTTACCCACTCCACCCAGAGTAGGGGAGGGTTTTTTCACTACCTGTGTCTTATTAGAGAGATTCCTCTTCACTTCCTGTTCTATAGCCCAACAAGGAAGTGAGAGGATATCAATGTGATGCACTGAAGGTTTGAATGGTTAGCACAGCCAATGTATAGCACTACAAGCATTAAAGTAAACTCTGGTTTTTTTCTTGTAAAAAAAACAAAGTAAACTCTGGTTTTAAAAAAAACAAATCTATTCAATTATGTATTCTCAACTCCAAAAATGATCTTCTGTTCCTCCTCCAAATCTACAAATTCTTTTTTTTTTTTAAAAGGTGGCTATGTTGATTTTTCACGGTCTCCTCACTGTATGTAGAAACATAGCCACCCCCTCTTGCTCGCTCCTGAAATGGACTATGGGATTTGTAGTGTACATAGAGTAACGTACATGACCGCAACTAATGTGCACTGCTTGTTCCAAACTGACATGGGGGGGGGGGGTAGAAGAGCTCATAGATGATTTTACAAGAAGGCAGAAAATACAATGAGAAATTATTTTATGAAAAATAGATTACTGGGCCATTAATGTATAAATATCTACATCAGTGGCGGTGCGTCCATTAAGGGCCCCTCACCCCCTCTCTCCAGCCACCCCCTCTGTGTAGTATGGATAGATTCATGCATTGCATGAATCTATCCATGGGCGCTGCAGCCACCCCCTATTCAGGCATCCGACCCCTTTTCGGACTGAATTCCTTTGAAGCACCTGATTAGAGCCATAGGCTCTAATTGGCGTACGTTACTCTATGTACACTACAAATCCCATAGTCCATTTCAGGAGCGAGCAAGAGAGGGTGGCTATGTTTCTACATACAGTGAGGAGACCGTGAAAAATCAACATAGCCACCTTTTAAAAAAAAAAAAAAGAATTTGGAGTTTTGGAGGAGGAACAGAAGATCATTTTTGGAGTTGAGAATACATAATTGAATAGATTTGTTTTTTTTAAAAACCAGGGCACTGCAGCCACCCCTTATTCAGGCATCCGGACCCTTTTCGGACTGAATTCCTGCGGGGGGGGGTTGAAGCACCTGATTAGACCCATAGGCTCTAATTGGCTTCAAAAAAGGTGAACTGCGAGCGCAAACCATTGCACTCGCAGTCCACCCAGGTGTGTTAGCAAAGCAAATTATTAATGCAGAACCGCCTCTCAGCCAATCAGGAGGTGCAGATGTAATACCAGTCACCTGATTGGCTAAAGGCAGAGACAATCGCATTAACCGTCTAGCAGAAAAGGAAAAAGACACGCATGGAGGACACAGGAGCCATTGCTGCGCTATCCGTCCCAGAGCTCCCCGCCTGATCCACCACCACGATGGGGTAAGGGACGGGCAGACAGCGGGCGGGCGGGGGGGCACAGTGGCTGCATATTATTGGCACAGAGGTCACAATTGATAGGGAACAGTTGGCTGCATTTGCTGGGCATAGTGACTGAATATTATGGGCATCGAGGCTGCAATTGATGGGCACAGTTGGCTGCATTTGCTGGGCACAGTGGCTGTATATTATGGGCAGAGGCACAGAGGCTGCAATTGATGGGGCACAGTTGGCTGCATTTGATGAGCACAGAGGCTGCATATGATGGACACAGTGGCTGCATAATATGGGCTTAGAGAGTGCAATTGATGGGGCACAGTTGGCTGCATATGATGGGCACAGTCCCTGACCTCACAAATGCGCTTCTGGAAGAATGGTCAAACATTCCCATAGACACACTCCTAAACCTTGTGGACAGCCTTCCCAGAAGAGTTGAAGCTGTTATAGTTGCAAAGGGTTCTATGGAAGCCGAATGCTGGACTCGGGAACGCGCGTGCGCAAGGTAATCCCCCCGGGAGAGCGCTTCTCCCAGGGGGTTCTCAGAGCTGCCGGGGGACTCCAGTAGGGGATGTTCGGGGTCACTCTGTGCAAAACGAGCTGCACAGTGGAGGTATGATATGTTTGTTATTTAAAAAATACCCTTACAATCACTTTAAGGGGGCAAATCCTTCCATTCCTTAAAGTAGTTAAATGATGTTTACTAAGAACTGTTTTTTTTTTTTTTTTTTTTTACTTTTTCACTGGCATTCATGAAAAAATTTAACTTTTTGAACTTTTGAACAGTGAAATGGTTACAATGTATGTATACAAAGCCAAAACCTTTTTTTATTATTTTTGTTTTGGATAGAATGTTGGGATGTAATAGACATGTGCACTGCCCAAAAAATGTGTTCATTTTCATTTCATTCATTTTTTTTTTCGTTTTTCGAGTCATTCGTTATGATCGCAATTCGTAAATTTGTACATCCGCACATTCGTATATTCATAAATTCGTAAAATAGAAAATTCGTAAATTAGAAAATTCGGAAATTTGTAAATTCGAGATTTTAAAATCCAAAAACCCGAAAACTCGAAAATCTGAAATAGCAACTATTAAATTATAGGTATTGTAATTTCCTTTCAAATTTGGCTGTTAGCGAACGTAACAAATACGAAATTTTCCAAAGTTACAAATTATCCGAAATAACGAATGCTGCATCTAAACAAATGGAACGGAACAAATAAATAATAATAAATAATAATAAAAAGTTTTATTATTATTATTAATTCATTATGTTCCATACGTTTGGATACGGCATTCCTTATTTCAGATAATTCGTAACTTCGGATAAATTTGTATGCGTTACGTTCACTAACAGTCAAATTTGAAAGGAAATTACAATACCTATAATTTAATAGTTAGTAACAGTTAAGTTATCATTAGTTAATTATTATTTCAGATTTCCAAATTTACGAATTCACTAATTTACGAATGTACAAATGTACGCATTTACGAATGCACGAATTTATGAATGTACAAATGTACGAATGTACGAATTTAAAGTTTTCGAATATTCAAAATTTACGAATATTCGGAAAAATTTGTTAACGGGTTTTCGTTAATTCGGATATTTCCGAATTAAAAAACTTGTTGAAATTTGTTAAAAAATTAATTCGGACAAAAATAATTGCACATGTCTAGTATGTAAGACCCGCTGTCAAGTTTTTATTGCTGTCTGTTTCCCCAATGGGGAGACTTCTCTCTCTGTCTTGGTGACTATTGTTATCAATACAGTAAGATGAAAAAACAAAATGTAAGGGCTATTACCAGAGTAAGTGGCAAGAGCAAATTGTTCGATGGGCACAACTATCAGTAGCTTACTTATAACCCATCAGATCTGTTTCAGCAAATACATGATGACAATTAAGGGTTGACAAGGTCATCCAGCTGTGACCACCATGGCATAATTGGTTTGGTCTCTTGGGGGTTTCTGTGTACTGGGCATAGAATCCATACTGTAGCCAATGAATAAACATTCAGTTACTGCTGTAGCAAATAAGTCAACATCTCATAAATATATGCTTTTCAAATATCCATTCAATTCAAACACCACTGAACTGCCTCAGCTGACCGTCCTATAAAACTGAAATAGGAACATGTTGCATTAAATGATTTAACTGAAGATGGAGGGGTGGAAGGTTATTTAGTAATTTAGGGCTTAAAAGGTTTAACATCAATCATACTGCGAGTCTCAAGCTCAGGCTTGTTTATCACAAGATTGCGAATTCCCAGCAATCTGTTATAAGTGAGGTATCGCTCTGGCCTGGTCACAAGTTCACTAACCGTATTATTGACCGCATGGAGAATGTGTAGTTCATCATAAAAGTCAGGGAGACTGTGTTGCACTGATGATGTGGAAACTGCAGTAACCAATAGTAACCAACCATAATATCACGTCTTGAAGTAAACATTTCCAAAGAAAATATGTACAGTAAAACCTTGGATTGCGAGCATAATTTGTTTCAGAAACATGCTTGTAATCCAAGCACTCATATGTCAAAGCAAATTTCCCCATAAGAAATCATGGAAACTCAAATGATTCGTTTCACGACCATTTATTTATAAGTCCTTCAGTTTATAGTCCATATAAAAAGATTATACCAATGTGACCAGGTTGTGTAACCATAAAATGTCCATCAACATGTAATGGATGTGGTTAAGAAATGTGATCATGGTGAAATGTCTATTCCAATACATGCTTTATATACCTAACATATATATATATCAGCTTCTACGCTTAATAAGCCTTAAGACATATACATATATTTTGCAAAGCTCTCCCTTCCCCTGCTTAGGAACTGGACTGCAACAGTTAACAGAAGAGTTTGCGCCTGCTTCCAAGAATACATTCAAAATATAACAAGATGACACCAACAGTTTAAAAGAAGCAAGAAACGCTGCAAGAACAAAGCTACTTCCTCAAATGGGCACCCAGCTAAAGCCAATATTCTGTCACTATATGTATTTATATATTTGTGGCTGTTTTGTGGTTTGCATGCGCTAGTCTTATTGATGTATCTTAATCTTTAACGAAATTGTATAAAAGTCTGGAAAAGAGGAAATAAAAACAGAAAGTAACTTGGCTCTGAACTAAGTCTCAGTGTGGGTTGCTTGAAGCATACATGTTTTATGTTCAATCTGATCAGGGGTAGATATAATAATATCGGACTTTTATTCTGATCCAAAACACACAAATGGAAGCCTCCACAAGGGGATTAGAAGCAAAATCCAGCAGGAGCTACAGAGTATAAAACAGAAGAGAGGCGCCTCCAAGTGTAGCAATATGTTACTAAATGTTGTACCTTCATTGCATGTAACCATACTGCTACACGTGAGGCGCCTCTCTTCTCTTTTATACTCACTAGTTGTGACGTGACGCTACTTGTATATCAAGACATCCCTTGTATATCAAGTCAAAATTTATTAAAAAATGTTGCTCGTCTTGCAAAACCAAGTTACTCTCAAACTAAGGTTTTACTGTATAAATAAAGCTGCAACTTGATGAAAAGCAATACCCTCAGGCACAAACCATTGCATGCCTTCTCAAGTTCCCCAAGAACACCAATACGAAGGCTGCTCTAATTTTTTTCCGTGGGACCACATACATGTATATCTCCCTTTGTGCTGGGAGCGCGCCACACGCTCCCAGCACAGAGACACGGAGAGCCCCAGGCCCTGTACTAACGATTGGGACACGGAACTCCCAATTCTTGGTCACCCGATCACTGTGATGGCCTCTGATTGGCTATCACAGTGATTAGTCACTGTGAAGCCTGCCCATGTTTGCCTTTTTTTGTGAATGGAGGAGAGATATACGTAGTATACGTAGTAAATAATTAAAAAATAAAATAAAATAAAAAATACAAAAAATACTGACCAAGGTTTGAGCTAAGTCAGTGCAAGGGTTGGTGTTTGGGTCAAAGGTCAGGGTCAGTATTTATTTATTTTTTTGTATCAGTGTCTGTGTTTTAGGTAGGATAAAAAAAAACAAAATGGGCACTATAGTTTTTGGGCTGTACTACATGTACAAACAACAACATACACAAATGTGGTATCACTGTGATTATCAGGAGCAGGGGAATTTAATTTAGGTTGTTCTTTGGTGGTAGGTTATGGTAGTAGCGAGAAATACACAGCTACATTTGAAAAAAAAATTTTTTTTTACTATTTAGGCCAGTTTTCCTTTGAGAAAAAAAAAAAAACTCGAAGATATCCATTACCATTTACCACCAAAAGAAAGCCCAATTTGTCTTGAAATTGCTTTAAAAATGCGCATACTCGTGGAATGGCGACAATCTACGGTACTTAAAAATCTCCGAAGGAGATGCTTTAAAAATTTCTACATGTTACCTGTTTAGAGTTACAGAGGAGGTATTGCACTAGAATTATTGCTTTTGCTCCAACAATCGTGGCGATACCTCACATTTATTATTTGAAGACTGTTTACATTTTTGGGCCTGACTTACGTATGTGTTCACTTCTGCGCTCAAGCACGGAGAGGGGGGCGCTTTAAATTTAATTTTTTTTCTCATTTAATTTTTTTATTTTTAAACTGTCCCTTTAAATTTTTTTCTTTTCATCACTTTTATTGCTGTCACAAGGAATGTAAACATCCCTTGTGACAGTAATAGGCAGTGACAGGAACTATTTTGGAAGGATCTGGGGTCTATATGACCCCAAATCCCTCCTTTGCACTTAAAAGCATTCAAAACGCCCAGTTTGGCTGTTTTGAATACTGCCTTTTTTTTAAAATCTGGTGCCTTTAAAGTGGTTGTAATCCCTTTTTAAAAATAAAAAAAAAAACCTGCAAGACAAAGGCATAATGAGCTAGTATGCATAGCATACTTTCCCCATTCACTGACCAACCCAGAATTCAGGTGGAAACAGCAGATTTAATGTCCCTGAAATTTTTTGAGCTGTTTTTCACTGAAGATCTGTACGGGTCGATTATGGACCAAAACAATTTATACGCTGGTCAATTCATCGCCCAAAACCCAAATTCACCACTTGCCAGACAATTTTTATTAACTTTTCTTGGCAGAGATTTCTTTATCCACATTAATCGATGTGAATGGAGGAATCTGGTAGGTTCTTTTTTTTGTTCAGCCCCTGAGCTGACCAAAAAAAAATAACGGTGCATGTATGCCCATTATTAGAAGTGGGTGGATGCAGTACGGTATTCTAATGGTGGGCATACCACCGATCAATCAATCTGAATGCAGGGATCTGTTAGGTTCTCTTTTTTATTTCACCCACAGGTTGCATGAAAAAAAAAAAAGATTACAACATATGCCCAACAAGGATCAGCAACGTACTGGTATGTTGCTGGACTTTGAGTGGTTATACAGGAATGATGCCTGCAGGTTTAGGTATCATATTGGTATCCTTTTTTTCCAGCCGGCGGTCGGCTTTCATGTAAAAGCAATCCTAGTGGCTAATTCGCAGCTAGACTGCTTTTACAAGCAGTGGTAGGGAACACCCTCCCGCCGTCTTCCATGGTTTTCATGGGCTCTACTGTCCCACCGGGGAACCCGAGAATGCAGCCAGTAGTTCTGCCAGCTAAGCAAAGAGCTGATCGGAGACCAGAATGGCTCTCTATTGCTGTCAGAAACCATGAATCAGACCGAGAAAGAAGTGCAGTTAAAATCACACTTGTTTAATAATAATAATAATAATAATAAAAGGTAAACAGAGCAACGTAGTCAAATCATAGCCAGAGTTCGGTAACCAGAACTAATAGTCAGACAAGCCAGGACATCAGGGAGCCAGAGATCAGCATACTTCAGGACAGGCCAGGAAATCAGGAGACCAGAGAATCAGCGTAATGGAACAGCAAGCGGGATCAGGACCCAGAAGGGACGTTAGCCAAGCAAGTCTTCAACAGGTACACAGGAGAGAGTCTCTGGATGTGTTGACCAAACCGAAGGTAGAGAGGGACTGAACTGAACAGCTTAAGTAACCAGCAGGAACGATGAACAGGATATCATCATCAGGTGAGTCACTGTGGAAAAGATTGGAGCTGGCAACCGACAGCTGAGTGGCCTGCTCTGAGAAGGAAGGGCAGAGCCCAGCCCTGACAACGGCCTAAGGAACCGGAAGCAACAAGCATTTCATGACTTCGGTTTTGTCATAAATAGCGCCATTGGAAATTGGTAAAGCATCTTATCACACTTACGTACACACGCTGCTAAACATTTTGCTAAAGAAATAAAAAAAGACCGAAAATTTTGAAAAAAAAAGTTTTTCTTTGTTTCTGTTATAAAATGTTGTAAAATAAAGTACGTTTTCTCATTTACTGATGGGCACTGATAAGGCGGCGCCTATGAGGTGGCACGGATGGACACCGGCGATGGGCACTGATAAGTGGCACTGGTAGGCGGCACTGGTGGGCACTGATAGGCATCACTGATGGCTCTGGCAGGCATTGTTAATGGGCACTGATTGGCATATCCCTGGTGGTCTAGGGTGGCATACCTGCTGGGCGTCCTTTATGGCAATCCCTGGTGGTCCTGGGCGGGCGTCCACGGGGGGCTGCACTGATAAACAATCAGCACAGATCCCCGCGTCAGGAGAGCCGCCGATCAGCTCTCCTCTACTCGCATCTGTCAGACACGAGTGAGGAAAACCCAATAAACGGCTCTTCCCGTTTACATGGTTATCAGCCATGATTGGACACGGCTGATCACTTGGTAAAGAGCCTCCGTCAGAGGCTCTTTACTGAGATCGGTGTCAGACTGACATGCTGCACCAGCGATCGCCATGCTGTGCGCCCCCCTTGGGCATGTGATTGGAGCTTATCCTGCTGGACATCATATGAAGCCCAGTCAGGATAACTGAACCACTGCCCAGCAGTCATTTTGCTGTAAGCCGTACGGGAAGTGGTTAATAAACCGGATGTTGAGACAGTATCACACAATGTGGAGTCCTTTTGTCTCCTAAACATTCTGCTATCGAGGCTTCCTAATACTGCATCCTGAATCCTGAGTTGCTGTGAACCTCCTGGTGTACTTCATCCACGGCCATAGGAGTGGAACATCTGGATTTCTCTCAGTGGATCAGAGATCCAACCAAGAGCTGTGTGACCTCTATGAGTAAGAGGGGGATCACTGGCTTTCCGGTTATCCTCCATTTTTGATTATGGTGATGGGTGTCACGGCGTCCGGTGTATGATCGGCATTTCCAAACACTCTTTTCTCCCATGGGATCTCCTTTAATGGAATCCAGCTTTATATGAACTTTTTGTTTGCGCAATTGCACTTTATTCACATGTGATGCAATTTTGCATATGTGTCTTCAAACTTTATTCACAGTTATTATTGTTTATATATAATGGCTTCTCTGCATATTTTGTTTGTACAGCATTCGCACGAATGCGCTTTTATATTTATTTTTTAGCGCTGCACTCTTTTTACATATATTAAAAAAATATATAATGTTTTGGGTTCAAAGTAATTTTCTAGCAAAAAATATATATTTTTTCATGTAACTAAAAAGTGTCAGAAAGGGCTTTGACTTCAAGTGGGCTTTCTAAAGGCGTAAATTGTTGATTTCACTCCTCACCACCTATCACAGTTTCAAAGGCCATGAAATGCCAAGACAGCACAACCCCCCCCAAATGACCCCCTTTCGGAAAGTAGACACTCCAAGGTATTTGGTAAGAGGCATGGTGAGTATTTTGCAGATCTTATTTGTTTTGGAAAATGAAGAAAGGCAAGGAAAATGTATCTTTTTTTTTTTCTTTTTTCAAATTTCCACGCTTTGTGACAAAAAGCGAGATCTGCAAAATACTCAACATGCCTCTCAGCAATTTGCTGAGAGGCGTGTTGAGTATTTTGGAAAGGGTGTCTACTTTCCAAAACGGGGTTATTTGGGGGGTTTTGTGCTATCTGGGCATTTCATGGCCTCCGAAACTGTGATAGGTAGTGAGGTGTGAAATCAAAAATGTACGCCTTTAGAAATCCTAAAGGCAGTGATTGGTTTTCGGGGTCCTGTACACGGCTAGGCTTCCAAAAAGTCCCACACGTGTGGTATCCTTGTACTCAGGAGAAGCAGCATGATATATTTTGAGGTGTAATTCCACATATAACCATGGCATGTGTGAGCAATATATAATATCAGTGACAACTTTGTGTAAAAAAAAATTTTTTGTCATTTTTCAATCACTTGTGACAGAAATATAAAACATTCAATGGGCTTAACATACCTTAACAAATACCTTGGGGTGTCTACTTTCCAAAAAGGGGTCATTTGGGGGGGGGGGGGTTGTACTGCTAAAAGCTGCGTAAATTCCAGTAAATGTACCCTATACGCTTATTAAAGAACATTTGAAAAACACGTGACTGAATACATTTTGGACTAAATGTATGACTAAAATTGAGTTTATTGGATTTTTTTTTTTTAAAGAACAAAAAGTATAAAGTATTATTTTTTTCAAAATGTACGGTCTTTTTTTGTTTATATCACAAAAAATAAATATCCCAGAGGTGATGATCAAATACCATCAAAAGAAAGCTCTATTTGTGGGACAAAAAGGATGCAAATTTTGTTTGTGTACATTATTGCATGACCGCACCATTAACAGTTAAATCAGTGCAGTGCTAAATTGTAAAAAGTACTCTGGTTATTAAGGGGGTAAAACCTTCCAGAGCTGAAGTGGTTAATGATGATAAAAACGAGCAGGGTGCTCACAAAAGGAATACAAGTAAGCGCATTGTAATCGGAGATGATTCTGCAGTGTAATCCAGAGGAGGTCTCTCTGTGTGTCTTTGTCCCTGGGGTCCAGCTGGTGGCTCACACGGGTGGTTTCGGGCACTCGCAGCCTCGGAGAACGCTGGAGACTCAAGAGCGATGTCACTTCCGGGTGCAGGGTAAAGTAGGCGGCTTCATGTTCAGAGCACGCATGCTCCTTCCTCAGGCCTGGGGAAGGAGCACACATGCTCCGAACGTGAAGCTGCCTCCTTGCCCAGGACAGGCTCTCTGGATTACACTACAGGATCATCTCCGATTACAATGTGCTTACTTGTATTCCTTTTGTGAGTACTCTGCTCCTTTTTATCACCATTAAATAGTCCTAAATTATTGTACTTAGAGGCGCTGTGCTTTATTTCTTTCCTTATATTAAATAGTTTTTTTTAAAGTTGATTGTACAGGGCTTGTATGGTCAGACTGTAACATGCATGGTGAGCCTTAGTGCCATGAGGGGGCAGGATTCCCGTTATTAAGCACTACTGTGGGTGAAATGAGGGGGCAGGATTCCCGTTATTAAGCACTACTGTGGGTGAAACATGTTGGGGCATGGCTTTGGGTGGGAGTGAGCAGTGTGCGGTCATTTCAAAAAATCTTGGCTGGAGATAAATGTCTTCAGTGTGCATCCCATTATTTAGATGGGGATTTTCATTGATAGTTCAAAACGCAGACAGTAAATTGTGCAGTGGCAACAATTCTGAGAAATAATGGGAGTGTTGTCACCATCCTTTCCATTTTTATTTTGCAGGAAAAAAATATGTCGCCCCTTTTGACTTCCTAACCTACAGTAGAAAAAGGTTGTTGGGTGCTGAGGGCAGGATCTCTTTATTGTTTTGATCTTTTATTCAGTATACCGATTGTATATTAAGCAAGTTCCCCTTTTTTTTTTACAAATTTTGTGTAAGTTTATTGCTGAAAGCCTACCCCACATATAGAATGTAAAAAGAAACACTAGAAAAGAAACGATGGATGGTTCAGCACATAAAGAAATAGGCAGCCAACCATCAGCCACAGTGCCCAGCTATTTGCTTGAAGTACAGACATTTACTGCGCAGATACATTCAATTTCCACATGGGCATTACATTTATTTGGAATTAACCAACAGTGTAGAAAGATATAAAGAAATAATAATACATTAATAAAAAAATGACTACACAGTTACAGATAAATGAATGTGTCCCTATCTTCTAAATATACAGTAGAGCGTCGCTCATAATTAGTCTGTCCCAGGGAATGGTACATTTGTACTCAAAGTAAAGCAAATGACTTGTTCCAGGTATAGTATTAGCACTTATCTGCTTTACAGCACACCAGGCAATACTTAAAGCTGGAATTATTAGATATGTTTTGAAGCCAAATACTGTATCCAGGCCAGGTGGGGATTAATGAAGAATTCCAAGGTCTATTATTTTGCATTTGCAAACTTAAACAGAAAATTACAGACTTGTCAGTCACTAAGTTAGACATATTGCTCACATTTCGCTCTTCAATGTGTCATTTTAATAGTTGCAGTGACTTAGAGTGTAACAGATTGGATAGTAAACAGATTTAGCATAGGGAAAAGTTTTCAGATGAATACACTTCAAATGGCAACTTCAGTCAAACATTTAGTCCTTTTACTGCTGCAGCAAGTATTACTGTGTGGCAGTATTGGGACGCAAACAACCTGCAGGCTTTGTCCCCTAGGCTCACTTGTGCCCTCCAAGAGCCTGGGACAGTGATGTCAGGATGGTGACCAAAGGAGAGACGAGAAAGTCAGTTTCCTGGCCACCCCTAGGAGCAATGAACCCAGATGCACTTAGCTCTGAGCACTTCCAGGTTCAGAGGGATCGGATCTTGGCCATTACAGGCAGGAAAAGAGCCGATCAAATCACTCTATGTATGCTATTATATAGGGGGTATTGCCATACACAACATAATAACAGTAATATATCTCTAGGGCCATAATTAACAGTTAACTCTAATCTGATGAGCTGTAAAGCACAACTTATTGAAAATTTGGAGCACCATAGTTTTGTTATGTTATATTTTGTGACATATTTGGCATTTATTTTCTGGACTCCTTTATATTTTTGCAGATTGTATTATCTGTGTGCCCTAAAATTAAACTGAATGTATTTGTAGCAGGACCCCCATAGGGGCTGCTGCTAGTTGTGGTCCTGCACAACCAGGCACACAATCTTCAGACACTCATTAGTCAAGAAGCAGTCCTTGTACTTTGTTTTATTGGGGGAAATAAACTTGGATGGGGACAAGGGATATATGGGATGCCCACTTGATTGCAGAATAGATAATGAATTGGGACTTCAAACTATATACACACTCCTTGTATAAACATCTCCTCACTTCCAGCTCTAGCACATCTTTTGATTACTGATCTCACTCTTCAGCAGCTCAGTTGATTGCTGATCTCACTCTCCAGCACATCACTTGATTCCTCACTTCCAGGACCAGCTAAAACTCTGCCAGGCCTTCGCAAATGCCCTTTGCAGGCAGGGACCGCTGGCCCCTTTGGTGTAGCAAAAAATGTAGGTAGTCCCAGTGCTAGCTACATCTTCAGGCCCTGCCAGCCATCCTGGCTTCAACTGCTTCTCTCCACTGCTCGTGATACCACAGTCCACTGCACTGGCTCTGCACCCATCCCAGACTGCACTCTCCCAGTCCTCTCTCAGGCATGCCTCCCCAGTCCTCCTGACTGTGTCACTCACCAGCCTTCCTGGCTGCATTCTTGTGGTTCCTCCTGGAGACTTGCCTGGCAGTGTTCTCCTGCTGTCCTCTCTTTGCTCCCGAGCCCAGGACACATCCATGTATTTGTAAGAATGTCCTGTCCGCACCCGAGTCCAGGTCCAAGGTCACACCCCCCACCTCCCAGACTGGGGAGCTCCCTCAAAGGCCACTACAACCTAGCACTCCAGCTGGACTGACCCTGAGTATTTGAGGGGACCTGCCCCATCAATCCAAGTTGGGGATTGTTCAGGGCCCTCAGAATACTCCAGGCAGCTCCACATCTACTCCTTCCTTTCCAGAAGATTCCAGCATGTTCTGGAAAGAAGTGAGAGGTCTCAATGATCCTGTCTGTGAGTCACCCAGCTCTCCCTGAGTCACTCAAACCCTCACCCAGAAAAAAAACACACACAGGCTTAGCAGCCAAGCCTGGAAATTTACCTAGACTAAAAAAACTCTGTGCACATCTTAGTACCAAAGAAGAGCACACACCGCTCCAGGCAAATCTTCAGGTGCAGATGGATGACAGGTGCAGATCCTGGCTCACCACCATCCAATGCAAATAAAAAAAAAAGAAATGGTCACACTCTGAATTTCCCAAAAAACTGAACAAGCAAGCTATTGCTTGCAAAACATGTCAAATGCTTGTCCTGTGTTTGTCTGATACACTTGTGTGGATAAAGGTACATCAAGCAAGTTTTTTAGAAATTCGGAGGTTGACCATTTCTTAATTTTATTCACATCCTAGTACCACTAAAGTGTGCTTCATATTAATTCTGGTTCAAGAAAATATACTGTATAATATTTTGGGGCGTAAGTGCAAAGTAATGATTTTTTTCTTTTAGTTGAAAGATTCTACTAGTTACATTATCCTGTTTGAGCAACAGTTTAGCCATGAGATTGAATAGGCATTGAGCAGTGCATCATCATCAAGATAAGCATATATAGGGGTATTTCGTGAGAGTATTTATGTCACTTTTGGAGTTCAAAAGTGCTGTTTTTCCGATTCGTTTTTGAAAGCTTGTGGCTAGTACTCTAAAGCTGCCTCTAAAGCATACAGCATATCCATCTATTAACTTTTCAGCCTCCCTGAGCCCTGACAACAAAACAGAGGCTGATGGTGGATGAAAGTCACTAAGAAAAGTGGAGACCATTTTTTGACAGGTAAAGAAGAAAGCAAAGGTTCACCTGAACGGGGATCTGTTTAGTGGGGGTTTAATCCAAAATCCTTGGCTTTAGGTGACTCAAAAGGTACCTGCTGAAAACCCGGGGGGGGGGGGGAAATCTCAGATTCAAAAAGTCCACAACACAGCTTCTCTTTAGGCAAGAGTTCAGAGTGTTTCACAATAGAATGTAGGGAGAAGGCATTAGGGTAAATGTCAGATCCGCTACTTCAAGCAGGTACACCTGGGTGATGCTGAATGGACAGATCCTTATCTGCAAAATAAATTAAATTTATGTGAACCTTGTGGAACAGGAGATCTCTCAGTAGAGGGGTAGGTGTGATGCTAAGCAAATAATAAAATGGGCTCAACAGTAGACAAGTATTTAAAAATCTTTTTTTTTTTTTTAAAGGGGGGTTTTCAGTTCAAGAGGGGAACCCATTTTAAAAAGAAAGTTTCTGCCAAAGAAGGTAACAAAGGAACTTAAACAAGACTGGGCGGATAAGTCCTTAAGAATAGTCTTATTAGTAGTCTGATGAGGGACAGCTGAGCAAACAGTCATTTTTAATTATTGAGCCTGCTAGGTATTGATAGACTTGACTAAACTTTGGTGAAGTACAATGCCCCAGGACCTAGCTGGATGAACAAAAAGCCTTCCCACTCGAAGAAGAAGGGGAACCTTCATACATAAGGCTGAGCAGAGGCGTTGGAGGATTTATGGCTTAATTTGTTATGGGTTGAGTGGGTGGAAGGCTTGAACTGCCTATGGGATACTAGTCTACTACTGCTGTAGTAGATGAAGGAGAAGGGGGTCATTCCATCCCTTCTACTGAGCTCTTGTGTTCAGGCAGGAGTACTCTCTGCCCCTGAGTGGCATTGCTAATGACAATGTGAAGAGCAAGTCTGAAAAGGCGGCATCCCTTAACTGACAACAAGTCAGCTAATCCTAGGATGCATCATTGGTGCATCCTAGACATGTAGCCAAAGTAGCCAAAGTGTCTTTAGCTTATGAATGGACATCAGCACCATGCAAGAAACAAGCTTAGATGCTTGTATAAGGTCATCACAGGTGAAGTACAAGGCTTCAGACATTTAAAGAAACAAGGGCTTTCTCAGGCAAAGTCAGAGTCTTCATTAAAGGACTGAACACAAAGTTATACAGGTTAACAAATCAAAATCACTTCCAACACGAGGAGCAAAAATTTAACTGGGATCTAAATTGGAAATCTAAAAACACCATCAACCCATTTGCTGGTATGTCCATTAATGTGCATTACCAAACAATCTATGGTTGGAAAAGACCACAGGCTGTAAATTCCCTTCCAAAAGAGAAAAGCTTCACCAAATTCTTCGGAGGGGCCCCAGGGTGTTCTCAGACACCACAGAGGAATGATAAACTATAGTTGTTAGAGAAATTTCTTTGCAGCTGTGGGATCTCTAAAAAGACCCAGGGCCTAAAATAGACTGATATTCTAAAAACAGGATAGCACACACTATTTACTAGGTTAAAAACGACCCCTTTGTAAGTAAGCCCTAGTCATATGCCTTTCTAGTCTTAGACCGTGAAGACTCTGAATCTAAATCAGTGATGGTAACAGGGGCCTCAGGCACAGTTTGAGTTGGCACAAGAGTGAACTTAGAGCCTCTGCAATCAAATTTCCCTAGTAACTGGGCACAAACAGGCAAAAAAAAAAAATGGTCACCGGTGGTGGTCACTGGGAGAAAAAAAACAAAAAACTGTATGGTATTGATGGTCAGGGGGAGGAAAAATGTCTGCCATCAGCAAGTCAGGTTGAGGGGAAAATGCTCAGTGTTGGCTTATGGGCTTATTTAGGTTCACAGGCCAGGTTGTAGGTTAGGGTTCGGTGGTCTGCCGGGCCTGAATTGCACATGACGACATCTGAGCAACTACTAGCCAGAGCACTAAAAAGAGGCGGCCTTGCGGGACTAGTTGCACAGCATTGTGAAAGCCAACTGCGTTGAAGAATAAGGTAAGTATTACAGCTTATTTAACCCTTAGAGTCAAGGGTATTGCAAGGGTATTTTTAATAAAAAATCTTAGACCTTAGTTTTAAACTTTCAAAGGAACAGGGTTGCTGTGACTCTACCAACACTGCCAGCCAATTTAAAAAGGGACTTTAGCATTCTGTGGAGTGCTACAGTCACTGATAAACACTGCGTTGCGCTGCCAGAAATCCCATGTGGTCCTAATTATCAGGTTGGGCTGACAATACAGTAGTATTTCTGCACTGCAATCCCAGCCAGCATTGTCAACCTTCTTTCTGGACCATAGAGCTCCCCCAGCCCTGACCCCTCTTCGTCTCATTCCATGCGCAGACACTGATTTCTTTCCCAGCAAAGCAAAACTACTGCCTTGACTCACAAGAACCTTTCCATACATTGCGTGTAGGTAAAATCTCTCAGGAGATGTAGTTATGGGGGTTGTGCCTACATCAATAAGAACCTAGCTCCCAGCAGATGGTGATGTAAAAATGGAAAAGCCTTGTGATGATGTTTCTCAATGATGTCCTTTCTGAACACAGCTTTGAGACTTTTTTCTATACCTCTAAATGCTGCTCTTCAAATACGAATCTAAACTCCCAATCTGCACGGGCACATAGGAAGACATTGAACTGTGTTTGGAGGCATAAAAAAAAAAATTGAATGCCTGTGAAAGCGGCATTGTTTATGTCCGTGTGCATGAGGCCAAAATGGTTTCTGAACCTACTACAGGAGGAAGCTCACTTTGCCTCACTGTGCCTACCACGCTATGCTTTTTTCCTAAACTAATTTCCATGTATTTCATATATGAAAGAATCACAGCTCCAACAGACTGCAGTTCTGGGGCCAGGTTAGGATCTCCATTCCAAGCAATGCATTCTTCTTCATTATTATCCAGGGATTTACAATGGTTCAACACTCTTTACAGATCAGGACATTTCAGAATCTCAAATCTCTTTATGTGTAAAGGTGTACTAAGCAGAATGCTCACAGTTGTATTATTTTTATTTCTTCCTTCATCTAGCATCCACAAAAAGTCTCATAATCCCATGCAAAATAGATCTCAATAAAAGTCAACAGTTGGCGATATACACAGCGAGGGGATTTTGAACAGTCACAGTGCCATCTATAGGAATCTGAGGGCCAGAAATAATTTACTCTGTACTAGTAAAAATCTTGGCTGCCAATCTCAGGTAAAAATAAAAGAATATAAAATTATTTACCTAATAGTCTTTAACAGATATGTATTGGCTTTATACTGTATATGTACACAGACATTTACAGTACATATCCTGGATTTAAAAAGTCTATATATGCATAACTTACAAAGCGCACTGTTAATATAGATTTATATTCAATTTTCAAAATGTTTTACTTTACTTGTTATCAATGTAAATGTTATTTTGAAGCATTCATAAAAAGCTATAATCTACACTTAAAAAAAAAGTTATGTTTTGTATAATTACAGTTTAGTGAAGAATTGAGGATTCCTGAACTGTCACAGAAACAAGGAGAAAGGGAACAATAAAAACAAGTGAGGCATTTATGACAGTATGCACAGAGAATTATATATAAGTCATCTGCCTTTCTAGTCTTAGACCACGAATATACACATACAGTGTCTCAGAAAAGTGAGTAAACCCCTCACATTTTTGAAAATTTTTTATTATATCTTTTCCAATGTAAAGTAGTGAGTGTACAGCTTGTATAACAGTGTAAATTTGCTGTCCCCTCAAAATAACTCAACACACAGCCATTAAGTCTAACACACAGCCATTGAGTCTAAACCGCTGGAAACAAAAGTGAGTACACCCCTAAGTGAAAATGTCCAAATTGGGCCCAGCACTACCTTAACCCTCTTGGGCATGGAGTTCACCAGAGCTTCACAGGTTGCCACTGGAGTCCTCTTCCACTCCTCCATGACAACATCACAGAGCTGGTGGATGTTAGAGACCTTGCGCTCCTCCACCTTCCATTTGAGGATGCCCCACAGATGCTAAATAGGGTTTATGTCTGGAGACATGCTTGGCCAGTCCATTACCTTTACCCTCAGCTTCTTTAGCAAGGCAGTGGTCATCTTGGAGGTGTGTTTGGGGTCCTTATGTTGGAATACTGCCCTGTGGCCCAGTCTCTGAAGGGAGGGAATCATGCTCGGCTTCAGTATGTCACAGTACATGTTGGCACTCATGGTTCCCTCAATAAATTGTAGCTCCCCAGTGCTGGCAGTACTCACGCAGCCCCAGACCATGACACTCCCGCCACCATGCTTGACTGTAGGCAAGACACATTTGTCTTTGTAGTCCTCATCTGGTTGCCGCCACACACACTTGTCACCATCTGAACCAAATAAGTTCATCTTGGTCTCATCAGACCACAGGACATGGTTCCAGTAATCCATGTCTTTAGTCTGCTTGTCTTCAGCAAACTGTGGGCTTTCTTGTGCATCATCTTTAAAAGAGGCTTCCTTCTGAGATGACAGCCATGTGGACCAATTTGATGCAGTGTGCGGCGTATGGTATGAGCACTGACAATGTCCCCCCAATGTCGGCACCCCAGCCAATTTTCAGATCAAATCTCGGGTGCTGCTGCCATTAATGGTAGGGGAAACCGGCAGCGAAGCCTTTCGGCTTCACCGCCAGTGCCCTACTGCGCATGTGCAAAACACGCTGTGTTTTCTAACTGGCCCGGCAGTGGAGTGAAGAGGAGGGGGGCTAAACCTCCGAGGGATGGCACCGCAGCGCAGTCTCCCAGAAATGGGGAAGGGCACTGGTCAAAAACAGGTACCTGTTCCCCCCTCCAAGGGGCCAAATGTGGCACCGGAGGGGGGGGGACCAGATAAGCGGAGGTTCCACTTTTGGGTGGAACTCTTCTTTAAGTATAGTTAAAGGAGATGTAGAGCCAAAGCTTATTCCTCATTCCTGTGACCCGTTGCACACAACCCTAGTAACAACCCTAGTAACAAGTGGGCATATGTGTTTCGAGTGTAGCTACCCCTGGAGGTAATAAAAAGTACCTGGCACCTAGTAGTTAATGTTGGCCAGCTGTTGGGTGGGGCCCTTTTTTAGGTGGTGTACGGTCCTTTAAAAGTGTTAGCAGATGACAGAAGCCAAGATGCTAAGTAGAGGCAGTCTTTGTTTGGGCTAACAAAGTGAGGCAGGCATTTAGAACACGTAGTTCAGCTCAACACTTCCTGTCAGGTGTCTAATCAGGTCCCAATGTCTTGGCGATCAGCAGTTCCCAGCGATCAGATCCCAGATCCTCACACAGGCTACAGACTCTCTCAGTTTGAATCCCAAAGACACAGGCTACTTTCTCTCATAACTCAAGTCTCTGAAGCCAGCTCTAGCAACTTCAGGTGGTTGGTACATTCCCTTCCCCTGATGTGGGGTACAGGCACAGCAACAGGTCTCCTCTCTAACGGCTCTTGTCCATCTGCTATGAGGCAGATACCCTAACTACAGATCTGTCTCGTTCTCTCCTCCCAGGACTGCCCCTCATCAAGATCAATTTACCAGGGAAAACAGTGAAGCTTCTCCTCTGAGTGCAAAGATTTGTGGGAAATAAAGTCCACAGTCTGCCAGCCACTAAAACAAGCATCGGCCAACGCCTCTTTAAGAAATAAAATTCCCATCATCCATAGCACCTGCACAGCGAGTCCTTATTGATGCTCCCATTGGCTCTCTTCCCTGCCTTTTGATTGGATCCACACTGCACGGCCGGGGGGAGTGGGGGAGAGCAGAAGTGAGCAGACAACACATACACAGCCACAGCACAGCCAGCAGTGAAAAAGAAAAAAAACCTGGCTGCATTCCTCTCTGTGTACACAGCAGTCCGGCAGGGGGAAGGCAAGGAATTACACATAGCCAGCTGCAGCACCCAGCTACAATAAGTATATATGTATGCAATATACAGTATATATGCATGAGTTTTTTTTTATTATTATTGTGTAATGCTGCGGACCTTGCAAGATTGTCTTAACAGAAAACATTACAAGTTTCCATTTTAAACCTTAATATTAGGAGATACAGTTTATAAGAACATCACCTATTACTTGCAACCGTGTCACTTTGAGTAGAGTTGAAGTAACGTGCAATGAAAAATACAGGTCAGTTTGTAGTACGCATTGGAGTTGACTTACTAAAGGCAAATAGGCTGTTTGCACTTTGCAAGGGAAGTTTCATTTTACAAGGAAATGTTACCCCCAGAGCTTAGTGAATGCGATGATTTTACTTTGCAAAAATCACCCAATCGCGTACAAGGAAAATAATAAAGACAATATTATGCTTGCACATGACTGGATACAGGAAGTCAGCAGAGCTTCACCTAATTCAATAAGCTCTGGGGGAAAGCCCCTTGCAAAAGTGAAACTTCTTTTTCTAAGTGAACAGCCCATATGCCTTCAATAAATCAACCCCATAGTTGCAGAGGGGGAAGGGGGCAAAGGGAGCAAAGCAGACATTGTGGGGTTGATTTACTAAAGGCAAATGATGTTCACTTTGTAGGGGAACTTTCTCTTCCAAAGTTTAATTTCCCCAGAGCTTAGTGAAATGTGGTGAAATTTAAACAATACCCAATCACATGCAAGGAAAAAAAGCTAATTTTTACTTGCATATAATTGGGTAATCAACAGAGCATAACCTGATTCCCTAGTATCTGGAAAAATCCCAATGCAAAGTACAATTCACCTTGCTAAGTGAACAACCTTTTTTTTTTCCTATAGTAAATGAATTCTAGAATGTTCTTCTAATGAAGGAAATTAAGGTGTAGTGGCCCTTTAAGCCACTATAGTGCAACCATTTAAAATAGCAGAATTCTCATCATGATTTGTTATTCTGACATACCGCATCAAGTTGCAATCTTCTTGGTTTTTTTTTCTAACCTTCACTGATAATTCTAATGTATGTGGAAACAAAATGTCACAGGGATCTCATAACAAGTATGCATCTCTAAACCGTTATCTATGCTATCGCAAGCATTCGATCCTTACATAAATCATTTATATGTTTTGCTTTTCCACTATTTGTTACTCCGATACTCACAAATACTTAGAAGAGAAAGAAAAAAAAAAAAAGAGAAAAAGCAGCAATGTACCGTATATATTAATGGAGTCGAGCCCAGTGGAGGCTTTCCTTTTACAGATCTAAAAGAATGTATTTACAAGGAAATGCTTCACAGCCATCATGAAAATGTAAAGATCTCTGTACAGTTTTTTCTTCCTCCTATGCGACTTGTGTAATTGGAAGAAAGTACAAGCTGAGAGGTGTGTGGATATTTGCTGTAAATCTTACAGAACGCAAATGGAGTAATGATGAACCATACAGCTCGCAGTACGACACATTCTGAAACCACAAATGTTCCCAATAAAGTAAATGAATAATCATTCTAATCATACCTCAGTGGAATTCCATCACTTTTTCCTTTGAATATTACATTTTTAATGTAGCACCCTTGTCCTGAACAGGGCTGCTAGTAAATTTAGTTGTGCTAGGTGGTAGCTAACCTGGCTAATTTGTAGTCTTGATCAACTGGTTTTTCTCCTAAGCTTGAGTTTAACCACTTGCCGACTGGCTCACGCCGATATACGACGGCAATGTGGTTTGTTCTCACGAAGCGCCCTATGGGTACGTCTGTACCTTTTAGGGCAATAGCAGGCGCGCTGCATGGCGGGGAACCCGATGCGTGTGGCCGGCGGGCGCGATCGGGTGCGCGAGAGCAGGAACAGGGATTTGTGTGTAGCAATAACTCACGGTGGAGCTTCTGCATTATTGGGCCTGTCCTCTGGTCTTTTCACCCCTCTTAAGTCGTTCAATCCCCTTGACACAACTGTAGTGCAGTGTTGTAATGACACGAATGCCAACTTTAGCCCACAATATACACTTATACATATATTTACCTCTACCTGATTGCTTATAGCTCCACCTGCAGGAGAAATAACAACACTGCACACCGACTTCTGTAATAACCAAAATAACTTCTTTTTTTACTGAAATGATATAGGTATATAAAAGTTATTACAATGGCTACACTATCACACCAACGTAGTGTAACAGTATAGTGAATAATTATAACAGTCTTTGTAACATACACAAATATACCTAAATATATATATATATACACTAGGGAGCTCCCCCTGCTTTAAACCGTAAAGTCACTATTCTTTATAACTAGATGCAGGGCCCTGCAATAGAAAAAAAGATAGTCCTGACGTCTTGAATCTTCGCTAGCTATGAATCAGTAATTATAATCCTCAGAGAGTTCTTCTGGAGTGTTGCGCAGTGCAAGGTGATACACAAAGGCAATTATATTCCAGCAAATTGATTAAGTGTTCTTATTTGAAGAAGACAGACATCTAGTATCAGTTATTGGATATTGAAGTCTATTTAAATGTAATGTTTTCCAACTCAATGGTTCCGTGGGACTATCAGTCCCAGCAACACTCTGTAACAGCCCCAACCAGGCTGTCACACTGTTCCATTTTCTAACGACCAGGAGTCCTCAGTTACCTCCTTCACGGGTCTCCGGAACGATCACTTCTGCTGGTCCAGCACACTGTGATACGATGGCGGATCCTTGCTGCTGCTCCGCTCCTTCACAAGGTAGACCGCAACCCTGTGGGACACACACACCCACAGAGTTCTGCTGGCAGGCCACTCGTCCCAGGAACAAGAGACCTAAGATGGCCGCTCCCAGCCCTTTTATATCCTCCCCACAATGCAGTTCAGTTGTCCTCTAGTCCTTGAGCATTGTGGGTAGGTCATAGTTATTGTCCAGAAGTAAACAATCAATCACTTCTATGTCACTTCTCAAAATAATGAAAAATAAACAGATTGCATCCTTATAATTAGCCACTAGATGGTGCTATATCAACTTATTACCTTTACAACAATACACATGACTAGAAACAAAAGTTGTCAGCGCTACATGTGTAAACACACAAACCCCTGTTCTGTCAGGAGAGAAGACATATCGTTTGTTCCTACTAAGAAGGAAAAACGATATGTCTTCCTCTAATCAGTCCTATTCCCTCACAGTTAGAACACACCCAGGGAACATATATGTAACCCCTTGATCGCCCCCCTAGTGTTATCCCCTACCATGCCACTGACATTTACACAGTAAACAGTGCATTTTTATAGCACTGGTCGCTGTAAGTGTCCGATCTGTCTTCCGCAATGTCGCAGTACCGCTAAAAAAAAATAAAAAAAATAAATAAATCGCAGATCACCGCCATTACTAGTAAAAAAATAATAATAATAATAATAAAAATGCCATAAATATTTCCCATAGTTTGTAGACGCTATAACTTTTGCGCAAACCAATCAATATACACTTATTGTGATTTTTTTTTACCAAAAATATGTAGAAGAATATATATTGGCCTAAACTGAGGAAGAAATTTGTATTTTAAAAACATTTTTGGAGATATTTATTGTAGCAAAAAGTAAAAAAATATATTTTTTATTTTCAAAATTGTTGATTTTTTTGTTTATAGCAAAAAAAATAAAAACCGCAGAGGTGATCAAATACCACCAAAAGAAAGCTCTATTTGTGGGGAAAAAAAGGACGTCAATTTTGTTTTGGTGTAACGTCGCACGACCGCACAATTTTCAGTTAAAGCGACGCAGTGCTGAAACGCAAAAAGTGCTCTGGTCAGGAAGGGGGTAAAATCTTCCGGGGCTGAAGCGGTTAAGAAGCCCTCCTGTTCTCCACTCATTACCTGCACTTGTTTGAACTCATTATCTGTATAAAAGACACCTGTCCACACACTCAAACTCCAAACTCTCCACAATGGCCAAGACCAGAGAGCTGTTTAAGGACATCAGGGAGAAAATTGTAGACCTGCACAAGGCTGGAATGGGCTACAGGACAATAGTAAAGCAGCTTGGTGAGAAGGCAACAACTGTTGGCGCAATTATTAGAAAATGGAAGAAGTTCAAGATGACGGTCAGTCTCCATCGGTCTTGGGCTCCATGCAAGATCTCACCTCGTGGGGCATCAATGATCATGAAGAAGGTGAGGGATCAGCCCAGAACTACACAGCAGGACCTGGTCAATGACCTGAAGAGAGCTGGGACCACAGTCTCAAAGAAAACCATTAGTAACACACTACGCCGTCATGGATTAAAATCCTGCAGCGCACGCAAGCCAGCGCATTTCCAGGCCCGTCTGAAGTTTGCCAATGACCATCTGGATGATCCAGAGGAGGAATGGGAGAAGGTCATGTGGTCCGAGACAAAAATAGAGCTTTTTGTTCTAAACTCCACTCGCCATGTTTGGAGGAAGAAAAAGGATGAGTTAAACCCCAAGAACACCACCCCAACCATGAAGCATGGAGGGGGAAACATCATTCTTTGGGGCTGCTTTTTTGCAAAAGTGACAAGACGACTGCACCGTATTAAGGGGAGGATGGATGGAGCCATGTATTGTGAGATCTTGGCCAACAACCTCCTTCCCTCAGTAAGAGCATTGAAGATGAGTCGTGGCTGGGTCTTCCAGCAGGACAACGACTAAGGAGTAGTTCCGTAAGAAGCACCTCAAGGTCCTGCAGTGGCCTAGCCAGTCTCCAGACCTGAACCCAATAGAAGATCTTTGGAGGGCGCTGAAAGTCCGTATTGCCCAGCGACAGCCCCAAAACCTTAAGGATCTGGAGAAGGTCTGTATGGAGGAGTGGGCCAAAATCCCTGCTGCAGTGTGTACAAACCTGGTCAAGAACTACAGGAAACGTATGATCTCTGTAATTGCAAACAAAGGTTTCTGTACCAAATATTAAGTTCTGCTTTTCTGATGTATCAAATACTTATGTCATGCAATAAAATGAAAATTAATTACTTAAAAAGCATACAATGTGATTTTCTGGATTTTTGTTTTAGATTCCGTCTCTCACAGTTGAAGAGTACCTATGATAAAAATTACAGACCTCTACATGCTTTGTAGGGATGAGCTTTCTGTTCGACTCGAACATTATGGGCCGTTCGCGCTAAATTTGAGTGGCGCGTAGCGGCCCATAATGCACTGCGGGAGCGCAGTGCATTACTGTATGATGATTGGCCAGAGTATGCACTATGCATGCTTTTGCCAATCACAGCGCCCTCAGCTAAGAGAGCCATAATTGGCCAAAGGCAGGGTGCCTTTGGCCAATCATGGCTCAGGGGGACTAAGTCCACACCCCACACCATATAAGGCCACCTGCACGTCGGCCTCGTATAGTGTGTCGTTGGCGTGAAGGGAGAGAGAGTGTCATTTAGCAGGCAGATTATTCAGTTAGCTGTAGTGTATTTAATATATATATATATATATATATATATATATATATATATATATATATATATATATATATATATATATATTGTGAGGGGGTTAGCTCGGCAGCAGGTGTGTGTGTGACCCCCTGGATGGGTTCACCACACAAAATCAGGCACAGCAGACAGCATTGCAGGTGGAAAAAAACCACCAAAAGGTGTGGTTTATTTATGCTATATGCAGTGAAAAATAACAGCAAAACAAAAAGAAACATGAAAAGAAATCCTGGTCAGTTTGACAGCTTACTACACACGTAGATTCCCTAACAACTGGGTGCAGCCTTGTGCTGCCCCAGTCCCTATCTCTCTTTTAGAAATTTGCCACACAGGCGTTAACTCACCGCACAGGACAGATACCATTGGTTCCATTGGCTCCACGTCAACAGTCACTCCTTCCCTAGCCCCACCATCATGAACAGAGAAGTCCCCCGAACTATTCAACCGCAGTGTCGGGTACATGCTGCAGGAGGAAACGCAGCGATTTGAAGGCTCCGATGATGGTACTCAGGTTGAGGAAGGGAGTAACGTCAGCCTAGAGAGAGGGGATGCCCAAGAAGGTCAAGAAACTGGCAGTCATGTTCCCCCAGCTGCAGCATACTGCCAAGTTTGCTCCAGTGAGGGGGAGGGAGGGGATGATGAGGTCACTGACTCAACTTGGGTGCCTGATAGAAGAGAGGAGGAGGAGGAGGCGACACATCTCCAATGAGGTAGGATGCCCTCCAGGGGGCAGCTTAAGGGTAGCCACCCTATTGCATCACACTGCAGAGCTAAGCAGGTGCAGGACACTGCTGACTTCCCACATATTTTGAAAAGTTCTTTGGTGTCGGCCTTTTTTGAAACATGTGCAGCAGATTGCACCGTTGCTGTTTGCAACATGTCTAAAGCGTATCAAGCGTGGCCAAAACAGCAGCCGGTTGGGCACCACATGCTTGACCAGACATATGACGACCTCCCATGCAGTCTGTTGGCAACAGCACTTAAAAGACCCACATCAAAGAACAAGGCAGATCTCTCCTTGCTCATCAACTGGGATCTCCAACCCCACTATACCTCCAGTCCTCTCAGAAACCTGCACTGGGAGGAATGAAGGTATAGAAATAGGTGTCCCAAGTACTTGCGGCCAATCTGCCGCAAAATGTCCCTACCCCAGTTGCTAAACCGAAAGAAATTCAGTCCCGCTATCCACATGCTCAGTGTCTGAATGCTAGCTTGGCCAAATTGCTAGCACTGCAACTGCTGCCTTTTCAGCTGGTAGACTCTGCCCCCTTTCGTGAATTTGTGGAATGTGCAGGACCTCAGTGGCAGGTTCCCAAATGCCATTTCTTTTCACGGAAGGCCATTCCGGCTCTCTACCAACATGTGGATGGCAATGTCTTGGCCTCGTTGGACAGGGCGGTCAGCAGTAGAGTGCAAATTACTGCTGACTTATGGTCCAGCAGGCATGGACAGGGACGTTACCTTTCTTTCACGGCGCACTGGGTAACTCTGCTGGCAGCTGGGAAGGATGCAGGACAGAGTTCAGTATTGTTGGAGCTTGTTCCGCCACCACGCCTCCAAAATGCTAGTGGTGATTCTGGCGCAGCTCTCTCCTCCTCTTCTTCTTCCTCTATGACCTCTTCCTCTGCAGATTCCTTCTCTGAACCAGCGGTGCTCCTTAGGCGTTCAAGGGGCTATGCAAGCACTCAGGCAAAAAGATGCCATCGTGGTATCAAGGAGAGGGATCATTACTGGCTGGCAACCCTTCTTGATCCACATTGCAGAACTTATCCAGCCTTCGCAGAGGGAGAAGGTGATGAAACATCTTCGGGAGGCCTTGCAGAAAGGTTTATGCAATGCGTTTCCAGAGCCTGGGAGGTTACATTTCCTGATGCTGGACAACATGTTGCTGAGGCTTCGTTCAGTCACAGAGAGAGCGGTGGAGAAGGTGCCTTCAGGCAATTCTTCAGTCCACAGCGCCCAGGTCTGATCTGTTCCGGCAACCATCGCCAGTGTCTAAATTCAATGGTGCAGGAATAGCTAGGGGCAAGATCAGACTTGGAGACCTTTCCACCAGAACGTCCACTGGGTTACTCGGTCTTGAGAATGCAATTGAGCTACTGGCCTGTCCTGCATCCAGCAATCTTTCTGAACGTACATTCAGTGCTGTTGGAGGCTTTGTAACTGATCACAGAGTATGCCTGTCCACAGACTCTGTCGATCGGCTCACATTCATAAAAATGAATCAGTCTTAGATCACCAGCTACCAAGCACCTGATGCAGATGTAATCGATTGATTTTTCTATGGATGTGGGATCCCTAGAAGACTGCATATGCTGAGTGACTATCCTATTCCTCTTCAATTTTCATGATGATAGCTTCTAAGAATATTTTCGATTCAGGGCACCACCACCACTACCCAAAGCCCAATTTTTCTGCCCCTGTTTAACAGGGGAATGTAATTACAATTCTTGATATAATATTTCACAGCAGGGCCTGTTCCAGCGCACACCAAGAGTAACTGTGAGACCTAACAGTGTTCTGGTACCACCAACACCTAAGGCCCAATTTTCCGCAGAGTGTATAGGGCAGGCCGTATAGTATATACAGGCGGTCCCCTGTTTTCAAGCATCCACCTTTTTTTTTTTTTTAATTTGGGTGCGGGGTTCACCTTACTATCCATACCAGACCCAAAAGGCCTGGTAATGGGCTGGGGGGGGGGGGGGCAACATTCAATTACAGCCGCAAACAGTTTTAAATGACTTTTTTTCCTTTATAAATGTCATTTTGTGAAGGGACTGTTCTAAACAAAAAAAAAATGCACCACTTTACAGGCATACTATAGACACCCCCGCACGATATTTAAAGAAATATTTCACTTTTATTGTTTCACTTTAAAGCATTATTAAAATCACTGCTCCCAAAAAAACAGTCATTTTTAAAACTTTTTTTTGCATTGATTCATGTCCCCTGGGGCAGGACCCTGGTCCCCAAACACTATTTATGACAATAATTTGCATATTAGCCTTTAAAATGAGCACTTTTGATTCTTCACGTTCAAGTCCCATAGACTTTAACGGGGTTTGCGTGTTCGCACAAATTTTTGGTCTGTTTGCATGTTCTGCCGTGAACCGAACCGGGGGGTGTTCGGCTCATCCCTAATGCTTTGTAAGTAGGAAAGCTGCAAAATTGGCAGTGTATATTTATATATATATATATATATACACACATACACACACATATACAGTATACACACACACAGTCTCTAATGTGCCCTGCTCCCATGTAATGTGCCCTGCCCTCACGTAATGATCCCTGCTCCCACGTAATGTGCCCTGCTCCCACGTAATGATCCCTGCTCCCACGTAATGATCCCTGCTCCCACGTAATGATCCCTGCTCCCACGTAATGATCCCTGCTCCCACGTAATGATCCCTGCTCCCACGTAATGATCCCTGCTCCCATGTAATGTGCCCTGCCCTCACGTAATGATCCCTGCTCCCATGTAATGTGCCCTGCCCTCACGTAATGATCCCTGCTCCCACGTAATGTGCCCTGCTCCCACGTAATGATCCCTGCTCCCATGTAATGTTCCCTGCTCCTATGTAATGCACCCTTCTTCCACTCCCATGTAATGTGCCCTGTACATCACAGACGCCTACACAATATACACTATATTGTATATTACAGACTCCAACTATATACAGTTCATTACACACTCCTGCACTGTATTGTACAGTACACACTCCTGCTTTATAGATACTATTTTATACAGTACACATTCCTGACCAACGTGTTCTTAACAGTCATCTCAAAAGCTCTTAAAAGTTGTCTTAACTGTTGATGGTTGCTAAAGTTTTTGTATTATTTAACCGCACCCATTTAAGCCCCTCCCGTTAACGCAACTTGGCCACACCCATTGTTTGCAGCAGCGGGCTATGTGCACCGCATTACTGTTCTGCTTTAAATGCCCAAAAGGTACCCCAGGTATTTTACAATCCTTGTAATACCCCTGGCAGAATAAAAACCATGCCTAACTTTGTATCTTTCACACAGGCCCACTGATTTCATAAAACGCTTCTGGCATATATGTAATTTTACATGGACAGTGCGACCATCAGTAACATTTTAACAGCGCACGCATCAGCTGTGAGACCCTCCACTCACCTGTTCTCACACCCACAGTATTCAGGACACAAATACACTATGATCTGCCCAGGGGTGGGAGGAGCAGAGTTTTTTCCAGCAGGGCTGGCTAGTTAGTTCCATGGTAGTGCTGGCAGGAAGTAAGTGATAAGGGCAGAAGTGACACCTCCCCTATCACCTCCTCCCAGCCTATGTGGCCACGCTTGAGGGAAGGGACCCAGAGGTTTAAGCAGCAGTGGGCTAACTCACACCTAATTAGTGAGGTAAGACCCTCATTGCTATACTTGTGTTCTCTAATGTCTGGGGTGGGGAGTCCCTGTAAAGCACTCTAACTGGGATTTGTTTTATTTTTTTCTTGTGTGTTAAAGTACATGGATGACTGACGTGACAGGTGGAGGTCGGGAGGAAGCAGGGAAAAGGGAGAATGGGAAGGGGGCTGAGTCGCTGCACCATGGGCCTCTGGGTTGTACTTGCCCCTGGGCCAAAAGTTGACATTCAGCCCCTGCTGTGAGGTCAAAGGAGCTACCGGTTAGTCATTCTGAGGTCTTCATCATGATTGGCTGGAGGCTATAGGGGAAGTCACAATTGCAAAAAGTCCTCCTAAGTTCATCTCGGGGATTTCAGTGTTGTCTGCTGTGCCTGGGGACATGATCAATCATATAATTCAAGTTTGCATCAGAAAAATGAAAAATTTGCAAAGTACAATGGCTCAAGCGCAGGTAATTAAAATCAGCAATCGATAGACATGTGCAATTCGTTTCGTTCCAAATTAGTTTTTTAATGAATTTCGACAAATTCGTTCATTCGGAAACATCCAAATGAACTAAAACCAGTTTTAACAAATTTTTCTAAATATTCGTAAATTCACAAGTTCGTAAATTCAAAATTTCGAAAACCCAAAAATTTGAAAATCTGAAATAATAACTAATAACTTAACGATTACTAACTATTAAATTATAGGTATTGGAATTTCCTTTCAAATTTGGCTGTTAGTTAATGTCATGAATACGAATTTATCCAAAGTTACAAATTATCCGAAATAACGAATGCCGCATCTAAACGAATGGAACAGAATGTATTAATAATGATAAATAACAATAAGAAAAACTTTACAATTATTATTTATTATTATTTAGTTCCTTTTTATTTGTTTAGATGCAGCATTCGTTATTTCGGACAATTTAATAGCTAGTTAGTTATTTTTTCGGATTTTCTTATTTTCAGATTTTAGAATTTTAGAATTTACAAATTTTCGAATTTACAAATTGCCATCATAGCAAATGACCCAAAAAAACAAAACAAGCAAAAAAAAAAAGAATGAAAAGAAAACTAAAGCATTTTTTTGGCAGTGCACATGTCTAGCAATTGATAAGGCATATTCAGAAGAGGATGGGCAGCATCTTTGGGACGTTATGGGAGGGTTGTATACACCGCCCCTGCCCATTGTGAATGAATGGGCAGCGCTTCCATAGCGCCTGAAAAGCACTTCCAAAGCGCCGCAACATGGGTGGTTTTAACCCTTTCTTCGGCCGCTAGCGGGGGTTAAAAGATCCCCGCTAGCGGCCAGAAAAGCACCGCTAAAACGACGGTAAAGCGCCGCTAAAATGGGCGGCGCTTTACCGCCAACGTGGCCGCAGATGCAGTAAGGTAGAAAGTAGCCTAAGGGATGTGCCCCATCTAATATTTAGTACCAGCCTAATACCTAGATTCCATCACTGACAGACAGAAAAAGTTGGTGGTTTTCCGGTTTAGAATGAACAAAATAAAACTTTGTAACTGAAAAAATACTTTTATACATGTTATTACTTAACTGATTTATCAAATAAAGTTAAAAAAAAGGCAATGAAAAGTAGCAGCCATCCGGGGAATAAAAGGCAAACCACAAGAGAAAGGTGTAGGAGGAACAATATTATCTGCAGAAATTAGATGGCCAAATGAAAATAGATAATACAGACTTCACAAAATTAGAGGAATGGGAATCTTCCAGCCAGCCTTTTAGAACAATTTAATAGATGGAATAAGGAATAAGAAATAAGATTCTGATAAGATAAATGTCCATTTATAAGACACAATGCTCACTGCAGCACGGCTGGAAATAAACGATTAAACCTCAATGAAAACTGCAGCATTTTAGAGAATCCTCTATAAAACACACTAAACGATTGCACTGGGATTTTTTATGGCTGTACACCCACATCGCTTATCAGCTTTCTTAGTGAAAAAGTTCAAAATTATTATTATCATCATTAATAGTAATGATTATAAAAGTTTAGAGGTTGGGGAGACTGCATTGAGCAGATTGATGTATACAGGAAAATAACAGAGCTGATTTATAGAAATACCTGTAATAAAAGAAATAAATATTATATATATAATATATATATATACCTGTGTTGTCACGTCCAAATCAGAGAACCTCTGGAAGGAAAGAAGGCATATTTTTAGAATCTACTATTTATCAGGATCGCTAGCAGGGACCACCTAGGAACCCAAAAGATCTTGTCAAAGAAATAGCAGGAAGTGCAACCTGTTTCGGTTATAACTAGGTAAGCTATGGAAATGATGCTGTCTTAGGTTTTTTATTAAAAACACCTAGTTCAGCAAGATTGCACAATGTACACTGTCTAGAATAGCCTCTCTCAACCATCTTACCCATAAAATAGTCTTCAAGTCTCAAGAAACCCTTACTAAACCAGTTAATCAGAGGTCAATGGCAGAAATACCTATTACATTAGTGGTAGGGAGAAAGAATGAAAATCTTACAGACAGCTAAAAAGATCAATGGTGTTATGCTGCCAGCTTTGCCAAGTGGCTTTGGCCCTGGTCACCATCAGGTTGAAGGCCAATCAGTCACAGATCAAGGAATCCTAGCAACCTCTAGAGCAGTGGTTCTCAACCTTACTAGTGCCATGACCCCTTGATAAAATTTACCAAGTTGTGGGGACCTCTAACAGTAAAATTATTTTCTTTGGTCCTTCATTGCTGTAATATTGCAACTGTTATGAATCGAAATATAAATATCTGGCACAGTGGCGGCGTTTGATGGGCACAGTGGCGGCGTTTGATGGGCACAGTGGCGGCGTTTGATGGGCACAGTGGCGGCATTTGAAAGGCACAGTGGCGGCGATTGATGTACAAAAATGCTTTTATTATTTAAGGTCCCTGACTTACCAACGTCACTCAGGTGTTCCATCAGATTCAGCAACCCGTCTAATGTGTTAACCGGAAGTGACGTTTCGTCGCCGCCATCTTGGTACACTCATCCGCAGCAAGGCTACAGTTAGAAGTCGGCAAGCAGACATCTTTTTACACCCACCAAAGTCTTGCATTGTACAGGTATTTTTTACCAGTAAACTTAGCTTATATACTATATAAGCCTTATGTAGTATTTAAGCTCAGTTTACTGGTAAAAATATGTGGAAAATGCAAGACTTCGGTGGGTGTAAAAAGATGTCCGACTTCTAACTACTGTAGACTTACTACAGACGAGAGTACCAAGATGGCGGCGATGGAACATTACTTCCACGCGGTCTCCCCTCTCCTGGAAGTGATGTCTCGCTGGCCGAGACGGACAGACTCCGGCGTACACACAGTAACTTTGGGTCCGTCTTGGCCAGCTTTCCAGATTGGACCAGCATTCGCGACCCCCCGGCGAATCGGCAACCGACCCCCGGGTTGAGAACCGTTGCTCCACAGGAACTCTAGTTTAGAATGGCTGGTCTAGAAGATCTGACCTACTGTTTCAGTACTTATCCGAAGCACAGCACTGGTGATCTTTGCTGTGTGCAACACATGACAGCTCTTCAAAGTATTTCTATTCCTTTATATTTCTTGCACATGTGTGCCTCGAACTCCATTAACCTCAATTACATTTTTTTCGAATGATAAGCTTTCCACTGAAGTGAATTGTGTTTAGCCATAGTGCAGGGGACAAGGTGCAAGACTGGGGAGATACTGAGAAGCAAGGTGGACCATTTAGTGAAGATCTTTAGGGAGCTGCATGTTAGGTAAGTGTATTATAGGGATGGGCCGAACACCCCTTGCTTTGGTTCGCACCAGAACATCTCAAACAGGGAAAAAGTTCTACTGCACATGGAAACTCTAAAGTCTATGGGACATGAACATAAAAAATCCAAAGTCCTAATTTTAAAGGCTTATATGCAAGTTATTGCCATACAAAGTGCATGGGGACCCTATTGTTTTTTCAGGAGCAGTGATTTTAACAATGCTTAAAGCGAAACAATAAAAATGAAATATTCCTTTAAATATCGTGCCTGGGGGGTCCTTAGTCTGCCTGTAAAGTGGTGCATCTGTACGATGTGTAGAACATGCTGCAGCTATAATGACATTTCAAAAGGAAAAAAAGTAATTTAACCACTTCAATACCGGGCACTTATACACCTTCCTGCACCTTTCAGTGCTGTCGCAGTTTGAATGACAATTGCGCGGTCATCCAACACTGTACCCAAACTAAATTTTTATCATTTTGCTCCCACAAATAGAGCTTTCTTTTGGTGGTATTTGATCACCTCTGCGGTTTTTATTTTTTGCTAAACAAATAAAAAAAGACCAAAAATTTTGAAAAAAATAAAAGTTTTGCTTTTGTTTCTGTTAAAAATTTTTTGTAAATAAGTAAGTTTTCTCTTTCACTGATGGGCACTGATAAGGCGGCACCGATGAGGTGGCACCAATGAGTGGGCACTGATGGGCACTGACGATGGGCACTGATATGCGGCACTGATGGGCACTGGTAGGCGGCACTGATGAGCACTCATGGGTGGCACTGGTAGGCACTGATGGGCGACACTGATGGGCACTGAAAGGCTGAAAAGATGGGTTCTTATGGGGGGCACTGATGGGCACTGATAGGCAGCACAGATGGGCACTGATAGGCGGCACTGCTGGGCATTGATACGTGGCACTGATGGGCACTGATATGGGGCAGTGATACGTGGCACTGATAGGCATCCCTGGTGGCACTGGCAGTGGTAGGCATTGTGAGTGAGCACCGATTGGCAGCTGCCTGGGCATTGATTGGCAGCTGCCTGGGCACATATTAGTATTTCCCTGGGGGTCTAGGGGGCATACCTGGTGGTCCAGTGTGGATGGCTTCCCTGGTGGTCCTGGGTGGGATCCGAGGGGGGGCTGTGCTGATAAACAATCAGCACAGACCCCCCCTGTCAGGAGAGCAGCCGATCGGCTCTCCTCTACTCGCGTCTGTTAGACGCGAGTGAGGAAAAGCCGATCACTGGCTCTTCTTATATACATCGTGATCAGCCGTGATCGGACACGGCTGATCACGTGGTAAAGATTCTCCGTCAGAGACTCTTTACCTGGATCGGTGTTGCGGGGTGTAAATGATCGCTGCGATGCGCGCCTCCGGTGGCGTGCAGCGGCTCAATATCCTGCGGACGTCATATGATGCCCAGTCACGACATTGAAACCACTTTGCCACCGTCATTCTGCTATATGGCGGGCGGCAAGTGGTTAAACTAAAGTGAAGTGATTTAAACTTGCTCGCGGCTGTAATGTATTGCCGTCTCTCGGCAATACAGATAAAAAGTCCCCTCCAGTCCATACCAGGCCCTTCAAGTCTGCCATGAATTTTAAGGGGGACCCACACCAAAATTTTTCTAAAAAATGTCATCGGGTCCCCCCCAAAATTCATACCAGACCCTTATCCGAGCATGCAGCCTGACAGGCCAGGAAAGGGGGGTGGACGAGCGAGCGAGCGTCCCCCCCCTCCTGAACCATACCAGGCTGCTTCCCCTCAACATGGGTAGGGTGCCCATGTTGATGAGGACAAGGGCCTCTTCATGACAACCCTGGGTTGTGTTTGTCAGAGACTGCGGGCGGGCAGCTTATCGGAATCTGGTATGGATTTTGGGGGGCCCCCACGCCATTTTTTTTAAAATTACAGCGTGGTGTTCCCCTTAAAATCTATACCAGACCCAAAGGCCTGGAATGGATTTGGGGGGGGGGACCCGTATGCTACACTGTATCCAAAAAAAAGTTTTATAATTTTTTTTTCACACAAATAGAGCTTTCTTTTGGTGGTATTTAATCACCACTGGGTTTTTAATTTTTTTGCGATATAAGTTTAAAAAAAAAGTGAACATTTTGAAAAAAAAAAAACACTTTTTTTTAGTTTCTATTGTATAATTTTGCAAATAAGTAATTTTTGTTCATAAATCTTGGCCAAAATGTATACTGTTTCATATCTTTGGTAAAAATAACCCAAATTAGTGGATATTATTTAGTCTGTGTGAAAGTTATAGAGTCTATAAGCTATGGTGCAAATCATAAAAAATTGATCACACATGATGTACTGACGGCCTATCTCATTTCTTGAGGCCCTGAAATGTCAGGACAGTACAAATACCCCTGAAATTACCTATTTTTGGACAGTAGATATTCCAAGGTGTTTAGTAAGAGGCATGGTGAGTTTTTGGAAGTTGTAATTTTTTCCCACAATTCTAGGGAAAATGAAGAAATGTATTGATTTTTTACAAAAAATTGTCATAACAACAAGTTATTACACAACATATGCATACTTCCAATTACACCCCAAAATACATTCTGCTACTCCTGATTATGGCGATACCACATGTGAGACTTTTTCACAGCCTGGCTACATACAGAGGCCCAACATGCAGGGAGAACCGTCAGGTGTTCTAGGAGCATAAATTACACATCTAATTCTTACTTATTACGCTTATTACACTTTCGAAGGTCATGGAGCACCAGGACAGTGGAATTACCCACAAAATTTTGGAAAGAAAACATCCCAACGTAAATTCTATGAGACATGGGCTGGAAAAAGGTACTCGAGTACTCTGGTGGGCTGCAGAAGGGAGGGAGTGTACCTGTGCCATTAGGGAAGTGGTTAAAATCCATACCAGACCCAAAAGGTCCCCCTGCGCCGTTTTTTTTCCCCCAATTTTTTTTATTTACCTTTTTTTTTTTTTTTTTTTACAATTATTTTGTTAAATTTAGCTCACAGTGGGGAAGCCTTACAACCCATTGACTGTGCACTCAGCCGGCGAACATCCCACTAAGTGCCCAGAAAGTTTGGGTGTTAGGTGAGGGCCAAACCGGTCGTCCATCCCTAGTGGTGTCTGAACACTATAAACTCTCATGGTTACTCTTGCGGGGCGCAGGAATGGGCCCTGCAGTTAAAAAAATTAGAAAAAAAAATTGAAATTACATGCACCTGTCAAACAGGTGCAGAAAAATTGAGCCCCTTCTGCATGTTGTGGCTCAATAACACTGTCAACACCAAATAAAAAGGAGAAGCGTGCCCTGCCTGCAGAAGATGCTCCATGACCAGAGGCTGCTTGCTCTCTTTTAGTGGCCTTTGAGCGTCTGCCTCTCCTTGTTGGCCTTTCGGACATGAGGATTTTTATAACGTTTGTTTGAGTGTGGGATGGAAATATGGTGCACTATAAACCATTTTATTATAGTTTTTTTTTTTTTTAAAAAGAAAATAAGGGTGCAGCAATTGTGGATTTTTTTTGTCTGCTGCTGATGCAAAAAAACTAAAATAAAAAAAGTAAAAAAAACAAAACAGTGGTGATGCAGAAGTAAGACCACCTGCGACTCAGAAGTAACAGCAATTATGGAAATTTTCTTTTTGCTTTTGCTTCTGCTGGAAAAAAAAAAGTTAAAAAAGCCCCCCCAAAAAAAGAAAGAGGAACACCTGCAATGCAGAAGGAGGGACGGCAATTATGCCCTAAATATTCTTAGTGCTGCTGCACCGCATAAATAAAAAAAAATTATTAAAGAAAAAAAAAAAAAAATGGGATCAGTGGTGATACAGAAGTGTTGTCTACATCGACACTTTAGTAGCACCACAACACTGTGTTATACACACTGCACTATACCGTATTAAATACTCTGCACTACACTGTTATATTTACACCACACTACATTATACATACTGCACTACACTGTATTATATACACTGCACTGACTGCACTAAACTGGCACTGCACTACCCTGAATGAACACACAATACAATAACTACTTGCCTAATCTCCACTAATACACACTATACATGACCGCAGTGTAAGCCGCCTTATATAGTGTGGGGTGTGGCCCCTGAGCGATGATTGGACAAAGGCACCCTGCCTTTGGCCAAACATGGCTCTCACAGTACATCGCGCTGTGATTGGCCAAAGCATACAGGTCAAGTGCACACTTTGGCCAATCAGCAGCAATCGTGCACTGCAAGATCACAGTGCATCATGGGGCGATTGTTGGCGGGCGAACTTCCAGTAAAGTTTGTTTGTTCAATAAACAAACGAACACCCGATGTTTGAGTCAAACTCACATTTGACTCAAACATCAAGTCCATCTCTAGTGTATTATATTACAAAGACATTGGACAAGAGAGTGCAATTGTTCCAAGAAGTTTTATGAGCATATTCATATACACGCACACACAGAGAATATGGTATGCACCTTCAACATACCATATGGGCTCTTTATTATATGCTATCTATAAATAACCAGATTAGAGACCTTAGAGTACCTTGAATGCCTGGAGGTGTAAACCGCCTTTTTGCTATAACTAGGTATATGCCATTGTTTGAGAAACCTGCACAAAGAATAACTAGTTTTCCCTTTTGTAGTGCATTTCCACCCACATGGCCGCATCATTCATTCTCAGTTTCCTGTGAATGAATGCCTACCAAGTACCATGAGCCAATGCGACTGGCAGCTTGAAGTTCTCAATGAGTTGCGAGGGTTCATTGATCTTCCTGCTCTCAGGTAACTGCCTGCCTGATCTGCTGATCATGGGTGCCAAGCTCTGCAGGATCCTTAGAAAGAAATATTAAATTCACTTTTTTTACCTGCTAAAAATGTGCATTTCTTATTTTTTTTAAAGTGTACTTGCATGCATGACCCAATCTTTCCTTTTTTTTCCATTAGTTATGAAAGCACTCAAAACCAAGTGAAAAGCGTGTTTTCTCACTGGAGTAAAAAAAGAGCACAAGTTCTGAGTTTGGCTAGAGAGGTCAGAAGATGCCGAAGCGCGTATCCACTCAAGATCAGAGCAATTGTTCCTCCATTTCTAAAGCTGGCCATACATTATACATTATTTTCTTGATCAATTTACGTTCAACTATGTAGTGCAAGGGCCTGCCTAATCGCAGACAAATTGAAAGTGTTTAGGTTTTACCTCATATTATATGGTTTTGGTAAATCTAAAAGGAAAATTGTACAAGAAAATTGTATACTGTATGGCCAGCCTAACACAGCACTGACGTCCTTATGAACGGACACACCCTAAACTTGGCCATGCATGGATAGCTTTTGTTGTTCAGTCTGCAGGCTGAATGTAAAAAAAAACTGCCAAAATTGCCATGCTGAACAGCACGAATGAATGAATCTTCCACTGTGCTTATTGTATTTTAACAGATGGCACCTCCGGCTGTCAAAATACCCGAACAGTAGTTACATAGTATTGGATGCAGCCTCTGTTCAGTTGAAAATTTTCCAGTAGGCTTCCTCCACAAAAGTGGATTTAATGGTCAACTTTTGACAAACATACTGAGTTCTGGCCACCCACTTACCGAATTTAATCTGGTTCCTCAGATGACCAGCTCAAATGGTAAAATATGCAATTAGCTGACATGTTAGACCTGATTAGTAAATAGGTTTCTCAGTTATAAATACTTCATATCAATGGTGGAGAAGGCTCTGGGTGTTCTGGTAGATCGTAAGCTTAATAATAGAATGCAATGCCAAGCTGCGGTTTCCCAAGCGAGCAAAGTCTTTTCATGTATTGAGAGGTATGGACTCCAGAGAGAATTATATTTTACCCCTGTACAAATCATAAGTAAGACCTCATCTAGAATATGCAGTTCACTTTTGGGCACCAGGTCACAAAAAGGATAAATCGGGGAACTGGAGGAAGTGCAGAGAAGGGCAACCAAACTGATAAGAGGCATGGAGGAGCTCAGCTATGAGGAAAGATTAGAGGAACCGAATTTATTCTCTCTTGAGAAGAGGAAATTAAGGGGGGATATGATCACCATGTAAAAATATATAACAGGTCCATATAGGGAACTTGGTGTTGAATTATTCACTTTAAGGTCATCACAGAGAACAAGGGGGCACTCTTTTCATCCGGAGGAAAGGAGATTTAATCTCCAAATACAGAAAGGCTTCTTCACAGTTAAGAGCTGTGAAAGTGTGTCAGTCCTGCCTACTTAAGCCATCCAGTCCAGAGGAGCTCTGCCTTCGCCTTGGTCACATCACAAGAAACTATCTCCTGCATTCCTGTTTAAAGACTGGCTTTGCTGACATCCCTTCTGGCTCCAGATCCTGCTTGCTGTTCCACTACTTTGATCCCTGACTTCTGCTTGGCTGACTATTTGTTCCGGTTTCTGAACTTTGGCTATGTTTTGACTACGTTTGTTCTTTTTACTTTTATTATTAAATAAGTGTGATTTAACCGTACTTCTGTCTCGGTCTGATTTCATGGTTTCTGACACTGGCTTTTTTCCTCTCCCCTTATCCTCATTTTATTGATTTAACTAATTTGGAATATCTTTCATATTTTTGTAGATATGCACTCTGCATTTGCTTCCGAAGAAGTGGAACTTTATCCACGAAACGCGTCAAGCTTTTAAATGCAGTTTTTTACCAATTATGCGTTTAAATCCCATCCTATCCTATTCATTCATCACGTGTTATAATAGAATTTTAATTGTTGTCAATTATGCACATTAGCTCCTCATTTTTGCAATGTACCATGTCTCATGTGAAATTTATGAATAAACTTTTGTAATATTGTGGAATAATTTTCAATTGTGCAAACATACATCTCACTCAAAGTCCCAATCCCCCTCTTCTTATTAAACATGAAAAAGTTTACCTATTACTTGTAAAAAAAATAAAGAACAGTTAAAAAGGGTTACTACTATGAGGTTAAATAGGAATTTTATTTTTCAACTTGCAAAATATTCTTTTAACTTACTTCACATGCAGATCGCCCCCCTTTAATCTGCTATAGATGAACAAGAGAAGTTTCAATGAAGCAATAATTAAATTGCTTCATTGTATCTCTTCTTGACACTGCAGATGCTGTCCACTATTGCTGGTAAATGTGGAATCTGGCCAGCTCAGTAGATTAGTATAAAAAAAGGCCTGGATGCTTTCCTAAATGTACATAATATAACTGGGTAATAACATTTATAGGTAAAGTTGATCCATGGAATATCCGATTGCCTCTCTGGGATCAGGAAAGACGTTTTTCCTCTGCTGGAGAAAATTGGATCATGCTTTGCTGGGGTTTTTTGCCTTCCTTTGGATCAACTGTGGGTATGGGATTGTGTATATAGGATTGTAAAAATGTTTTTTTTTGTTTTCCTGTTTTTATTGGTTGAACTGGATGGACTTTCTTCTTTTTTTCAACCAGACTAACCATGTAACTATGTAATATCAATTTGACTATTTTATTTTTAAATTTAATTACTAATAAAATGTCTTGCACATCACAGGTGGAGAATTAGCTTTCCTCACTGCCTTTCCAAAGTCAAAACTTTGTGTGAGGAACTGTTCAAAAGTTGAAACAAATGACAGTTTCAATTATATCATATATAATATATGCAAATTGATGTCACCTACTCTGACATTTTTTCAGTTTTTTTTTCTTTTTTTCTGCAGAACTTCGCAAAATTTACTGCTGAATCTGATTTTAAAAAGAATGGTTTCTATGCCATTGTAGATATTTAAATGGCCGTCCTTGAACTATTATGTCCTAATATCTAGTGTATTTAAAATCAGGAGTTTCCAAGAAAATTTTTGTAACAATGTAAAGTGAAGTTAAAAAATATGCTATAGCTAATCACCTAAAGTATATTCATTCTGTTTTTCATTTCTGGAAGCCCTGTTTCGAAGAAAATACTGTCCCAAAAAATTGAAACTTTTGCCAAGAACTAAAGTCTGTATCAGACAATTTATTCCTTCTATGGAGACCAAAAGGTGTAAGTTTTATAAATGTAAAGCTATACAGCATAATGAAAATGCAAACATTTCTTACCTTACCTGTATGGCAAGAAATTGCCATTCTACCACCCACACTTCCATCGTTTCTGATATACAATATAGAAACCCCATTAATATTAGGTGAACACCAAGTGTTCATGGGTTTAGAAGTAAAAAAGAAAGATACAACACAGTACAAATTTAGAAAAAGGAACAGATCTATCTACTGTACATTCTGTGATATAGTAACCTTAAAGTTTGATTGATAATCTGTGTCGTTAGAACACGAACATAAACCAATAAAACTAACACCGTGAACATGTTCTTCTAGCTTACGTGTCAAACAATTATCACACATTTCTTTTCAGTTACTGTGCAACAGTAAAAGTGATTTTCTATCTTTAGGATGTATCACAATTTTATTGTACATCTTAGGTACCAGAGCCAAAGCAATAAAGTTAATTGTATACCTATGTATACATACGTATTAAATAAGAGTTTCCATCAAGTTGTAATGACCAAATGCAACGTTTAATTGTTTTAAATCAATTTAAAATTTAAAATAGATTATACATTTTTAGAGCATTTTACATTCAAATAGAAAAGCTTTACAAATAAACAGTTATTACAAGGTGCATGCATGATAAATGTGGGGAAAAAAAAAAAGTAGAAACTGCTTTCTTTCCAGCTGTCTCCAACTGAAACTACATATGGTTCTGTACAAACAGATCAGAGAGATATGCACTCTGCATTTGCTTCTGAAGAAGTGGAACTTTATCCACGAAACGCATCAAGCTTTTAAATGCAGTTTTTTTTTACCAATTATGCGTTTACATCCCATCCTATACATGGATTTCATTCATCACGTGTTAATAGAATTTTAATTGTTGTCAATTATGCACATTAGCTCCTCATATTTGCAATGTACCATGTCTCATGTGAAATTTATGAATAAACTTTTGTAATATTGTGGAATAATTTTCAATTGTGCAAACATACATCTCACTCAAAGTCCCAACCCCCCTCCTCTTATTAAACATGAAAAAGTTTACCTATTACTTGTAAAAAAAAAATAAAGAACAGTTAAAAAGGGTTACTACTATGAGGTTAAATAGGAATTTTATTTTTCAACTTGCAAAATATTCTTTTAACTTACTTCACATGCGAGGGCGTGACCGGATGCCGCTGTGAGAGGGTGTGTGTGTGAGAGCTCCCTCCTAGCTCCGGCTAGTATGCCGCTCAGCCCTGTCTCCGTTGACCCTCCCCTCCCTACCATCTAGCCGGCTGCTGGCCTGATTCGCTTCCCAGCTTTGGATGTCTGCCATCTGCAACTATCAGCTGCCGAGATAGCCGCTTCTTACCTCCGCCCCTCCTGTGGTGTCGCGCTGGGGACGCCGGCCCGGGCTTGCCTGGTTGTTGCTGCATGTGGACCGCGCGGTGAGCCCCCCCTTTGCCGTGGCGGCGTGGGATGGTTGCCTAGCGTCCCCTGGGAACCCGCGAGATTTGCGGGAGCCGCGGGAGTTTGAAGATCCGGAAACCTCCGCTAAAGCGCCTGCTTCAGCTCCAGCATCGAATCCAACCTCCCCCCTCCACTGCCTCAGTCGCAACTACAGCTACTGCAACAGAAGCAGACTCCACCCAATGACAAACGCTTACCAGATGCACTTGGGAGAGAGTCGCCTTGAAGCACCGACAGGACAGGTATGAGCATACTGTGGGATCAGATCATAAGGGACATTTTTTCAGTACTTTGTTGTCCGCAGACTACCAGCTTATACCTTGCAATATTCCATGTCTGTATGCTTCACACAGCGGCTGATATCTAAGCTTTGGACAATATAATAGAAAGCAAGAGGCAGGGGGAGTGGGGAAGGAGAAATACAGATTGCAGCAAGGAGTGTAAAGAAGCCCCTGGGAAAAGCAGTGGAAGAAGAGGGTGAATAGGAAGAGAAAGGAAGGAAAGAAGGAAAGTCTAATCAAGCGTTGTTCTGTGGCTCTGGGACTGAGACGTCCCTCCTATAGGGGGTACGGCAGTGGGGGACTTGTGACAATCTCTGGTTATACCACACTGAAGTTAAGAGGCAGGTCGCCACCGGAACCAAGTTTTCCTCTTCCTCCCTCACTCCTGTTGTACACCCCTAATGATGACCAGAAAAAAGGGAGAGGACCCCCAACAGCTTAATGAAAATCCAGCAGCACAGGCAACTCGTTCTGCCAAGGATAGGGGAGGCCCGGCAGCGCCGACACCCCTAGCGGCAACAGCCGCAGCAAAATTGGAAAAGTTCGCACATACCCCTGCTCATACCCCCGTTAAAGGCAACCAGCTCCCCCACGAGAAAACACAGACAGGGCCACCTGGTGAGCGAAAAAGTGTGGGCAGAATGTCAACAGCCCCAGCTGCAACACCGGCCGGTATTAAGAACGCATCAAACAAAAAAAGCCCAGAGACAGTCCCCCTGGAAAATGCAACCCCTCAAAATAGCGGGGCCTCAGTTGCCCCTACAAAAATAACTGAGCCAGAGCCCACTCTAAAAGAGGTACTGGCCGCAGTAAATTCCTGCAAGGGGTCCCTGCGCGATCTGTGTGATCAATTGGGGGGCCTCAAGGTAGAACTTCACTCTATGAGTCAGGAGCTTCAGAAGGTATTGGAGAGGACTGCCCTTGTGGAGGAGAGACTGAGCCAAATTGAGAATATAGTGCTCCCGATGCAGCGGGAATTTAAGAATATACAAACGCAGTTTGAAATGTATAGAAATAAATTGGATGAAATGGAGAACAGGATGCGTAGATGCAATGTTCGGGTCCTGGGTCTGCCGGAGGGAAGTGAAGGTCCCTGTCCCGAAATTTTTATGGAAAAGCTGCTTAAACACTTTTTTGGGCCCGAATCATTCTCGCCCTTTTTTGCCATCGAGAGGGCGCACTGAATTCCTACTAGACCAGTTGCATCGGGGGGACGCCCTAGACCAATGATTCTGAAATTTCTCTGCTATAAGGACAAAGTGGTGTTGATGCAAAAATCAAGAGAGTCAGGGGATATCTCTCATAATGGCAGTAAGATCTCACTGTACCCCGATTTTTCTCCAGATCTCCAGAAAAAAAGGGCAGGCTTCTTGGAGGTGAAACGAGCTTTGCGGATCCATAAAATTCCGTATGCCTTATTATACCCGGCACGACTGAGGGTGGAAGCCTTGGGGACAGTTTATTTCTTTGACGCAGCTGATAAGGCCGCAGCATGGCTGAAGGAACATCAAGGGACTTTATAACCCTGAGTAGATAAGAGGGCTGCAAAAGAAGAGTATAAAGAGGATAGATTAAGATGTTCTAGTATCAAAAAGCGAAGGGTGGGAGGGGTCTGTGGGGCGGGGGGAGGGCTTATTGAAATTTTTCTTAGAAAGGGCCGGAGGTGGGGGGGAGAGTGAGTTGTAGAGGTTGTGTAAGTCCTAAATGTGGGTTGGTGCACGACCTGGAATGCGGAGTGTTTTGTTTTGTTCTTTTTTTTTACACTTGCTTCAACACCCCGGGGTTTTCCCTGGGGATACTGGGTTGGGTGGGGGGAGGGGGGGTGGGGAGTGGGAGGAGGGTGAAGGGAGGGTATGGCTGGTAGTGGGAGTGAAAGGGAGGCACTGGGTAGATTGGGTCACTACAAAAGCCCTCAGGGCGAGCCGAATCAGGCATGGGGGGATAAAGGGAAGTTCACTGGATAAAGAGTCACGCAGTCCCTATTTGGGACCCAAATACACCAACAAAATATTTCAGGGGGGGAGGGAGGGTAGCAATGTAAATATGGGGTTGGATTATATTTCTACGCACAAGGAAGGAATGGGAATAGAGGGGGTCTGGGGGGACTGGAGGGAGAGGGATTCTCCCCCTCCTCCCTCCCTCCACAACCCCCCAAAACACTGTCGCAACACTGGTGGTAGGCCTAAGATCCAGAATGGAGCTAGGATAAATGCCCTGGGGCGGGAGCTAAAATGCGGCACGCATTATACACTGAATAATATGATTGCTATCTATATTTCTGTTAAGAACCTTTCTCTTATTTTTCTCCTTAATGATGGTTAGTACGATTGGTATATGCTCATGGAATGTTAGAGGTCTGGGCGATCCCGATAAAAGGTCCGCTGTTTTATCAGAGTTGGAGGCTCAGGGTGTCACTCTGCTCTGCCTGCAGGAGACACATCTAACAAATGAAACTAAGACAAAACTGGGGGGAAGGAAATTTCAAGCGCAATTTCACGCGGTTTACTCCTCCTACTCGAGAGGGGTAAGTATATTGATTAAAAAAGGGGTAACGTTTACCTGCAGGAGTGCGCGGATTGACACGCTGGGCTGCTATATTTTTTTACATTGCTTATTAGGTGGGAAGGAACTGGTCATAGCAAATATATATATTCCTCCGCCTAGCAAGCTGGAAATCTTATACCATTTATTAGAATATTTGGAGAATAAGGCAGGAATTCCTTTGATCCTGATGGGCGATTTCAATACTGTCCTTGATAGCCGGCAGGATAGATTCTCATCAGGTACCCGGATAGGGAGAATGATGGCGGGGAGACTCAAGCAGTTCCTAGAAGAAGTGGGATGGTGCGATCTATGGAGAATCCGCAACCCAAATGCCAGACAGTTCTCCTGTTACTCAGGGACGCATTGTACATTATCCCGAATAGACCTAGCTATAGGTAATAAAGAAGCGCTCCCTATAGTATACAAAATAGATTATGGTCCAAGGGGGTTATCAGATCATTCGCCCTTAAAATTGATGCTGAGTACCGGGGATAGACAGATATATAGGCCTTGGTCAGTAAACCCAGTATGGCTGGAGGTAATTCGGAACCAGGAAGAAATTTCCACCAGCCTACAGGAGTTCATCTCGAGCAACTTGGGCACGGCGGCAGGGGGGGTGGTATGGGACGCACTAAAGGCCTTCCTTAGAGGACTCCTAATCCAACAAATAGCAAGAGCAAAGCGAAAAACAAAAACGCAGGAGGACCGCATCAGAAGGGAGGTTATAGACCTGGAAGGGCAGTATGTTCTATGCCCCAATATAGAATCAAGGGAGGCATGGGTTAAGAAGCAGCAGGAATATAAAGCGGTAATAATGAGAAAGGCAGAAAAAAAAAGGCTTTTTCAGAGGCGGAGATTTTTTGAGGAGGGGGAAAGAGTGGGGCGCACGCTCGCTGCGGTGGCTAGCGCCAACTCCCCGTCCTCAACAATCTCTGCGATCAGATCCCCAAAGGGGGAAATAGTCACGGATTCTGGGAAGATAAGGGAAATATTTTTTGATTTTTACAGCTCCCTGTACAAAACGAAACAGTTTGCGGGCAAGGGCGTGCTAGATAAATTAATGGAGGGAATCGCATTACCAACGTTACCTATAATAGATAAGATGAACCTAGAGGCCCCTATCACTCTGGAGGAACTTAAGAGCGCGGTGGCGGCTATGCCTAACCGCAAAGCCCCAGGCCCAGACGGACTCCCCCTGGAGATCTATAAATACTATGGGGGGACTTTGCTCCCCACCCTCCTGAGGACACTAGAGGGGGCGCTGGCGGACGGCGACCTCCCCTCCTCAATGTCAGAGTCTAATATCATACTTATTCAAAAGGAAGGGAAAGACCAACTAGAGGTGGCCTCATATAGACCAATCTCCTTGCTTTGTTGGGATATTAAAATCCTTGCAAAGGTTTTGGCAACCAGGCTAAGCAAGTGCATTGGCAAATTGATCCATCCAGACCAGACGGGATTTATCCCCCAGAGGTCTACCAGTGTAAATATCAGGAGAGCATATTTGAATTTGCAGACCCCAGTTGTAGACGGGGGTTCCAGAGCAGTTGTTTCGCTGGATATTGCCAAGGCCTTTGACAGCTTGGAATGGGGCTACCTCTGGGAAATAATGGATAAATTTGGGTTTGGCCCGGTCTTTGTTAAATGGGTAAAAATTTTATATAGTCATCCATCAGCTAAGTTAAAAATCAATAATGAGTATACAGACAGTCTGACATTGGAGAGGGGCACAAGGCAGGGGTGCCCGCTGTCCCCCCTCCTATTTGCCCTGGCGATGGAACCATTGGCGGAGGGCATGAGGAGAGCATCGGATATACAGGGGTTCAGGAGAAGGGGTGGGGAGGAAAAAAAAAATCGCACTTTACGCGGACGATGTTCTGGTATTCCTGGGGGACACAGGCCCTTCCTTGGAAGGAATGATGAGACTGGTGGAAGGATTTGGGAAAGTGTCGGGCCTAGTAGTTAATTGGGATAAATCTGCACTACTACGGATGGACTCAATTGATAGCCCCTCCACCGATCGTCTTTCTGGGTTAAAAATAAGTGATAAAATAAAGTACTTGGGTATAGAGTTGGCCGGCGATCCCAATATTTATATCCAGGATAATCTGGTCCCTCTAATCGCGAAACTTAAAAAAAAGTGCGATATCTGGTGCCGGCTCCCCCTGTCGTTGGCAGGGCGGGCAAACCTGATCAGAATGATCTGGTTACCACAAATCCTTTATATTCTCCATAACAGCCCGGTGTGGATCGGGAGAAAATGGTTTAAAAAAATAGACTCCTTATTTAGGGATCTTCTTTGGAAGAAAGGCCAGGCCAGGATCAAACTGCAAGCGCTGCAGCGCCCTGCTTGGGAGGGAGGGTTAGCAATCCCACACCCGTATGGATATTTTTTGGCTGCTCAACTGCAGCACTTGGGGGGGTGCGAATCGGGTAGCGAATTAAGCGCTAGTAATAAAATAATGCTGGAAGGCAGTCCACATAGATGCCTGACAGATGCACTTGAGGCAGGTTCCCTCCAGAAAAAATTACCAACACCTAAATTAGTAAGCAAAGTCTGGCAAACAGTTAAGCGGATTATGGAGTATAGGGGCATTACGGAATACTCGCCTATATGGTCTAATGAATCCCTGGGGGAATTAAGGGCGATAGAAAAGCACCCCGTCTGGGAAAGTCATGGAATCTACAGATTGGCACAGTTATATACTGGTAACATCCTGAAATCCTTCATGGACCTCAGAATGGAATTTGGTATTCCAAGTAATACATTCTATAAATACCTTCAGATAAGGCATGCGTTGAGCACCCAATTTAGGGCTAGCCCCATGGAGCAAAGTAAAACGCCACTCCTTAATAAAGTCGTTAAAGCAACAAATGCCAAGGGGTTGATCGGAGTCGGGTACGCACAAATAGCGGACAAAATACTATCTCAAAGTGCAGCAGCCGGGCCCAGAGCAGGATGGGAGGCGGACGTGGGAAAGCTGTCAGATGCTCAGTGGCGAAGAACACTGAAGCTGAGCCAGTCGGTATCAATTTCGTCCTCGCAGAAGGCCTCACACCTACTCTTAGTACACAGAGCCTACTACACCCCTAGAAGATTATATAGATTTGGGGGTAGGTCAGATAAGTGCCCTAGATGCAACAATACAGGGGACCTTATACATATGGTTTGGAGATGTCCAAAATTGGTAAGATATTGGACGGAAGTGGTCAGGACGATCAATCGCAGATTTAGAATCAAATTAGCGTTGGATCCTAAGGTATGTGTGCTGGGACTGGTGGGAGATACTGTAGGTTACACTAAATCAGTCACAGCTGCGGTAAGATGCTTATACCAGGCTAGAAGGCTGATAGCACAGTCCTGGCTCTCGAGAAAACCCCCAACCATAGTGGAATGGATTAAAACGGTGGATTCCCTAGTCTGGACAGAGAGGACAGTTTACATTAGAAAAGGGAACTATAGAAAGTTTATTGGACTATGGAAACCCTGGCTGCAGGAATCGAATGCCCGCCAACTACTTTGAACTTAACATCTCTGCATCCCAATTGCCTAGTGGGGCGTATGCATAACCAGTGCCGAAAAAGCCTAAGCAGTGGGATAATTCCCACTGGGGGCTAGTTAGATATAACATCTTGCGATTGCGGGAGGTATTTCTTTTTTCTTTCCTTTTTCCTGTCCTTGTCTTTTTCTTTCTTTCTTTTTTCCTCCTTGCTGATTCTCTCCCCCTCCTCCGCCCCCTCTCTCCTTGTCCTCCTCTCGACGCGGTTTTGATAGGAGGGGGGCTTTTGGGGCGGGGTGGGGTGGGGCGGAGGTTAGGGGGATCAGGTCATAATGGAGGGTGGGCTAGATGGGGGTTAGAGGGGAAGGGTAGGAAAAAAGGGGATAAACGTGGCACAACACTATATATAGATATATATCTATGAAGGCACATTTAAAAACACTTTGGAGTATAAAAAACACGCAAAACGGGAGTTTTAGACATATCTTTACAGTGTTTGTATTTTTTATTACTGTAATTTATGCACTTTAAATGCACTTTGGTATGTAAAACATGCAACTTTGTTGATATTCTTATTGTCACAAAAGGAAAATAAAAGCAATTAAAAAAAAAAAAAAACTTACTTCACATGCAGATCAAACGTTGCCCCCTTTAATCTGCTATAGATGAAGAGAAGTTTCAATGAAGCAATAATTAAATTGCTTCATTGTATCTCTTCTTGACACTGCAGATGCTGTCCACAATTGCTGGTAAATGTGCTGCGAGGGTAGGATGGCATTTTTGTGTGTGTGTCGCATGCCCAACATCATTAAGAATGTACTTCATGCCCAAGTAATTAAGAGTATTTTTATTGCTGGGAAAAATGTGAGGGGACATATATTTTGTATGATCCTACATAACCCCCCGTTGTCAGTTGTGGCGAAATGCGCAGGTCGTTATGTCACTACACTAACCAGAAGTGTGTCTTTGTGTCTCTGTAATGAGATTTCTTGTACAGTTCTGTTACTTCGACCTAGTCAATATTTAGTAAAACGTTGCTCCAAGCACTGTTGTATGGTTCTAGTGGATCCATTCCAAAGCAGGGTGCAGGTGTTAATGCTTAATCCAATGCAGTAGGAATGTACAAGGAGAATGCCGCACATCTCAGAAGCTCCAGGAGAGAGGAAAGGCGGCCTCAGCCCTGGCTTCTCTGGATAGACAATGCCCCCTGGCACATTTTGTCCTGCCCTGGGGATTAGTCATAGAGGTATGGTCGTGGGACAAGACTACACTCATTCATGGGCTGGACAGCCAGCGGCTGATGATACATAAATGCTTGCAGTCTTGTCCCATGACCATACCTCCACGACTAAGCCCCAGATGCGGGGCAAAACATGTCAGGGGTGTGGCTTATCAGGAGACGCCAGGACGGAGGCCACCTTTCATCCCTCTTGCACCTTAAGCGTTTCCAAGGTGTACGGCATTCTCCTTGTACACTGCTGTTACTTCATACATTTGTGAGGGTTTTTAACTTTTAATTAATAATAAATACATTTTTACACTATTGGTCCTTGTCTCTTACTTTCTATGTTTATATCGGACTGGATGGAACCATGGCTGTTTGATGAGGAGAAATGATATAACCATAAGTGCTATTTGATCACTCTGATTCAAGGGGGGTCCAAAACTTTTTGGAAAACCCCCACTTTTCACATAGTGGTGAGGAGGTTCAGTGTGATGGCATGTGTTAACACAGATAGTGATAGCAGCACAGATTTCTGATCTTTTCACATTTGGGAATTAGGCCCGGTTCACACTGGTGCAACATATGCTCCGACTTTGGGAGCACATGTTGCATGAGGTGTATAAATCAATGGTTCTGTATGAGAGCAGGCTTAACTGGTCCAACACAAGTCAGTCCAACTTTGAAAAAGGTTCCTGCACCAGTTTGGTCCGACTTTGGTCCTACTACAGCCCATTCAATATCATTGAACTTGGATCAAAGTCAGATCATCTTAACTGATCTGACTTTGGCATGCAACTTGTGCTCTAAGGATCTTGAAGGAGAACGATATGCCAACATTTTTTAAACAATGGTGTGGGGTCCCCCCCCCCAATTTCTATACCAGGCCCTTTGAGTCTTGTATGAATTTTGAGGGGAAACCCCACGCCAAAATTAAAAATAAAACGGTGTGGTCTTCAGTCTGGTATAGCTTTAAAAATGGGAACCCCCACACCAAAATAAAACAAAAAAAGTGTGGGGTACCCCCAAAAATCCATACCAGACCCTTAACTGAGCACACAAAACAGCGAGCACCCCCCCTCCTGGACCATACCAGGCCACATGCTCTCAACATGGGGGGTGGGTGCTTTGGGGCAAAGCACCTTGTAGACAAGGGCCTCTTACCGACAACCCCGGGCAGTGGTTGTTGGAGTCTGCAGGCGGAGGGCACGGAAAGCTCCCTTTTCCCCCATTCAGCCACCTATTCACCCTCCCATGAGAATGAGTATGGGGTACAATGTACCCAACCCATGCACACAAAAAAGTGAAACAAAACCAGTACACAAGTTTTTGACAAAGTACTTCATTAAAGTAGCTCCAGCATGTCTTCTCCCTCTGAATTCTTCTACCTCCAGTTCTTCTCACTCTGGTAAAGGTCTTCTTCCTCCGGTTCTTCTCCCTGCTCTGTCATCTTCCTCTGCTGGTTCTTCCTCCAGGTCTTCTCCCGATGCTAGCTCCCACTCTTGTATTGGCCCTGGCTTGTGCCATTACTTATAAAGCTATGGGGCATGGCCATCTAGTGAAGTCATCTGGAGACCTCGCCTCTTGTGACATCACTGTCCCATCATGCCCTGATTTTAGATGGGACGCCACACCATTTTTTTTGTGGCGTGGGGTCCCCCCTCAAGATATATACCAGACTCAAAGGCCCTGGTATTGTCGGATCAAAGTCGTATCCCATTTATTGAGGTCATGATGCATGGAAGTCGGACATGAAGTCTAAAGCCGCGTACACACGAGCGCAATGTCCGACAGAAAAAGTCCAATGGAAGCTTTTCATTGGCTGTTCCGATTGTGTGTGTGCCTCATCGGACTTTTTATTTTGAAAATTCTGCAGGACCTAGAAATAGAACATGTTCTAAATATTTCCGACGGAACCAATTCCTATTGGGAAAACCGCTCATCTGTATGCTGTTCCGACGGACCAAAAACGACGCTTGCTCTGAAGCAAGTACGAGACAGAAGCTATTGGCTACTGGTTATTGAACTTCCTTTTTCTCATCCCGTCATATGTGCTGTACGTCACCACGTTCTGGACGGATTTTGGTTTGACCGTGTGTAGGCAAGACCGCTAGAATGGAATTCCATCCGAGTTCTGTCGGAGAAACCTTTGGAGTCTATTCCAATGGCAAAACCGGTCGTGCGTACACCACAATAGGGCAAAATCGGAGTGGAAGTCGTCCAAATTCCATGTCGTACCAGTATGAACCCGGCCTTAATCAGGAGTTGCACTACCTATTTTATTTAGACTTTTATTAATATTGTGGACTATATCGCCATTTTTGGCTGATGTACCATCATTGTTTGTATCTTTATTGCACTATTGATTGTTGTTTTCTAGCACTGCACTTTTATTGGTTTATTGTTAGTTGTCTTGCCTATTTGCCTCTTTAAAAGGCTTTAAAAGGCTGACCACTGACAGAGGTCATCTCTGTTAGGGCATATTGGTGATTAGAATATATGAGAGCATCCTTGATGTGAAAACCTAGGCCAAAACAGTGAAAAAAAGAGCTATTCTATTCAATTTATTAAAACCAGTACATCCAACACATATGATCAGTATAACCGATGAAAACATTCAAACATCATCTCTGCTTCCAGCGTCAGGAGCAGAGTTGCAGTGTGCAATTTCACATTTATCTTCCACAAACCCTACCTGTACTGCTTTAATATATTCGGCAGAATATCCAGCATCCTAGAATATGGTGTATTTTTAAAACTGGACAGAAGGAGCAAAGAAAAAAAAATGTACTGCCAATGTTTACATGTCTCTTTCAATGTTTCAGAGAGAAAAAGAATATAAGAAAAAGAATATAAGAAATAGCTGAAAAAAACTGAATTGAATCGAGTCTGTGTGCACATACCCTTGAATGTCCAACTGCATGTCTTTTTAAATATTCCCCAGGCACACAGAAAATAGCTCTCTCTGCAATATTTACCTTCAGTCTGGAGCTTACCCCCTACAGTACCCCAGCATCGATCAGACTGGGGAAAGACTGAAAGCAGAGTGTCATGGTTTCCCCCTGAGCACAGCAGCCTACCTTCACAATGTCAAAATAGGAAAAGCCAGCAACTCCATGTCCATATCCAAATGTAAATGTTTATTGGTACATGTAAAAAGATACAAGTGCTGATGCCGAAATGCATCAGCCCTTGCATCTTTTTACATGTACCAATAAACGTTTACATTTGAATATGGACATGGAGTTTCCGGCTTTTCTTATTTTGACGGTTGCCCAAGTGTTGTCCGGAGGACACAACAGCCTGAGCACTCTATTGTAGACTCTACTTCTATACTTAGGAGACACCCTTGGTGAGGGTGCTGCATTCCTTTTCATTTATCAAGTACATTCACAATGAGAGTGAGTGGACCTGTCAAGTCCAACCTCTGATGTCGGGGATGGGCGGGACCGATATGTGGAGCCCTTTGTCAGACAACCGTGTATAGACAAACAGCTAGCATTTATACATTGGTGGGAGGGGAAGAAGGTGGCAGGACCAATTGTGACTACTGTATGTGCACCCACAGTGGTGTATAATTCAGGTTTATGATATTCAGGTTCACTATACACCACTGTGCACATACAGTAGTTACAATTAGTCCTGCCCCCTGCCACCTTTTTCTCCATCCACCAATGTATAAACGCCAGCCATTTGTCTATACGCGGGTTGTCTGACAAAGGGCTTCACATATTGGTACCCCCATCCCCGACATCAGAGGTTGGACTTGACAGCTCCACTCACTCTCATTGCGGCCGTACACCCACCAGACCCTGGCTGTGCTGGATGGATGTTCACTCTGCTCCATGTCCTGCTAGACTGCACTTATTATCCATCAGATGCTGCCATTCTTGCCTCGGCTCCTGTATGCTGGTAATCAAGCTTTTAGAAGATACAGCAAGTGTGCAATGTTTAATTAATTGAGGTCTTTACACTAATTCCTGAACTCTGTACATTGCATTCCTGAACCTTGCACTCTGTACGCAACGCATTCCTGGACCTTGCACTCTGTACGTAGCATCCTCCTGAGCCCTGCACTCTGTACGTAGCATCCTCCTGAGCCCTGCACTCTGTACGCAGCATCCTCCTGAGCCCTGCACTCTGTACGCAGCATCCTCCTGAGCCCTGCACTCTGTACGCAGCATCCTCCCTAGCCCTGCACTCTGTACGCAGCATCCTCCCTAGCCCTGCACTCTGTACGCAGCATCCTCCTGAGCCCTGCACTCGGTACGTAGCATCCTCCTGAGCCCTGCACTCGGTACGTAGCATCCTTCTGAGCCCTGCACTCGGTACGTAGCATCCTCCTGAGCCCTGCACTCGGTATGTAGCATCCTTCTGAGACCTGCACTCGGTACGTAGCATCCTCCTGAGCCCTGCACTCGGTACGTAGCATCCTCCTGAGCCCTACACTCGGTACGTAGCATCCTCCTGAGCCCTGCACTCAGTACGTAGCATTGAAGAGAGAGGTTTGGGACTTTGTATGAAGCGTGCAGCTAAGGGGGTGACCATGATACAAATTGTGTCTGACCAGTTTGTTGTAGAACTGTAGTTAACTAAATTTCAATACAATGCACATAAAGAGTATAATAGAAAAAAAATGTATTCCATATATGATGTGTACAACCAAAACATCATAATATACCATAATAATCCATAATAACAACCCATGTATCACACAATGCATATATAAAAGTGCATGATTGTTACAACATATTGCAATAAAACTGAATAAAATTGATGGAATGATCCTGACTGTAAACATGATAGTGGCATCAACATAGCTTGACGCGTTTTATGGATAACCTCCACTTATCAGAAGCAGTTGTACAATAAATTGTACAAATTAACCCCCTCCCGACCAGCCGCCGCAGTTCTACTGCGGCAGGTTGGCTCCCCTGGGCAAAACGACGTAACTGTGCCATTTGACCACTAGGGGGCGCGCGCATCCACGGTGCTACACCGGAGCCAATGCGAGTGCCCGGCGGGCGGATGACCACTGGGCAACCGAGATCACTCGTGACAGAGCGAGAACCGGAATCTGTGTGTATAAACACACAGATCCCGGTTCTCTCAGGGGAGAGGAGACAGATCGTGTGTTCCTACCAAGTACGAACACCGATCTCTCTCCTCCCCTAGTCAGTCCCATCCCCCCCAGTTAGAACAGGCACTAGGGAACAAAGTTAACCCCTTGATCGCCCCCTAGTGTTAACCCCTTCCCTGCCAGTGACATTTATACAGTAAACAGTGCATTTTTATAGCACTGCTCACTGTATAAAATTGTCAATGGTCCCAAAAATGTGTCATAAGTGTACAATTCGTCCTCCGCAATGTTGCAGCCCAATAAAAAAAACGCAGATCACCGCCATTACTCTAAAAAAAAAAACACAATAACAAAAATGCCATAAATCTATTCACTATTTTGTAGATGCTGTAACTTTTGTGCAAACCAATCAATATACGCTTATTTCGATTTTTTTTACCAAACATATGTAGAAGAATACATATCAGCCTAAACTGAGGAAAAACTGTGTTTTTTTGTGTTTTTTTAACAGCTTCCCGCCCTCCGTACGCCAAATGACGTCCTCGGCTTTAAACGGGGATATCTTAGTGATGCCTGTAGCTACAGGTATCATTCAGATATCGTCTTTTAGAGCTGTTCCGCCGCTTGATCGTTCTTACGGGAGGCGAGAAGGGATGTCCCTCCCACCACCCTCTGGTGCTTCTACCAACTCACCGCTACGATCTGTGAGTTGGACACAGGATCCACAGCCCCGGATGTTGAACATAGAGATTTCCGGTGGACCAGATGGTCGCTGGAGTCTCTATGATCGTTTGGAGGCCGGGCGCGATGTTATGACGTCACGCCCGGCCTCTGTATTAAAAAAACTTCACCGCTTCGGCTGGGAAGTGGAGATCTTTTTTCTTTTTTTTTTTTTATTTCAGGCTTCCCAGCTTAGAGGTGAGATGTGGGGTCTTATTGACTCCATATCTCACTGTAAAATGCACCTGTCATGCTTATTCCTATTACAAGGGATGTTTACATTCCCTGTAATAGAAATAAAAGTGATCAAAAAAATTTTGGGGGGAAAAAAGTGTCAAGCTAAAATAAAGTAAAATTAACAATAAAAAAAAAATTTAAAGCGCCCCTGTCCCCGTGAGCTCGCATGCAGAAGGGAACGCATACGTAAGTCCCACCCACATATGAACATGGTTTTCAAACCACACGTGTGGTATCACTGCGAACTTTAGAGCGAAAGCAATAATTTTGGTCCTAGGCTTCCTCTGTAACTCAAAACATTTAACCAGTAACAATTTTTAAAGCGTCGCCTAAGGGGATTTTTAAGTAGCGAAGTTTGGCGCCATTCCACGAGTGTGTGCTATTTTGAAGCTTGACATGTTATGTATCTATTTACTCGGCGTAATTTAATCTTTCACATTATGCATAAACATTGGGTTAACTTTACTGTTTTGATTTTTTTTTTAAAGCACAAAACTGTTTTTTTCTTTTTTTTTAATGCATTAAAAAAATTGCTGCGCAAATACCGTGCGAGATAAAAAGTTGCAATGATCGCCATTGTATTCTCTAGGGTCTTTGCTAAAAATATATATATATATAATGTTTGGGGGTTCTATGTAATTTTCTAGCAAAAAAATTATGATTTTTACATGTAGGAGAGAAATGTCAGAATTGGCCTGGTAGGCAAGTGTTTAAATTGGGATATTTATTATAGCAAAAAGATAGTGTTTTTTTTTAAATTGTCCCTCTTGTTTATAGCACAAAAAATAAAAACCGCAGAGGTGATCAAATACCACCAAAAGAAAGTATTTGTGGGAAAAATCATTGGAGCTCATGGGAAAAGGTGGAAAGCTCGAGCAGGTAGGCATTTTTAGTCAGAAATAAGGTCAAAATAAATTCGGAATCTCCCTTGCTCACACCCAGATATCATTAGAGTGGTAAGTACTTTTGTATGTATGTTCATGTAGTCTTCTTTAAAAGATGAAAGAAGGGGAGTTCTCAAATATTTCTATGGCATCAGCTAGGGTGTTAAAAAGACTGAGGAAATTAGGGAGACTAATGTTGCTGTGGCGCATAAGGGAAGAAGGGGTTTTAGCTGTGCGATCTAAACATAAAGCTAATATACAAAAAATTATAACCAGAGTTACACTGAAAATTTGAAGGGATATGTTAAGGGTTAAACAAGAGAAAGCTTCTTTGATTAAGTTACCACAACCACCGTGGTAACAAATATCTCAAGAGAATAAACAGACATACAGTACATAAAGAGAATGGACATTAATGGACCAGTCACGGTAAAAGTACAGTAGTATATGAGGAAGGTCTCCCCTTTAATAATATTTGTTTATAGAATTATAGAGAATAAGTACTTAAATTGCTTGCAAATGGTGTGTAATTGTTTAAATAAATGTTTAATGTGTTTTGATGACTCTTTAAAGGTGAAGACAGAATGATCTCAAGGTTACAAACGAAGGTGTTTTAGGTTTGCAGGAGGGATGTGTATAGAGGGAGTGTTTTAATGAAAAACACCCTACATTGTGGTAAGGCTAAACTAAGTGGGTTTAAAAGTGTTTTTAATGAAAACACCCTACATTGTAGTCTGGTTAAAGCAAGTTAAGATTTGAAAGAAAAGTAAGAGAGGAGTTATTAAGGTTAAATTAAAGGAGAGCGGCTAGAAAACTCAGGGAACATTAAGGTAGTAGGATTGCAGTGGAAAAGTTAATGGAACTTATCACTCCTAGGCCAGGTAGAGCCTTGCACCTAGAAACTTAGGAACACTGTCTGCAGAAAATCCATGATCGGAGGCAGATGGGTGTGGTACTGATATGTCTGATAAAAGATCTCATTCTACAGGTCGACCCAATAAATTTCAGAGACAAAACACTCAGAAATTAAACTCAGAAATCAGAAATTAAAGCGGGGTTCCACCCAAATTTTTCAACAATATCTGTATGTATTCTCTTCCTTGCCTAGATGCTGTCATGCCATTTAAAAAAATTTAAATCGCCGTAATTACCTTTTATTTTTCTATTCTTCTTTGCACTTCCTGGTTCTCCTCCCGTGGGAGTAGGCGTGTTTCTAGCCTCTCCCAGACTCCTGGGAGCTAGTCTCAGGCTTCCCAGGATGCCACTGAGCATGTGCGGGAACGAGTGGTGAATGCTGGGAGCACAGCATTCACCACATCCAGGAAAAAAAAGCTTGTGGGCTTCAAATGCCCACAATGAAGATGGAAACCGCCTGCAGTGAATAATATAAGTTATTCTTTCTGACGAAATCTGACACAGGCGGACATATTACACACAATATGCGAGTATGTAATGCTGAGAAGAAAAGTTTGTGAATGAACTCAAAAAAAAAACCCGATAGATAGGTGGACCCTTGCTTTAAATAGGTTTAAAAACGAGAAGTGACATCACAGAGCTTCGAGGTTTGAAGGGGACATAGGAAACATTGACAGCAGAGCATACCATTCTAAGCAGGTAAGCCATGTTTGCTGTAGCTCAGCGGAGTTTATTCCCATACATTGATGGATAATGAAATTCTACTCAAACCAAGGGATAGTCAGGAATTAAAGATCATCAAGGGCTGTCCAGATCCTAGGATGGAAGCAGAAATTAGGAGAATGTTACAGTAACGTTTTGGATGTGCAACTTACCATTTCAAGCCGTAGTTGCATGATATGGTTGCATTGACAAAGATATATTATAAACAAAAAAGGATGCAGCGCTATATATAAAAATAAAACATATTGAATGAGAACCCACCAAGTGACAACATATCAAATAAGCGATACATAAGTGGAAACAAACAAGCGAAGAGAACTTTACATGTGAAAAAATTATTTTTTAAAACAGTGATATACAATAGTCCAAAAACATATTAGAGTCCATAGACAGAAAGGAAAAAAAACCCTCATCCAGGAGAGGTGTGATGAAAAATAGATGATCCACCAAGGAGTGTATAAGTAAGGCCTGCTTACCAAACAGCGATGACTACTATTACAGCAGTCTCGCCCAGCACAGGGATTATGGTCTCCCAAAACCACAGGTACAAAGCGGGACCAATATCTTTAACCCTCGACCATGACCGGAAATAGAAAACAGAACAGATCCATAGCGCAATAACGTATGATAAAAGGTTGTTTAATTGAGATAAAATAGTTGCACTTACAATTTAGCAGAATCAATAAGGCATAAAAGGCATCGAAAACACAGCAGCGGTGTCTCTGTGTGCCGCGGTTCGCTTCCTGCACTGCAAAGCCCGTCTACGAACGTGATGACGTCACCGTCGTAGGCTCCTCCCTACGCGTTTCGTCACGAATGGACGTCGTCTGGGGATTGGCCAATCCCCAGACGACGTGACGAAACGCGTAGGGAGGAGCCTACGACGGTGACGTCATCACGTTCGTAGACGGGCTTTGCAGTGCAGGAAGCGAACCGCGGCACACAGAGACACCGCTGCTGTGTTTTCGATGCCTTTTATGCCTTATTGATTCTGCTAAATTGTAAGTGCAACTATTTTATCTCAATTAAACAACCTTTTATCATACGTTATTGCGCTATGGATCTGTTCTGTTTTCTATTTCCGGTCATGGTCGAGGGTTAAAGATATTGGTCCCGCTTTGTACCTGTGGTTTTGGGAGACCATAATCCCTGTGCTGGGCGAGACTGCTGTAATAGTAGTCATCGCTGTTTGGTAAGCAGGCCTTACTTATACACTCCTTGGTGGATCATCTATTTTTCATCACACCTCTCCTGGATGAGGGTTTTTTTTCCTTTCTGTCTATGGACTCTAATATGTTTTTGGACTATTGTATATCACTGTTTTAAAAAATAATTTTTTCACATGTTAAAGTTCTCTTCGCTTGTTTGTTTCCACTTATGTATCACTTATTTGATATGTTGTCACTTGGTGGGTTCTCATTCAATATGTTTTATTTTTATATATAGCGCTGCATCCTTTTTTGTTTATTATATCTTGAGAGTCAGATACGGGACTTTTATAGGTGCTGGCAGCTTTTTTCTCTTACACAATTGTTTATGTATATGTTTTAAGTCTGAGCGCAGCTTTGACTCTATCTTGGGTTTTTATTATAATTGACAAAGATATATTGCCTTGTATGCTCACAATTTGTATTTCTGCTCGAAGTATGGAAAAACAGGAAGTGATTTTGGCAATGAAATATTCTCATCCCTGGCTAGTTTTATGTTTTACTGATTTAAAAGTCAAAAGAGAAAAGCTTTTAGTTTAAGAAGTTAATTTCTGCAGCCAGTCAAAAAGCACGCAGGGGAAATTGAAGTTTGGAGATTTTATATATATATAAAGCCCATGTATTAATTTAAAAACTAAGAAAAGGGGAACTTGACATTGAAAATAATAATTTTTACTTATTTCTTAACCACTTCCCGCCCGGCCTATAGCAGAATGATGGCCGGGCAGTGGTTCCATTATCCTGACTGGGCGTCATATGATGTCCTGCAGGATAGCAGCCACTGCGCGCCCGTGGGGGCGTGCATCGCGGCGATCGGTGGTATGTTGTGTCAGTCTGACACACCGCTACACCGATCACAGTAAAAAGCCTCCAACAGAGGCTCTTTACCACTTGATCAGCCGTGTCCAATCATGGCTAATCACAATGTAAACAGGAAGAGACGTTGATCGGCTTTTCCTCACTTGCGTCTGATAGACGCGAGTAGAGGAGAGCTGATCGGTGGCTCTCCTGACAGGGGGGTCTGTGCTGATTGTTTATCAGCACAGCCCCCCTCAAATCCCGCCCAGGACTACCATCATGCCGCCCGAGACCACCAGGATGGCCATCCATACTGGTACTGGACCACCAGGTATGCCCCCCCTAGACCACCAGGGAAATGCAAATCTGTGCCAAGGCAGCTGCCAATCAATGCCCAGGGAGCTGCCAATCAGTGCCCACTCACAATGCCTACCACTGCCACCAGGAATGTTTATAAGTGCCGCGTATCAGTGCCCATCAGTGCCACGTATCAATGTCCATCAGTGCCCAGCAGTGCTGCCTATCAGTGCCCATCAGTGTCACCTATCAGTGCCCACCAGGGCCACCCATGAGTGCCCATCAGTGCCGCCTATCAATGCCCATCAATGCTGAATATCAGTTTCACCCATCAGTGCCGCCTACCAATGCCCATCAGTGCCACATATCAGTGCCCATCGTCTGTGCCTGTCAGTGCCTGCTCATTGGTGCCACCTCATCGGTGCCGCCTTATCAGTGCCCATCAGTGAAGGAGAAAGCTTACTTATTTACAAAATCTAAAATCAGAAACAAAAGCAAAACTAATTTTTTTTCTAAATTTTCGGTCTTTTTTTATTTGTTTAGCAAAAAATAAAAACCGCAGAGGCGATCAAATACCACCAAAAGAAAGCTCTATTTGTGGGAACAAAATGATAAAAATTCTGTTTGGGTACAGTGTAGCATGACCGCGCAATTGTCATTTAAACAGCGACAGCGCAGAAAGCTGAAAATTGGCTTGGGCAGGAAGGTGTATAAGTGTCTGGTATTGAAGTGGTTAAATGAATAACACTTAATTTTAAACACATATAATATTGCCATCTTTGTTCGGTATTATCAATAATAGAAGTTGAATAATTAAAGTAGCTGATATGATAAAGTAGATTCTCCTGAATTTTATTTTATGGGTGCACTTCATTAGCATACGTATTACTCGAGAATGCATATTGCTACATTTGCATTCCATATTCAGGGAGTCCTAGACTTGCTGGAGGGGAGAGTAATGTTGAATCAACTGTGAATTTGTGAGAAGGGTTTAGTTAAGAGATGTTATATGTATAGATTTATGTTTTTATTACATGTTTATTGTTGAAAGGTTGCAACTACTGTTAGTATGTTCATTGAACGTGTTGGGCACATATTATTAAGCCCATGCCCAATGCACTGTTAATTGGAACCACATATGGAGAACGTGACGTCACTACTAAATTACATGTATTTAATGATACCAAAATGTCCTCTTTAGAGGAATCTGATCAGATAATTAAGTAGAGTAAAAAGTTTAAGATAATTGCAAAATACGAGTAACATTTTAACTTAAGCTGGGGTGTTTTGATTATTTCAATTAAAGTCTGACTTTAAGGAATGGAATTAATTGCCTATTTTCACATTGTTGAAGGTTTGGAAGGTATTTTTCAATATCAACACATCTACTATACTTAAAATAACATAATTGCCCTGGACTCCGAAGTCTATAATAAATGGCAATTGTCAGGGCTGGGCTCAGCCAATGGCGTCTCCAGCTTTCATATTTAGGGGGGGCACATGGGGGGACAGGGACAAAAGTAGGGGGGCAACTATAAAATGCAAAAATCATTTAAGTTCATTTTCCCCATTAATGTGCACACAGCACCCTATATTGACAGAAAAACAGAATTGTTGACATTTTTGCAGATTTATTAGAAAAGAAAAACTGAAATCTCACATGGTCCTAAGTATTCAGACTCTTTGCTCAGTATTTAGTAGAAGCACCCTTTTGATCTAATACAGCCATGAGTCTTTTTGGGAAAGAAGCAACAAGTTTTTCACACCTGGATTTGGGGATCCTCTGCCATTCCTCCTTGCAGATCCTCTCCAGTTCTGTCAGGTTGGATGGTAAACGTTGGTGGACAGCCATTTTTAGGTCTCTCCAGAGATGCTCAATTGGGTTTAAGTCAGGGCTCTGGCTGGGCCATTCAAGAACAGTCACAGAGTTGTTGTGAAGCCACTCCTTCGTTATTTTAGCTGTGTGCTTAGGGTCATCGTCTTGTTGGAAGGTAAACCTTCGGCCCAGTCTGAGGTCCTGAGCACTCTGGAGAAGGTTTTTGTCCAGGATATCCCTGTACTTGGCCACATTCAACTTTTCCCTCGATTGCAACCAGTCGTCCTGTCCCTGCAGCTGAAAAACACCCCCACAGCATGATGCTGCCACCACCATGCTTCACTGTTGGGACTGTATGGACAGGTGATGAGCAGTGCCTGGTTTTCTCCACACATACCGCTTAGAATTAAGGCCAAAAAGTTCTATCTTCATCAGACCAGAGAATCTTATTTCTCACCATCTTGGAGTCCTTCGGGTGTTTTTTTAGCAAACTCCATGCGGGCTTTCATGTGTCTTGCACTGAGGAGAGGCTTCCGTCGGGCCACTCTGCCATAAAGCCCCGACTGGTCAAGGGCTGCAGTGATGGTTGACTTTTTCTCCCATCTCCCGACTGCATCTCTGGAGCTCAGCCACAGTGATCTTTGGGTTCTTTACCTTTCTCACCAAGGCTCTTCTCCCCTGATAGCTCAGTTTGGCCAGACGGCCAGCTCTAGGAAGGGTTCTGGTCATCCCAAACGTCTTCCATTTAAGGATTATGGAGGTCACTGTGCTCTTAGGAACCTTAAGTGCAGCAGAAATTTTTTTGGAACCTTGACCAGATCTGTGCCTTGCCACAATTCTGAGCTCTTCAGGCAGTTCCTTTGACCTCATGATTCTCATTTGCTCTGACATGCACTGTGAGATGTAAGGTCTTATATAGACAGGTGTGTGGCTTTCCTAATCAAGTCCAATCAGTATAATCAAACACAGCTGGACTCAAATGAAGGTGTAGAACCATCTCAAGGATGATCAGAAGAAATGGACAGCGCCTGAGTTAAATATATGAGTGTCACAGCAAAGGGTCTGAATACTTAGGACCATGTGATGTTTCAGTTTTTCTTTTTTATTAAATCTGCAAAAATGTCAACAATTCTGTGTTTTTCTGTCAATATGGGGTGCTGTGTGTACATAAATGAGGAAAAAAATGAACTTAAATGATTTTAGCAAATGGCTGCAATATAACAAAGAGTGAAAAATTTAAGGGGGTCTGATTTATGGCATTTTTTACATTTTTTTTTTATTAGTAATGGCGGCGATCTGCGGTTTTTATCATGACTGCGACATTATGGCGGACACATCGGACACTTTTGGCACTATTTTGGCACCACTGTCATATATACAGCGATCAGTGCTATAACAATGCATTGATTACTGTATAAATTACACTGACAGGGAAGGGGTTAAACACTAGGGGGCGATCAAGGGGTTAAGTGTGTCCTAGGGAGTCATTCTAACTGTGGGGGGGGATGGGCTACCTAGGACATGATGGCAATCACTGCTTCCGATGACAGGGAGCAGTAGATCGCTGTCATGTCACTAGGCAGAACAGGGAAATGCTATGTTTATATAGGCATCTCCCCGTTCTACCGCTCCGTGACTCGATTGCGGAGATCGAGTCTGCGGGTCCCTTGGGCACGGTCACAGAGCATGCGGCGCGCATGTGCCCACAATGACTCATCTTAAAGGGCACGTACTTGTATGCCCATTTGCGCAGCTGTGCCATTGTGCCGAAGTATATCGTCGTGCACTGGTCGGCAAGCGGTTAAACAATGACATTATAATATATTGCTGTGTGTGTAGGCAGTGAGCTTGTGTTGAAATCAAAACCTGAAATGAGGAACTTACGTGTGTATCATGAGTTATAAGGGAGTTTTCTAGGTGACATAATGTGACATAATGAGTTTTGCTTAGATACAGATATGTAAAGAATTAAGTATATATGACATTATGATTGGTTAAATGCATGTGTAAAGGAAATATCATTTGAACATGTACCCTAATTATAATTAGATAATAAAAAGGTATTCAGGACTAGTCATTCTAGGTAAAAGGTGCATCCTTACACCCACAGGTGTGCGGTAGAGCGCCACATTAGCACCCTCACTTTTACCTCAAGCACCACCATAGCACCCCCAAAAAAAATTGTCTGGCCCTGCCCGGCTTGGATTTGAATTCTGCCACCCTCCCTCTTATCTTAACGTTTGGTAGTCATAGCCCAAAAAATTCTAAAAAGTATCTGTTTCTTTTTTGTATTTTTTGGTATTTTTTTTTTTTTATTTCATCATGGACAAAATATGATAAATAACGTCTATATCATACAGTCATTCCATAAACACATACCACATACACTGCATATATCATTTGAGGAAAATATGCTTATAAAATAATATACCATTTGACAATAAAAAATATGTCCCCGTATTTAATTTAAAAAATCTGGTCACCTTACATTAAGCTTTAATTATTTACCCTTAGAGTGCTACCAGCGGGGGGGCCTCAAAAGGTGAGGCGGCAGTGGTTTGGGGGGAGGGAGGGAGGGGGAGTATGAGGCCAAGAGTGGAGCTTTTACCACCCCCTTTCCTGACCAGGCCACTTTTTGTGATCCCAAAGGTGTTCTATCGGGTTAAGGTCAGGTCAGGTGCAGGCCAGTCGTCAAGTTCCTCCACCCTAAAATCTCTCGTCCATTTCTTTATAGACCTTGCTTTGTGCACTGGTCCAAATCATTTGGTGGAGGGGGGATTATGGTGGGGGGTTGTTTTTCAGAGGTTGGTCCTGACCCCTTAATTACAGTGAAGGGAATTCTTAAGGCATCAGCATACCAAGACATTTTGGACAACTTTGTGGAAACAGTTTGGGGATGGCCCCTTCCTGTTCCAACATGACTGTGCACCAGTGCACAAAGCAAGGCCCATAAAGACATGGATGAGCGAGTTTGGGGTGAAGGAACTTGATTGGCCTGCACCTCAACCCTATAGAACACCTTTGGGATGAATTAGAGCGGAGACTGCGAGTCAGGCCTTTTCGCCCACATCAGTGCCTGACCTCACAAATACGCTTCAGGAAGAATTGTCAAACATTCCCATAGACCCACTCCTAAACCATGTGGACAGCCTTCCCAGAAGAGTTAAAGCTATTATATAGCTGCAAAGGGTGGGCCAACTTAATATTGAAGCCTACGGACTAAGACTGGGATTCCATTAAAATTCATGTGCGTGTAAAGGCAGGTGTCCCAATACTTTTGGTAATATAGTGTATGTTTTATTCGTATACAATATGTGTTTGAATATGGAGTGTTTAAATGCATGCACAAGCATAAGCTTTTACCTTCATGAAAAGCAAAAATCACATAATGCACATGCATGGTCTTTTCTACAATAATGTAACGGTAACTCATACTAACACATGTTGACACGCGTGTTGGGCAGAGAAGGCCATTTCCAAACTAAAATTGTGACTGCAATCCATTGCTTCCACACTATACCACTGATAAATACACAATGTCTTTACATACAGTAGTATACTATAATAATACTGTTATAGCATATGAAGAAATAAATCATATTTAGAGTTAATACCACATTACAGAATATCAAAGCATGAAGCGGGCAGAAAGGGAGAGACAATGTAGCTTATGCTGAGAGGAAGAGGCATTATCTGATAATATACTTCTTTGAAATAACAATCAGAGCCAGATAAGATAAGAAGGAACATTACAAGCATTACATAACAAATAAGAACACAATTACATTACAAGCACAATGCTGCCCAAGTACGAGATGGAATGAGACTCCAGTGAGTGCTGGTAAAGCCAAACATCAATATACTCTCCGCAATGAAGGTATCACTAATCTTAACCGGCTTTACAAAGATGGCAGATGGTAGAGTGGATAAGAGAATATCAGCAGTAAGGCAACCTGTGGTTCACTGAATAATGGTAATTTGCAAAGGAATTTAAATTTACCATATAAATAGCAAATTCAATCTAGATTAAATATAAAAGTAGGTGATAAAAAGCACCGTTGTTCATTTTATGTGCTATGTTAATAGTAAAAGAGAAGCAACTGTGCATATTCAATGAATGCTCATTTGTGTTATTACTGTAACATTTGCTTGGGTATAATTTTTGACAATGATTTTCACCTTTTTTCTTTTTTTTCTTTTTAATTTTCTTTGCTATATTGTCATGATCATGTTACAGTAAGGGAAAAAAGTATTTGATCCCCTGCTGATTTTGTATGTTTGCCCACTGACAAAGTAATGATCAGTCTATAATTTTAATGGTAGGTTTATTTTATCAGTGAGAGACAGAACAAAAAATCCAGAAAAAGCCTTTCAAAAAAGTTATACATTGATTTGCATTTCTTGAGTGAAATAAGTATTTGACTTAGTACTTGGTGGCAAAACCCTTGATGGCAATCACAGAGGTCAGACGTTTCTTGTAGTTAACCACCAGGTTTGCACACATCTCAGGAGGGATTTTGTCCCACTCCTCTCTGCACATCCTCTCCAAGTCATTAAGGTTTTGAGGCTGGCATTTGGTAACTCAAACCTTCAGCTCCCTCCACATATTTTCTATGGGATTAAGGTCTGGAGACTGGCTAGGTCACTACAGGACCTTAATGTGCTTCTTCTTGAGACACTCCTTTGTTGCCTTGGCCTTGTGTTTTGGGTAATTGTCATGCTGGACCCATTCACAACCCATTTTTAATGCCCTGGCTGAGGGAAGGAGGTTCTCACCCAAGATTTGACAGTACATGGCTCTGTCCATTGTCCCTTTGATGCGGTGAAGTTGTCCTGTCAACTTAGCAGAAAAACAGCCCCAAAGCATAATGTTTCCACCTCCATGTTTGACGGGGGGAAGGTGTTCTTGGGGGTCATAAGAAGCATTTCTCATCCTCCAAACACGGCGAGTTGAGTTGCTGCCAAAGAGCTCAATTTTGGTCTCATCTGACCACAACACTTTCACCCAGTTCTCCTCTGAACCATTTAGATGTTCATTAGCAAACTTCAGACGGGCCTATACCTGTGCTTTCTTCAGCAGGGGGACCGTGCGGGTGCTGCAGGATTTCAGTCTTTCACGGTGTAGTGTGTTACCAATTGTTTTCTTGGTGACTATGGTCCAGCTGCCTTGAGATCATTGACAAGATTCTCCCGTGTAGTTCTGGGCTGATTCCTCACTGTTTTCGTGATCATTGAAACTCCATGAGGTGAGACCAAGACTGGGGGAGATTGACAGTTATTTTGAGTTTTTTCCATTTGCGAATAATCGCTGTTGTCACGCTCTCATCAAGCTGCTTGGTGATGGTCTTGTAGCCCATTCCAGCCTTGTGTAGGTCTACAATCTTGTCCCTGACATCCGTGGACAGCTCTTTGGTCTCAGCCATGGTGGAGAGATTGGAATCTGATTGATTGTTTTTGTGGTCAGGTGTCTTTTATACAGGTAAGAAGCTGAGATTAAAAGCACTCCCTTTAAGAGGGTGCTCCTAATCTCAGCTCGTTACCTGTATAGAAGACACCTGGGAGCCATAAATCTTGCTGATTGATCGGGAATCAAATACTTATTTCACTCATTAAAATGCAAATCAATTTATAACTTTTTTGAAATGCGTTTTTTTGGATATTTCTGGTGTTATTCTGTCTCTCACTGTTAAAACAAACCTACCATTAAAATTATAGGCTGATAATTTCTTTGTCAGTGGGCAAACGTACAAAATCAGCAGGGGATCAAATACGTTTTTTCCTCACTGTATATACTGTTTTTTAAGCTTGTGCTTAAATGTCAGCGTCCACACTGAACTGCTGAAAAAAAACTTAGTACTTACTGTAAAGTTCATTAACCACTTCAAAACCGGGCACTTTTACCCCCTTCCTGCCCAGGACAACTTTCAGCGCTGTCGCACTTTGAATGACAATTGCGCAGTCATGCAACACTAACCTACATTTTTATCATTTTTTTCACACAAATAGAGCTTTCTTTTGGTGGTATTTAATCATCGCTGTTTTTTTTTATTTTTGCTGAATGAAAATGAAAATTAACTAAAATTTGGTTTCTATTATACAATTTTGCAAATACCGTATATACTCGAGTATAAGTCGAATTTTTCAGCATGTTTTTTTGTGCTGAAAGTGCCCCCCTCGACTTATACTCGAGTCAAGCACTTTTCTGCAGCAAAAAAATTTCATTTTCCGAACCGACTTTGGGGCCCCGTATCTCAGGGCCATTTGATGCTAGAACCCCAAATTTTGTGTGCAAACCCAGTGGAACTAGAACTACAACATATCCAAAGCTGAAGTTCCTAGCTCTAAGTGGCCCCGAGATACAGGGCCCCAAAATCGGTTCGGAAAATGTCATTCTCTGCTGTAAAAAAGTGCTTGACATTTTCTGAACGGATTTTGGGGCCCCATATCTCAGGGCCACTTAGAGCTAGGAACCCCAAATTTGGTGTGCAAACCCAGTAGAACTGGTACCACAACATATCCAAAGCTGAAGTTCCTAGCTCTAAGTGGCCCCCAGATACGGGGCCCCAAAATCGGTTCGGAAAATTTCATTCTCTGCTGCAGAAAAGTGCTTGACATTTTCTGAACTGATTTTTGGGGCCCTGTATCTCGGGGCCACTTGGTGCTAGAAACCCCAACTTTGGAAATTTTATGCTGCTAGTTCCACTGAGTTTGCACACAAAATTTGGGATTCTTAGCACTAAGTGGCCCTGAGATACGGAGGCCCAAATTTGGTCAACTGTGTCCATCTGCAGCAATGTCGTTTTGGGACCCTTTGGGTTCAGAGACCCCAAATTTTTGCTGCAGCTAGGGGGCATCTAGGAACCCCTAACTACCGAGTTTGAAGTTCAGGGGACCTATGGCTGCAAATGGGCACAGTGAGGCATGCAAATGGGCATTGTTGACCCTCTTTTCCACTTACAGTAGCTGTGCATTTCTCACCCTCGTCTTATACTCGGGTCAATAAGTTTTTCCCAATTTTTTTGTGGTAAATTAGGGCCTCGACTTATACTCGGAACGACTTATACTCGAGTATATACGGTAATCTTTCTTCATGAATTTAGGCCATAATGTATTCTGCTATATTTCTTGGGTGAAAATAACCCAAATCGGTGTATATTTTTTGTCTGTGTGAAAGTTAGAGACCACAAATTATGATATGACTAAAAATGTATCATTCCTGATGTACTGACGGCCTATCTAATTTCTTGAGGCCCAAAAAGGCCAGAACAGTACAGACATCCCCAAATGACCACTTTTTGGAAAGTAGACAGTCCGTGGTATTTAGGAAGTCATCATTTTTTGTCATAAGCTTTTTGGAAAATGAAGAAATTTATTTATTTATTTATTTTACATACTGTCACCAGTGCAGTACAGCCTCATCATATAACTGGTGTGGCGGTGATCAGAGATACTGACTGGTGACAGTACCAAAAAAAAAAAAAAAAAAAAAAAAAAAAGGTTATATACAGTAGGGACGGAAAGTATTCAGACCCCCTTAAATTTTTCACTCTTTGTTATATTGCAGCCATTTGCTAAAATCATTTAAGTTCATTCTTTTCCTCATTAATGAACACACAGCACCCCATATTGACAGTAAACACAGAATTGCAAAAAGTGAAATATCACATGGTCCTAAGCATTCAGACCCTTTGCTGTGACACTCATATATTTAACTCAGGTGATGTCCATTTCTTCTGATCATCCTTGAGATGGTTCTACACCTTCATTTGAGTCCAGCTGTGTTTGATTATACTGATTGGACTTGATTAGGAAAGCCACACACCTGTCTATATAAGACCTTACAGCTCACAGTGCATGTCAGAGCAAATGAGAATCATGAGGTCAAAAGAACTGCCTGAAGAGCTCAGAGACAGAATTGTGGCAAGGCACAGATCTGGCCAAGATTACAAAAAAATTTCTGCTGCACTTAAGGTTCTTAAGAGCACAGTGGCCTCCATAATCCTTAAATGGAAGACGTTTAGGACGACCAGAACCCTTCCTAGACCTGGCCGTCCGGCCAAACTGAGCTATCGGGGAGAAGATCCTTGGTGAGAGAGGTAAAGAAGAACCCAAAGATCACTGTGGCTGAGCTCCAGAGATGCAGTCGGGAGATGGGAGAAAGTTGTAGAAAGTCAACTATCACTGCAGCCCTCCACCAGTCGGGGCTTTATAGCAGAGTGGCCCGACGGAAGCCTCTCCTCAGTGCAAGACACATGAAAGCCTGCATTGAGTTTGCTAAAAAACACCTGAAGGACTCCAAGATGGTGAGAAATAAGATTCTCTGGTCTGATGAGACCAAGATAGAACTTTTTGGCCTTAATTCTAAGTGGTATGTGTGGAGAAAACTAGGCACTGCTCATCACCTGTCCAATACAGTGAAGCTAAAATAACGAAGGAGTGGCTTCACAAAAACTCCGTGACTGTTCTTGAATGGCCGAGCCAGAGCCCTGACTTAAGCCCAATTGAGCATCTCTGGAGAGACCTAAAAATGGCTGTCCATCAACATTTACCATCCACCCTGACAGAACTGGAGAGAATCTGCAAGAAGGAATGGCAGAGGACCCCCAAATACAGGTGTGAAAAACTTTGTTCATTTTTTTTTTTTTTCACTCTGTTATTGTTACATGTGTTGATAATAGACAACGAAAATATTATTCATTAACTTTGTATTTTTTTTTTTCTTTTTTTTCTTTTTCTTTTCATACACCAAGAGCTGGAAGAATGTATGTTTTTATGGTCACTAAATAAAGCACTATGCCCCTTTCCTGATGAAGCCATATCGGCGAAACATGTTGAAAATTGTCGCTGGCACTCAATGGGCAAATGTGTATGTACCTATGACTGTGTTATACTCTGTATTTTTCACTTTTTATGAACTTTTTGAAATAAATAATTGAATTTTTAGATCCTAGTATTGAAGTAGCTGAACGTTAGGTAGGATATTGGTAATGACTGCTGCTGGACAATGAACTTCTGGTATGCGAGTTTATTCCATTCTTTTAGCTAGTAAGAATGGACACTCCTGGCCCGACTCGTGTCTACACGCCAAGAAGTGTCCAAAACATACAATTCAGTTTGTATATAACTCTATCACATTACGTCACAAGCGAACAGACAATACATTTCCGTTATAAAACATACTCTTATGGGTGCGAGTAGTTTAGCAAAGCAAATTCCTTTTGTACTCTTGCAAAGTTTTGCAGGTTCCTGCGTTTGCGGTTTCCTTATCATATTTTGCAGATCAGTTTGACATTTTCTTAACTATAGGAAAGTGTGCTCAGTGTGCTAAACACAGGTGTCTGTGTTAAGGAGGGGTGAAAGGGTGAATTCAGTGTCTTTGACCACAGCCTGTAACATATTTTACAGACCTCATAAACTGTTCTTAGCATAGTATATACAGGAATGGCTTCTTAGCTGAAATTCTAAATCAGCCTTACTGCACACATAACCATGGCCATATAAACTGACCCCCGTTCCTACTTCATTATGTTCATTCTCTATGTACCTTAAAAGTCCCCTATCTCCATTTCTTGCTTCTTCTGAACTTTATGGATGTTGGTACTATATTAGGTTAAGAGTCTTGGAATTGAATTCTGCCCATTTATTTGTTTCTTTGGAGAAGTGATCAATATATATATATATATATATTTTACACATTATGTTTGCATATAGCAATGAATGTCTTTGCTATATGCAAGCATTTTACTGATTGAAATTGATTCAGTTTGTTTTGTTGTGATTAGCTAGAGCTAATCACATGATACAGATGGGCTGTGGTTGGCCAAGTCTGTACCATGTGATCATACTGACCAATCACAGTTAGCAAAAGGAAGCCATCCATTGTTTCTCTTTTTTATTAAATAGTTGGGTGCCGGGAATTGCAACCGCGAGTTAATTTAAATGTGATTTGATTTTTTTTTACTGTAGCATGTTCTATACATGCTACAGATGCACCACTTTACAGGCAGACTAAGGGGACTCCCCAGGCACTATAGTTAAAGGAATTTTTCATTTTTATTGTTGCACTTTATGCATCATTAAAATCACTGCTCCTGAAAAAACAATAGTTTTTAAAAACTTTTTTTGCATTGATACATGTCTCCCAGGGCAGTACCCAGACCCCCATACCACTTTTATGGCCAATTACTTGCATATAAACCTTTAATGGAGTTCGTTGTTTGGGGCAGAACTTTTCCACTGTTCAGGAGTTCTGCTGTGAACCGAACAGGGGGGTGTTCGGCCCATATCTAGTGCCTGACCTAACAAATTCTGGAAGAATGGTCAAACATTCCCATAAACACACTTCTAAACCTTGTGGACAGCCTTCCCAGAAGAGTTGAATCTGTTATAGCTGCAAAGGATGGGCCAACTCAATATTGAACCCTACGGACTAAGACTGGGATGCCATTACAGTTCATGTGTATGTAAAGGCAGGCGTCCCAATACTTTTAACAATATAGTGTATGTAGCTAATGCTAGTATAGCATCTTACAGCACACACAGCAGCAGCAACATTATATAATGGAAATACTTTGAGCCAAGCTGGCATTTAATTCAGATCTCCAGATTTACTGTCACTTTAAAGAGGAGGTCTATCCCCCCCACTAAACATTATAAGTCAGCAGCTACAAACACTGCACCTGCTGACTTTTAATATATGGACACTTATCTATCCAGGGAGCCCGCAATGTGGGTACTGTAGCTGATCTTTGGATTGACTGCCGGATACAGCCGCAGCTATGCCTGGTAAGGGAACTCCCTACTGTGCATGCGCAAAGCACTTTCTAATTGGTCTGGCGGTGGAGGAAGGAGGAGGGGGGAAAACTTCCAGAAGACCAGGCCGTGGCAAAAACAGGTACCTGTTCCACCGCCCCCCCGAAAGGTGCCAAATGTGGCACCAGAGGGGGGAGGAGACAGATGGGCGGAAGTTCCACTTTTGAGTGGAACTCGCTTTAAATAGTTTGGTCCAAGCTGCCCAAAACACAGTATTTCCTACATTAACAGGTGTGCCCGCTGGGAGCGCTGTATAAACTGTGTGTAGCTTCAGCTACATACAGTATATGCTCCAACTGAGACCTGAACATCTTGTTTCACAGGTGGAACAAAGCTAAGTTTGGCTGGGTAGTGCTCAGTTATTCATAGGCAGTTGTCAGGGAAGGCATTTCCATTGTGCAGATGGAGTTTCTTGGCGCATGCGTACACCAGCAACTGGCCGAGAAGGTGGGCATAGGTAAACAAGTGCAATTGCTCATTTATGCGCGTGCCAAATGGGCTTCAGTATGGGCTCATTGCTGTTTGGTCTGCAGCTTCTGTGTGTTTCCCTATTCCTGTATTTGACCTCTAAACCTGACCCGGCTTACTTCTGACCTGCATTTGTCTGCTACCTGCCCGAACCTCGGCCTGTCTCTGGATTCTGCCTCCTGTTCTTGCTTGATCAACCTCCCGTTGCCAACTTGGCTTGTGACCCGACTACCCTGCTGTCTGCCATCTATGCCTAACCTGGCTGGTCTGACCCTGCATCTTGCGCATCCAGCCTGCTACAGCTCTTCAGTCCAGCAAGCTTTCATCTGGCTCCTGCTTCCAGGTGCCTACCACAGTCTGCCGCCAGCCAAGCTCCGTTCCAGCTTATCTGCCACCAGCCGGTTCTGCTGCCACATCCACCTGCTGACTGCTGCCACGCAAGCTACTAAATGGATCACAGGCACTCATATCTTGCGTGTTCCTGTGGCTGCTGCCTCACTACCAGTGGCTCCCGAGCTGGAGCTGTACGAGAGGCCTACCTTTGCACATCAGGCTCATTGACCAGGTATGTGACAGCAGTTTTGTATTCTCTGAATAAATACAAAAGATTCTTTTGATTGACTGAGGCAGAGAGGTGGGTGGTTGAGTCACAATCTCCAGCTTAGCCAATCAAAAGAAGCTTTGTACTTATTTACCAACAGAATCCCCTGCTTGGTGCAGTCTATAAAAGGTATACACTATACAGTCTTGTGTTCTGGCTGTGAGACGCAAACCTCTCGTTCTACACCTAGTCTGGCTAAGCAGCATTCAGCCATTCATAGGCAGCTTTGTATTCTCTAAATGAATATAAAGCTTCTTCGGATTGGCTGAGGTGGGGATGGTGACATCATACCTTTTCTAGGTATACAGAAATTTTGCCTGGCAGGTAAACAGGTATTGCCTGTACTCTTCCCAGCAAACCCTGCAATCTTATTCAGAAATATACAAAAGATGGCCAGTTAGTTCCTTCTAAATGTTGTGCCATCTATGAAATACAAATGACTGTTGTGGAAGTTCTCAGAAGGAAAGCTCTCTGCCAGGTTGGATATTCTTGTCATGAAAGCATTGCTACCATTTAAAAGGTAATGCCTGCCATTCAGATAACAAGGTACACCAATACATACATGAAAAAGTGAAACTAATACATTTAAATTCTATCTAAGTAAGAGCTATCTAGGTAAGCGCTATTAAACAAGTGTAATTCTGTAGAAACTGAAAGAAAATTGGAATCCTAAAATATAAACATTTATGTAAGTAAGCTCTCACACCATGGAAAAGCCACCTGGAAAACCATTGATCCCTTTAAGAATTTGACATTCATAATTCATCAAACTCAAAATGTGATTCAAGACTGTTAATGCTCTGAGGGCCTTATTTAAAGCTGAATATGGTTAGTGGATTGATAATCCGCAACTTAAAAAAAAAAAAAATAAGATGTTTTGAGATGTAACCCCGGAGTGACTTGGAAGGTTAATCCTTCTTCTCTGGGACAGTGTGTGAGAGATTTAAAGAGCCAGCACAACAAAACACACCCAATAACAAATTTCTAAGGCAAAATAACTGAAACAATTCATTTTATTGCTATGTCTGGGAATGTTCTTACATTTGTGAATGTAGGCGTTTGTCACAGTCAGTGGCCAGACTTGGAGGCCAGTAGCTATAGCAGTAGAAAGGTTAACAAAACCAGCAGGATAAATATACAAACAGGTCCTCCTGGTGGGAGACCTGCAGGGTCTAAGCACTAACAGATCTGCACCAGAGCTCCTGATGGTGGAGACAAGTTTCGCTACATACTAGTGCCAGGTCCCAGTCCTCACAAACACCCCACCAGGAGGTGAGCATGGCAGGATCCAGTAGCAGATGTTTCAGGTAAAGATCAAGCAGAAGCGTAGTTGGTAAACAAGCCAAAAGGTTGGACTCGAAATTCATTGACACACCAGTGGCATTAGGTGGAATTAATTTAAAAAGGGAAGAGCCAGGCAAAGAGGGACAATATGCTGCTCTGAGTAAAATGTTGGTAACAAATGGTTGCAAGTTGGGATCAAGCAGAAACAGTCGAGGAAGAAGCCAAAGGTCGGTAATTAGTTGCAGTGAAGATACGGACAGCAACAAGAGCATAAGGAGTAAGATATTGGCTGGAGAAAAATCTGGTAAACAGAAAGTGCAAAGACATGGCTTAAATAGGAAGTTAATCGGCAGAGCAAGGAGTTCAAGGTTCACCAGAAACAAGACAGAAAGCTTGTCCAAGGCATCAGACAGGGAGTAGTCCAGTATCTAAGGTGACACAGTAAAAAGAGCTAATGCCAGATGCAACAGAGGTCCTGGGTTCAGATCTGGATTCTGCCATTAATATTTGCATTTTGTTAGTAAAGCAATTTGGAATTATTTCGAAATGAGGTGAATCTGAATCTTCATTTTAGTTTACTGCCATATTTGTTTTACTAACAAAGCATTTCTTATTCAGCCCCATCTGGATTTTCTTGCTTATCCCATACAAACGTACATCGGATTCTGAAAGGAAATGCTTAAACATTGGGTTTCTCTGTCCTTGAAAGTGGTGACCCATCCTAACTGGACTTGAAATTCATCAACACCCCAGTGGCATGAATTAGGATTCATTTAAAAGGGAAGGGCCAGATAAAGAGAGACAATATGCTGCTCTGAGTAAAAGGGGCCATCAACCAGGCTACACAGTTTGAGGTGAATTCAAAGTAAAGAAAGGCAAAGAACTCAAAAGCATCTTAACATCCTTATATTCGCAACCTGTACATTACATTCCTTAGCATGATGCCCCATGTTGAGGGAACAATAATCAATGTTCCACTATAGAACTAGGAGCCTGCTGCTGTGGGCTCCGAGCTCCAAGATCGCTCTGTTTTTGACAGCACCGATTTTCCACCAATGCTAAGAAACCACTAATGCCGCGTACACACAACCGGACTTTCTGGGAAATTAGGTCTGACGTTCTTCCCGCCGGACTTTCTGAACGGACAGACTTGCCTACACAGGACCGGACTTTCCAGCAGACTAGGTCTGCCGGTCTTCCCGATGGACTTTCGCCGGAGTTACGGCGGACTTTCAGAATGAACAGACTTGCCCACACACGGCCAAGTCCGTTCATTTTGAACGTGACTCGGGTACAACGGGACTAGAAAAGGAAGTCGATCTCGCCGCTTTTATTGGTGAGATTAACACCTTCTGAGCCCCGTCGCAGGGCATACCAGGCCCTTAGGCCTGGTATGGATTTTAAGGAGAACCCCCTACGCGGAAAAAACGGCATGGGGTCCCCCCAAGAATCCATACCAGACCCCGATCAGAACTCGCATTTTTCGGTGTAGGGGGTTCCCCTTAAAATCCATACCAGACCTAAGGGCCTGGTATGCCCCGCGCTCGCCGCAATAGGAAAATAGTTTTTTCCTATTGCAGCGAGCGCGAGATGCAGTACCCTGCCCTTGCGTCGTATCTGGTCCGTCGGACCAGCATACAGACGAATGGGCTTTCCATCAGGAACTGAGTCCAGCGGACTTACGACGGAAAGATTTGAAACATGTTTCATTTCTAGGTCCAGCGGACTTTTGGGAAAAAAAAGTCCGCGGGAGCCTACACACGATCGGATTGTGCGGCAGACTCCGGTCCGCCAAACCAAGTATGCAGTAAAGTCCGGTCGTGTGTATGCGGCATAATAGCTAAATGCAGCAATAAAATGGGTTGGTTTGCAAAACAAACCAACCAGGTCTGCTGTCATTTTGCCTTGTATAGCAGCAGCCTTCATGTGAAATACAAAGAATTAAAAAAAAATAGTAAGTGAAAAGTACTGCGATCCAAGTGTAAATGTACTTTTTGAAAACATTGTTGTCCATTCACGCCTTATAATAAAAATGTAAATCAGTTTACTAAATAAAAGATTAATATGTCCTTAAAAAAATATTTTGATAGGCAAAGTAGTTATAACCTTACTATCCTGTTAACCAGTTAGTCATTTTCTCAGATGGTGCTACTGATGTTTTAAAGGACACTGCCGCATTTTTACTGGAGGTGTGTACTGTGTGTGTTACAACCAAAAACGTAAATGTATTTAATGTGATAGACCAACACAAAGTGGCACATAATTGTGAAGTGGAAGGAAAATGATAAATGGTTTTCAACATTTTTTACAAATAAATATGTGAAAAGTGTGGCGTACATTTGTATTCAGCCCCCCTGAGTCAATAATTTGTAAAACTGCCTTTCACTGCAATTACAGCTGCAAGTCTTTTTGGGGATGTCTCTACCAGCTTTGCATATCTAGAGAGTGAAATGTTTGCCCATTCTTCTTTGCAAAATAGCTCAAGCTCTGTCAGATTGGATGGAGAGTGTCTGTGAACAGAACTTTTCAAGTCTTGCCACAGATTCTCAATTTGATTTAGGTCTGGACTTTGACTGGGCCATTCTACGTGCCAACACATGAATGTGCTTTAATCTAAACCATGCCATTGTAGGTCTGGCTGTTTGTTTAAAGTGGAGTTCCACCCACTTTTACAACTCTTCAGCAACCCTCACTAAACTGTGCACTGTAAACAAATTGGATATTTTTTTATTTTTTTTCTCAGCACATACTGTATATCTGCTGTATTCATTTTTCACTTCCTCCTCCCTGGCCGCGGCCCATCGCATAATTTCCTGTTTGCAATGCCTTCTGGGAAGAGGCGGCAACTTCCTCTGAAACTGCCATTGCTATGGAAACCTGACTTGAAACCTATTACACTGCTTGTGCTGCACTGAGCATGTGCGAGATCTGCAAGGATGAGATCCATGAAGAAATACAGTCTGGCTTCAGATGCCCACACTTAAGATGGCCACGGCCTGCTGTAAGTTTATAAAATAACAAACTACTGCTATAAACTAACAAAACAGACCTTAGTTTACAGACTAACTTTACTAGAATACATTAAGCTTGTGTATTATAGGGGTATTTTTATTAAAAAGTATAATTTCGGCCGGAACACCACTTTAAGGTTGTTGTCCTGTTGGAAGATGAACCTCTGCCCCAGTCTGAAGTCTTTTGCAGACTTAAACAGGTTTTCTTCTAAGATTGCCCTGTATTTGGCTCCATCCATCCTGCCATCAACTCTGACAAATTTCCTTGTCCCTGTTGAAGAAAAGCATCCCCACAACATGATGCTGCCATCACCATGTTTCACAGTGGGGATGGTGTATTCAGGGTGATGCGCAGTGTTAATTTTCCGCCACACATAGCCTTTTGCTTTTAGGCCAATTTTGGTCTCATCTGGCCAGAGCACCTGTCCTGTGGACAGATTCTCCCACCTGAGCTGTGGATCTCTGTAGCTCCTCAGCGTTACAATTGGCCTCTTTACTGCTTCTCTGATTAATGCTCTCCTTGCCCGGCCTGTCAGTTTAGGTGGACGGCCATGTCTTGGTAGGTTTGCAGTTGTGCCATACTGTTTCCATTTTTGGATGATGGATTGAACAGTTCTCTGTGAGATGTTCAAAGCTTAGGATATTTTTTTTATAACATAACCCTGCTTTAAACTTCTCCACAACTTTATCCCTGACCTGTCTGGGGTGATCCTTGGCCTTCATGATGCGGTTTGTTCACTAAGGTTCTCTAACAAACCTCTGAGGGCTTCAGAGAACAGCCGTTTTTATACTGAGATTAAATTACACACAGGTGGACTCTATTTACTAATTAGGTGACTTCTGAAGGCAATTGGTTCCACTAGATTTTAGTTAGGGGTACCAAGTAAAGGGGGCTGAATACAAATGCACGCCACACTTTTCAGGTATTTATTTGTAAAAAAAAAAAAAATTGAAAACCATGTATCGTTTTCCTTCCACTTTACAATTATGTGCCACTTTGTGTTGGGCTTTCACATACAGTAGGTGTGTATCTATAAGACCATTAGTTTGCCATTCATCTGTTAAATGTCAAAACCTCAGTGGGCAATTAGATAAATGGCACGGGTTCAGACAAAGTGTAGGGAAGAAGATAAGTTTAATCATACCTTGAAGAGAAGCGTTGTATACAGCCTGGGCCTAGGATCCAAGGTATTTAACCTGAACAAAGGACATAGAGTTGAAGATCAACCAAGGTATAGGTAGATATAAACGTGCCATCATCTCCGCAATATTGTTAAACTCTTCATGAGCCAGTATTACACTGGGTCAACTAGTACACATTATATCTAAGCTACAGAGGAAATTAGAGTTTTACCAACAGTATTGTAGGCCATCAATAAAGAAGACAAATGTCTTTGAAGAATTTAGGCTTTTATTAGTGTTCTAGCATTCAGAACGTTAAAGTCAAACGTGAAAAACTGGACATTTAACTAGGTTAAGAGACAGATTGAATGGCATGGCTGGCTAAATCCCTATAACTGCCAGTATCATTCTCTAAATGGACATTTGGAACTTGATAGGAAGGTTGTACAAGAAAGAACTGTGTGTCTGAAGGCTACACAATTATCAAAAGTTCCATGAGAAGGCCAATAAATTTGGCTTCTCTGAATTTTTTTAAACGTACGCGTTTCGTCACATGGACGTCATCTGAGGCGCTCCAATGTCCGCCTCAGATGACGCCCGTGTGACGAAACGCGTAAGCTGAGACATACGTATTACGCAATATGTCATTTCCGTGTTTGTGAACTTCCGTTTTTTGTTAGCCCGGCCGTGGAACGCACGCTGATACTACGCCAGGACTATGACGGGACTACTACCCATTGCTTATAGAGCGGAGCATTGGAGCTCCCTTTTTTTTAACATTATATACATGAAGATTTTTTATAAATAAAACAAACAATTTGGTTCTACAGATTTATGCTATGAGGCTCATTTTTCCTATACATGTGGACACCCGTCGTTGGGGATTCCTAGAAATACCTTTGAGAGGTGGAATGCAGCTGTACCAAAAGGGAGGGATAACCTGTCAAAAGGGGACACGGCCATTGGAATACAGCTATTACGCCTGTTACCTCTGCAGGGGTGAGGCGCTCTGGTGAGTTCAGGCACAAGTAGGTGATGCGAAGGAAAGCGGGGAGCACTGGAGAGTCACCCTTGTTTTGAGTTTGTGTACGATAACCTCATAGACTGTTATCCAATAGTGTATAGTCGTATACACATATAGATTATATACATTTGTTGGGACTTATCACTTTGAAATTAGCATCTGTCACTTTATTATTATATTATTTTTTAAATGTGTTTAGAAGCAGGAAATGTGTTTTGAATTATTGATTTTTTTAATTATGTTTATTCCAGCTCACACGCTGATACATAATTTCTCAGTAACTGAGTCACGCATTTAGCACGCAACACTATCATTTCTGATGTGCTGTATTATCACCGTGTATATATATATATATATTTATAATTTTTTATGTATCTATTTTTTCTCTACACCGATGTACTTTCTTTTTCTTTAATTTCTGTTTTATACATATTTATTTGAAGCACTATTCACTTTATATGGAGAGTTGGTAATATTCAAGTAGTGTATTGGATTCACATATAATTATTTGAACAGCGCCATTTTCCCTGAAGTAGATTTTTTTGTTGTTTCAGGACCCCACTTAGGTGGTGTTCCCTATTAGGGAGGCTGCAGTTCTCTCTTCCTAAGCGCGAATATTTGGTGGGGTTTTTTTTGGTGGTATTTGATCACCTATGCGGTTTTTATTTTTTGCGCTATAAACCAAAAAAAGAGCGACAATTTTGAAAAAAAAGCAGTATTTTTTACTTTTTTGCTGTAATAAATATCCCCCAAAAAATATATAAAAACAACAACATTTCTTCCTCAGTTTAGGCTGATATGTATTCTTCTACATATTTTTGGTAAAAAAAATAAAATAAATCACAATAAGCGTATAGTGATCGGTTTGCGCAAAAGTTAGAGTGTCTACAAAATAGGGAATAGATTTATGGCATTTTTATTATTCATTTTTTTTTGTTATTAGTAATGGCGGTGATCTGCGATTTCTATCGTGACTGCAACATTGTAGCGGACACATCGGACACTTTTGACACTATTTTGGGACCAGTGACATCTATACTGCGATCAGTGCTATAAAAAGGCACTGATTACTGTGTAAATGACATTGGCAGGGAAGGGGTTAAATACTAGGGGGCGATCAAGAGGTTAACTGTGTTCCCCCAGTGTGTTCTAACTGTTGGGGGGATGGGCTCACTAGAACATGACAGAGGTCCCTGTCATGTTGCTAGGCAGAACAGTGAAATGCCTTGTTTACATCCCCTTGTTGGGCATCTCCCCGTTCTGCCTCTCCGTGTGACGATCACGGGCCACCGGCGGACTTAGAGTCCGCGGGACGCGTGTGCCCACTAGCCTGTGATTTAAAGGGGACGTACAGGTACGCCCATTTGCGCAGCCGTGCCATTGTGCCGACATATATCGTTGTGCACTGGATGGCAAGCGGATCGTGTTATGCTTATTTTAATAATTGTTTTTTCCTATCTGTATATTCTGTCACAATAATGACCCATTGTAGATTATCAATCCTGTGATAGATTTCCAATTTGCTATTCAATTTGCATATATTAGCACTGTCTCAGCGGTGCAAGTTCATTCTAATACATTCCCTTTTTTTAATAATGGAAGTTCAGTGTCACTATTTCCTGAGCCATCAGAAGGCTTCCTGCTGGAGACGTGGCAGATATCGGGGTCGCTCTCGCCATTCCAAAGTGAGGCTTGCCCGTCATATGTCTGTGCTATTTGGACTGATGATGCGGCAGGTAAGGGCGTTGGACTCACCGTTTTAAAACGAGGCCTGGCCATCTTGTCATGTAGTCATGCAAATGATGCAGCTGACGTGATGAATAGTCCATCCCTCATGGCGAGGCTTGGCCCGCACGAGCCAGGGTCATCTTGCCAAACAGGAAATGGTTGTAGTAACACACACATGATGCTGAAATCAAATCACAGGTTTGTATCTCATTTTGGGGTCACTTTTTTTAAACGCAATGACCATAGCAGGCACACCCCCCGATGATGTCTCTTTAGACGAAACGCATCGGAATGAGCCTTGCTGATTCCATTGCGTTACACCTACTGTTACTCCTACAAGCGCTTTTTATCCATCCAATTGTGAGTGTTCCCATTTTAAAAAAATTCAGCTTTTATACCTACGGGTATACACTATGTGGAGCATTTGTTCCTTTTGTATGTATATATATATATATATATTATATATATATTTTTAGCAGAGACCCTAGAGAATAAAATGCAGGTCATTGCAATATTTTATGATACACTGTATTTGCGCAAAATACACTTAAATTTAAATTAAAAAAAAAACAGTAAAGTTAGGCCTTTTTTTTTGTATAATGTGAAAGATGATGTTACACTGAGTAAATAGTTACTTAACATGTCATTTTTTAAAATTGTTAAATTGTTGTTTTTACAGGTTACACGTTTAGAGTCACAGGGAAGGTCTTGCATGAGAATTACAGGGATAGGACGATTGCAGGGATACCTCACATGTATTGTTTGAACACCAGTTACAAATGCAGGCGTGACTTTTGTATGGGTTCACTTCAGCTCGGAAGGATGGGGCACTTTATTTTTGTTTTATTTATTTAACTTTTTATTTTTACACTGTCCCTTTAATTTTTTTTCTTCCTATTTCAAGGAATGTAAACATCCCTTGTAATAGAAATAAGCATGACAGGTCCTCTTTATTGAGAGATCTGGGGTCAAAAAGACTGACTGACTGGCACCATTATATAAGATGTAACATCAGTGATGCCCAGCAATGCCACCCATCAGTGCCACCAGTGTCATCAGTGCCACCCACCAGTGTCCATCAGTGCCACCCACCAGTGCCCATCCATGCCTATCAGTGCCACCTATCAGTGCCACCCACAAGTACCCATCAGTGCTGCCTACAAGTGCCCATCAGTGCCACCTATGAGTGCCCATCAGTGCCACCTATGAGTGCCCATCAGTGCCACCTATGAGTGCCCAGTGCCCATCATCAGTGCCACCTCATCAGTGCCACCTCATCAGTGCCCATCAGTCCCGCCTTTTCAGTGCCCGTCAGTGCAGCCATATCAGTGCCCGTCATTGAAGAAGAAAACGTACTTATTTACAAAAATTTTTAACAGAAACAAAGAAAAACTTGTTTTTTTTCAAAATTTTCGGTCTTTTTTTATTTGTTGCGCATAAAATAAAAACCGCAGAGGTGACCAATTACCACCAAAAGAAAGCTCTATTTGTGGGAACAAAATGATAAAAAAATTGTTTGGGCACAGTGTTGTATGACCGCGCAATTGTCATTCAAATTTCGACAGCGCTGAAAGCTGAAAATTGGCCTGGACAGGAAGGCGTCTACGTGCCTGGTATTGAAGTGGTTAAGCACGAAATGCGGAAGTCCGGTCCTCCAAGTTCATAGAGTCGAGTGGGGGCAATCTTGTCCTCACTAGGCTTCCTGCCCAGACATCTGAGGGATCGGCTCCTGGCTTACCGATGGCTCCGGTAAGCTCGGCGACAACTGGGAAGCGGCAGGAGGGGGGCACCTCTCTCGCTGCCTATAAAGATTAGCGGCAAATTCTACCACTGGGACCTCTTTTATATGAAAAGCTGACCGCCTGACTGAAAAAAAAAAAGAAAGCAGGGTTATGGCCACCAATGTCAAATTAATTTACAGTTAGGGTTGGCGAGTAGTTCTAGTTTCCTTTTACACAGCGCTTTGCCATAAGGTACATTTGTAGAGAATTTCCATATAAGAAGTTTATGGTTTAATGCACACTGAAGTTCAGAATGCACTCGATAGAGATGATGAGTGTTCACAAAATATCAGCTCATAATATCTTTTTAAATAAATCAGCAATATTTATTTATTCTCATGAACTTTAACACATTATAAAACTTGATTTCCTCTTCACAAATAAAAGGGCGAACTGAGATTGAAAGGAAATTGAAAAGAGTCTTTGTAGCGATATGAATTCCTTCATTAATACCAACACCTCTTCCAACATAATAAAAGATTTAGCGAGAGCTGGCAACGAGTTTCTTATTTCCCAATTTTGTTTTCTATAAAATTACAGCATGAATTTTTCATCCTGTAATTTTGTACTAATTTTGCTTTTTGCCCTTAAGGCGCTATGATATAATTAACTGTGTTTTACTTACTCTAATAGGTTTGTGTGTATTATCATATATATTAAATTTTTGGAGCCTGCGACTTGATGCCATTCTTTATTACACCCTTCTTCGATACTGGGAAATTCATTAAAAAATGTTTGTTTCTGTAGTTACAGTAAGCCAGTGATTGCAATTATGCTGTTTTGTAAGCATATCCAAGTGTTTAATATGTGCCCCCCCAAGTACAGCCTTGGGCAACTGTGTAGGGTAATAAATGATCTTAAAGAACAACCCCATTCTATTTAGAGATCAGGTTTATTTAAAAAAGAAGGAGGAGTTGATAAAGTCACTAAATACGACCAAAATTAACATTCCACTTTCTCTCCATGCATTGGGAAAGCAAGTAAAGCTTGAAAAGTAAAGAAGTAAAGAAAAAGGAGCTGCTCATTAAACTGCAAATCGACTATTTGTTTGGCATTCAGAGAATAGATCGGCAGATTAGGCGTTAGGCCTCATATGCACATTGGACGTGATTAAAACGCCAGTAGCATTGGCATGTTAACTTGTTCAGATCGAATGACGGCTACAGCGCCGATCTGCTTTGCCGGGAGGCCGTCATTAGACGTCCTATCCTATGCACGCTGGTCACGCCCCCCCTGAAGGGCGCACGCTGTGATCACCCGAGTCAATGAGACTCGGGTGATTACAGATCGGAGTAAGGGGTCGATCCCGACCCCTTACCACGTGATCAGCTGTCAGCCAATGACAGCTGATCACGGGATGTAAACGGGAAGATCTGTAATCTTTTTTTTTTTCTTCTCATGCTAACAGCGTGAGGAGAAAAAAAGCCGATTATTGGCTTCTGTTGAAGGGACATCGATCCCGAAGAGGAAGAAGCAAAGCCACCTGATAGATGTGCCCAGCAGTGCCGCCTGTCAGTGCCACGAATCAGTGCCCACCAATCAGTGCCCACCAGTACATAAGTGCCAGCAATCAGTGCCACCTATCAATGCCCACCAGTGGTGCCAAACAGTACCTCATCATTGTCACCTACCAGTGCAGATCAGTGCCCATCACTGCCACCCATCAGTGCCAGTTATCAGTGCCAGTTATCAGTGCCCTTCAGTGCCCCCCCATCAGTGCCCACCAATGCCACCTACCAGTGCCACCTATTAGTGCCCATCAGTGTCGCCCTATCAGTGCCCATCAATGCAGCCTATTGGTGCCCACCAGTGCAGCCTATTGTTGCCCACCAGTGCCGCCTATTAGTGCCCAGTGCTGCCTTATCAGTGCCCATCAATGCAGCCTATTGGTGCCCATCAGTGCAGCCTATCAGTGCCCATCAGTGTAGCCTCATCAGCGTACATCAATGAAGGAGAAAAATTACCTGTTTGCAAAATTTATTAACAAAATATAAAACGGTTTTGTATTTTTTTTTCTTTCATCCGGTCTTTTTTTAATTTAACAAAAAATAAAAAACCCAGAGGTGATCAAATACAGACAAAAGAAAGCTCTATTTGTGGGGGAAAAAATGATAAAAATTCAATTTGGGTACAGTGTTGTATGACCGCGCAATTGTCGTTCAAAAAGTGACAGCGCTGAAAGCTGAAAATTGGTCTTGGCAGGAGGGGGGTTTAGATGCCCAGTAAGCAAGTGGTGTAAAACGTGAGTTTTGCCACATTTTGCTGCATTTTTTTTAAGTAAACATAAGCTATGGGATAAAAAATGCTCACGCTAACGTTTTACAGCGTTCAAGCGTTTTTACAGCTCAAAAACTTCTCTCAAAACCCACTAGTTCTGTGTTTTTTCCAACCAGAAAACGCTGATAAATGCCTGTGTATGCATGGACACATAGGATAACATGCTGGGGAGTTTATTGGCTGCAGAAAAAAAAAACACTTGAAGTCAAAAACAGCCGCTGTAAAAACATCCAGTGTGCATTAGGCCTTAAAGTCTCAAACTTTTTTTTTTCTTCCACCCCAGAAAATTACCAAATTGTCTCCATTATCTCCAACCTAATCGAGACAAGATCCCTGCAGTATTATGGGCTGCTGTGCATTTATGTTCCTAGTAGCTAGGACTGGGGCTGGCAAGCCCTGGATTGCGATCGACCCATCGACTGTGGGTAACCGACAGGTTGATCGGGAACACAACCCCACACACAGACCTTCTCCCAGCCGCCGCCGCTCTCCTCTTCACTGCAACGCGGAGATCAGGAGAAGTCACAGTACTGGATAGAGGGCGGAGGCAGGAGCTGCAATTAATGTTTTACATTAACCAGCAGGTGATTGGTTGCCGGGCAGTCCTAGCAACCAATCGGCCAGCTTGTTAATGTAAAAAGATAATTGTCAGATCCTGCCCCCGCCCTCTATCCAGTACTGTGTCTTCTCCCATTCTCTCCTCTGATATGCACCGGTGTAAAAGGTAAAAGAGTGGCGTGCTACCTACACACTTGTGTGACGGGGACAGAGGACACTACATTGGGGATGGGGTGTGAAGAGGACAGAGGACATGCACTGGGGGGGGCAGAGAACATTACAGTGGGTAGGGGGTAGAGGGGACAGAGGAAACTGCATGGGGGGCATAGAGGACACTACAGTGGGGGGGAGGGGTGTGTGTAGGGGACATTACATGGTGGGCACAGAGGACACTACACAGAGGGTGTGTGTGTGTGTGTAGGGGACAGGGGACATTACATGGGGGCACAGAGGACATTACAGTGGGGGGGAGGGGTGTGTGTAGGGAACATTACATGGTGGGCACAGAGGACACTACACAGAGGGTGTGTGTGTGTGTGTGTGTGTGTGTGTGTGTGTGTGTGTAGGGGACAGGGGACATTACATGGGGGGCACAGAGGACTTTACAGTGGGGGGGTGAAGGGGACAGAGGACACTACAGTGGGGGGGTATGAAGGGGTCAGAGGACATTGCTTTGGGGGACAGAGGACACTACAGTGGGTGGGACAGAGGACATTGCATGGGGGGTCAGAGAACACTAGAGTAGGGAGGTGGTGAAGGGGACAGAGGACACTGCATTGAGGGGGCTGCAGAGGACACAAAAGGGGGGGGGGTGAAGGGGACAGAGGACACTGCATTGGTGGGGGTCCAGAGGATACTACATTATGAAGGGGATAAAGGAGAGTGCTTTGGGGGAGCAGATGACACTACAGTGAGGATGTGTGAAGAGGGCAGAGGTGGAGGGGGGCTGAGGACACTATAGAGGGGTGGTGTGATGTGAAGGGGGCAGGACACTGCTTTGGGGAGGCAGATAACACTATTGAATGGGGGACAGAGGTCCCTACTGTGGGAGTAAAGGGGAGTGGAGGACACTAGTGGGAGTGGGGGGGGGGGGGCACAGGACACTATGCTGTGTTTTTATTGGGCGTTTGATAGTTATTTCCCCCTTCCCCCAGGGATCTTCGATTTCCTCCATGCTGTCCAGGTAGATCTAAATCTTACATAGTTACATAGTAAGTGAGGTTGAAAAAAGACACAAGTCCATCAAGTCCAACCTATGTGTGTGATTATATGTCAGTATTACATTGTATATCCCTGTATGTTGTGGTCGTTCAGGGTCTTATCTCATAGTTGTTTGAAATTATTGATGCTCCCCGCTGAGACCACCCCCTGTGGAAGGGAATTCCACATGCTTGCCACTCCTACAGTAAAGAACCCTCTATGTAGTTAACATCTAAAAAGTTGCCTATCCCTGAGCTAGGGCATACACTTTACACCTTTTTGCCCCCACTGCTGGGCACCAATAAACTGCAATGACTAATGAAAAAAATTAAATGCAGTGTAGAGCATATGAGTAAAAGTACAGTATTATTGAACACTTCACCATTTTTCTAGGTAAATATATGTCTAAAGGTGCCATTGACATGAAATTTAGCTCACCAGCAGCTAGTTGAAATAAACATACTTTACTAAAAATATGATTTAAAAATATGATTTATTTGTGAACATAAAGAATATACAGCGTGTAAAATAAGTATTGAACATGTCACTTTTTTCTAGGTAAATATATTTCTAAAGGTGCTATTGACATGACATGTCGGTAACAACCCATGCAATCCATACATACAAAGAAACCAAAACAGATACGTTCAGAAATTAAGTAATGTGTAATAAAAAAGAATGACACAGGGGAAAAGTATTGAACACATGAAGAAAGGGAGGTGCAAAAAAGTATGGAAAGCCAAGACACAAACTGAAATCAGTAATTAGAAAACAATCATGCCCCTTGTCGGTGCAAATTAATATCAACTGGTTCAGTCTTAACTGATGGCCTATAAAAAGGTGTCTCTTTACCCAGGTGTCACACAAGAAACATCTCATGATGGGTAAGAGACCTCTCAAGAACTTCAATATCTAATTGTTGCAAAACATACTGATGGCATTGGTTACAGAAGGATTTCTAAACTTCTGAATGTTCCAGTGAGCACTGTTGGGGCCTCAATCCGAAAGTGGAAAGAACATCATTTCACCATAAACCGGCCACAATCAGGTACTCCTCGCAAGATTTCTGACAGAAGTGTGAAAAGAATTATCAGAAGAGTTGTCCAAGAGCCAAGGACCACTTGTGGAGAGCTTTAGAAAGACCTGGAATTAGCAGGTACAATTGTTTCAAAGAATACAATAGGTAATGCACTCACCCGCCATGAACTGTAAGCACGCTCACCACACAAGACTCCATTGCTGAAGAAAAAGCATGTTGAGGCTCCTTTAAAGTTTGCTGCACAACATTTAGACAAGCCTGTGAAATACTGGGAGAATATAGTCTGGTCAGATGAGACCAAAATGTAACTCTTTGGATGCCATAATACACACCATGTTTGGAGGGCAAACGGCACATCACCCCAAAAACACCCCATACCAACAGTGAACTTAGGAGGTGGGAACATCATGGTGTGGGCGGGGCTGTTTTTCGGCATACGGTACTGGCAAACTTCATATCGTTGAAGAAAGGATGAATGTAAAAATGTACCAAGACATTCTTAATATAAATCTGCTGCCATCTACTGGGATGATGAAGATGAAATGAAGGTGGACACGATCATTGTCTTCAGCAAGACAATGATGCCACACACAAAACCAAGGAAACACTCAATTGGTTTCAAAGAAAGAAAATAAATCTGCTAGAAAGGCCCAGCCAATCACCTGACTAGAATCCAATAGAAAAACAGCGTTCATAGAAGAGGCCAATGGAACCTTCAAGATTTGAAGACTGTGTGGAAGAATGGGCCAAAATCACACCTGAGCAACGCATGTGACTAGATTTTCCATATAAGAGGCGTCTTGAAGCTGTCATTACCAACAAAGGATTTTGTACAAGTAAATACATTTCAGTTATGCCCCGTACACACGGTCGGACATTGATCGGACATTCCGACAACAAAATCCTAGGATTTTTTCTGACGGATGTTGGCTCAAACTTGTCTTGCATACACACGGTCACACAAAGTTGTCGGAAAATCCAATCATTCTGAACGCGGTGACGTAAAACACGTACGTCGGGACTATAAACGGGGCAGTAGCCAATAGCTTTCATCTCTTTATTTATTCTGAGCATGCGTGGCACTTTGTGCGTCGGATTTGTGTACACACGATCGGAAATTCCGACAACGGATTTGGTTGTCGGAAAATTTTTATAGCCTGCTCTCAAACTTTGTGTGTCGGAAAATCCAATGGAAAATGTGTGATGGAGCCTACACACGGTCTGAATTGCCGACAACAAGGTCCTATCACACATTTTCCATCGGAAAATCCGACCGTGTGTACGGGGCAAGAGTGTTCAATACTTTTTCCCTGTCTCATTCCATTTTGTTACACATAACTTCATTTCTGAATGTATTTGTTTTGTTTTTTTTGTATGTATGGATTGCATGGGTTGTTACTGACATGTGGTGAAAATTTTATGTCAATAGCACCTTTAGAAATATATTTACCTAGAACAATGGTGACATGTTGAATACTTATTTTACCCGAAGTATATACTGTATATTCTTTATGTTCACAAATAAATCATATTTTTTAGTAAAGTATGTTTATTGCAACTAGCTGCTGGCGAGCTCACTGCAAAAGCATTGGTTTTCTTGAGTCTCTTGACACCAATGTGTTAACCACTTCAGCTCCGGAAGATTTTACCCCCTTCATGACCAGGCCATTTTTTGGTATTCAGCTTTTTTTTTGCGCTATAAATTAAAAACAGACCAACAATTTTGAAAAAAGAAAACAATATTTTTTACTTTCTGCTATAAAACCATTCCAATAAAAACATTAAAAAAAAACATCTTTATAAATTTTGATTAAAAAAAATCCAGTGTATATTGATTGGTTTGCGTGAAAGTTATAGCGCCTACAAACTATGGTATACATACTGATATGATATTGCAGCAGACAATCTGACACTAATGCTGGGGAAGGGGGGGGGTTTACTGACCATCTTCCACTGACATCACCAGTGACATTAATACAGTGATCGGGGATAAACATATACACCTTCACTGTACTAATGACCCTGGCTGGGAAGAGGTTAACATCTAGGAAGCAGGATCACAGCAGGAGCTGGCTGGGGGGTGCGCACGAGCGTGCCCTAAATCCAGAAGAAGGCAGCAATGTACCGGTACATCGCTTTGCCCACAGTGTCTGCCTGTCCGCAGTACATTGCAGGCAAGCAGAAAGAAAGTAGTTAAAAAAAAGATCAGAGTAGGAGAACATACCAGAATAGACTACAAGAAAGGCCAGAACACCAGGTTCCAGTACAAAATTTAGCTTGTGTTCCATAAAAATCAAACATATATGTTTTAGGTTTTAGAGATAAGGAGGTCTCCTTTCATGAGGTAATATACAGAATAAACAGAACAAATATATAGCCAAATCAATAAACCCCCTGGTGGAGCATCAAAAAGTATACATGCAGTTTTCTTAGGCTCAAGACATCAAAACATGATTTTCCACAGAACTACCACAAATAGAAAAAGGAACGTGTATGGGCACAATTTCCTTTAACCGGAAATCCAAATTGTGCATGACATTATTTCCATCTCCGCTGTCCAATCAGTCTTGCTGTATTGGGTAGCATGGCAACCAGAAGCATAGGCAGGGGACAAGAACCTGGAAAGGAGCTTAAGAAACCCTTATTTTAGGATAGACGAAAAAGGCAACTTGAGATACTTATCACTGGGATCCACTCTAATTTGTTTCAATTTCTTACGCTCAAACAAAGAATCTGTTACCCATAATCAACTCCAACCCTGTAAATTAATTCAGAAGGGTCATCCACAGGACACAAAGAAAAGGTGTCCCATTGCCAGTAGGCCATTCTTATTAGGAAATGACACTTGCGAGAATTTAATCGACCTAATCTTCCACCTCCATTAATTTCATTAAAAAAATGTGTCCTTGAGAAATTATGTCAGCTTTTGAATACCAGTGGTTGTAAATATAACTCTTGCCAAGGGATGTATGGTACTGCCAAGTCCAAAATAATTGGGCAGCATTTCTCTCTTCTATACATTTCAGTTCCAAGGACACCCTTTGTTCTGAGGAGGGCAGCAAGGCCAATGACATTCTACTTAAAAGGGTGGACTGCACCACACATCCCTAGACCCACCACCCAAGCGCAGGAGGATTGTTTTGAGTTTCTTTGAATTGTACAATCAGAATAGTTCAGTACTACAATCACACTCCTCAAAGTGTTGCCTTATATTTCGATTGCCTTTCAAGCTTGAAAAGTTCAACATCTAGTTGAAAAATGCACAATTCATCGGTGAAACAAAAAGAGCCCCCGATTTACTAGCAGGGTCTCAGGTTTAGTCAGTGGTCAAACAAACAGATTCAAGATTGGGCGTATGTTGCTCTTTAGTGACTTCTTCGTAAATTTAAGGGTCTCCATTTATGTGTTTTCTGATGCTTCACATCCATCTTTCATGGAAGAAATGGAATGGGAAAATTCATGAACTTTACTGGTTGCTGTTGTTGAATTGGTTTTGTGTTCTCAGTAAGGTGATTGTCTAAAAAAACAGGCTTTTGCATCTTTCAAAGATGATGCACAAGAATGCCCACAAACAGTTTGCTGAAGACAAGCAGACTAAGAACATGGATTACTGGAACCATGTCCTGTGGTCTGATGAGACCAAGATAAATTGATTTGGCTCAGATGGTGTCAAACGTGTGTGGTGGCAACCAGGTGAGGAGTACAAAGACAAGTGTGTCCTGCCTACAGTCAAGCATGGTGGTGGGAGTGTCATAGTCTGGGGCTGCATGAGTGCTGCCGGCACTGGGGAGCTACAGTTCATTGAGGGAACCATGAATGCCAACATGTACTGTGACATACTGAAGCAGAGCATGATCCCCTCCCTTTGAAGACTGGGCTGCAGGGCAGTATTCCAACATGATAAACGACCCCAAAATACACCTCCAAGATGATCACTGCCGTGCTAAAGAAGCTGAGGGTAAAGGTGATGGACTGGCCAAGCATGTCTCCAGACCTAAATCCTATTGAGCATCCTCAAACAGAAGGTGGGGGAACGCAAAGTCCACCAGCTCCGTGATGTCATCATGGAGGAGTGGAAGAGGACTCCAGTGGCAACTTGTGAAGCTCTGGCGAACTCTATGCCCAAGCGGGTTAAGACAGTGCTGGAAAATAATGGTGGCCACACAAAATATTGACACTTTGGGCCCAATTTGGACATTTTCACTTAGGTATGTACTCACTTTTGCTGCCAGCGATTTACACATTAATGGCTGTGTGTTGAGTTATTTTGAGGGGACAGCAAATTTACACTGTTATACAAGCTGTATACTCACTACATTTTTACATTGTAGCAACACATAAAATACATACACGCGCAGAAACGCATGTGTGTTTGAGCTTTGGGGTGCACACCCTAGTGCAATAGGTTGTGCACACCTATGGTTCCTGCAGCAGGCACTTTTTTTTTTTTTTTTACACATCACGAATTGATTAATTGCCTACAAAATTGGAGTCCGTCCCTGCTGGATAGATATAAATACAGCGTGGCATCAGCGGCATGTACATGCCCCTGCTGACATCAGTTGTGACAAAACATGTAGGGCGGAGGATATGTGATGTCTAAATGATAATGATATACCATATTGAGCGCATTTGACTCTGTAATAGAGTCCTGCAACTCTGGTAAGAGTCCATCTTACATTGGTGGTGAGTCACATGGTGGAATTTGATCAGGTAAGCCTTCAGAATTTTTGATTTTCCCCTACTATTGTTTTGACACATTCTTTTGATATCATTGTTCACCATTTTATGGATCAATTTGTTTTATGATAAATAATAGCACTGCACAATTTCTGGTTTAATTGCGCACACCTATGCCCTATCCTATCAGAAACAGGAACGTCTGCATTATTCAGTTATACACAGGCTACTAACAAGCATGCAGGCAGTCTACACCATGTAGACAGACATTAAACAATATATACAAGTTTAAAAATATTAGTTTACAAGCTTCTAATAAAACGTTTTTGTTTTTTAATTCAATTTTCACTTCAATCACAATGCATCACACACTCAATACTATAAAAACTTTCACAATATTAACAACTAAACCACTAGACAATACAAGTATAAATTATGTATGTGACCTCTCTCTGTAATCTCTACAAATTTTGTCCCCAACAAGAAAAAAAAAAAAAAAAGAAATGTTTAACCATCAGTCTCTTTCTACTTCGCCTTTGAAAGTTACATTACACACTTAAAAACGTGTTTGGTAATTACAGCACCTCAGTTCTGAAATAGCAGCAGCATTAAAAAAAAAAAAAAAGAAAAAATAGGATAGCTGTTCGGAACTGGTGCTAAAATGTCATCTTTTATAAAAAGCCTTTCACTCAACTCCAATTTGAGGAGATGTTTTGCTGACAGCATCACCGGAATGCATTACGCCAGGATTCAGAAGTAATTGCCAGCATCCTAAAATAAGTGTGATTTTAGTGTGATGGCATATTGTAACACTGATATAAATATATTCCTAGCTGGACCATCTGCTTATAGTGGTAGTCTTAACCTGACATTACATATTGCAGCTTAGGAAGATGGATGCATTAATCAGAACATTTTAACAGGTTACAGAAACAGCAGTTTTTAATTTTCAGATGGAGAAAGTTCAACATCGAATGCCACATGCAGTTATTTCTACAAAGCTCAATGATGTCATCTTGAAAGTAAGCCTTTGCCGGCGGCTGTAATTGACTTGAAAGTGCAGGAACATAGATTGCAAGGCCTGTATACCTAAAATAAATGTAAAAAAACTTTTAAGCCCAATTCCAGAAAAATGTAAAATTCTCCCTTGCAGTGGAGCTGCACCTGCACTGCAAGGATTAAGGCTCCATGCACACAGGACGTTCAAAAAAGTCTTTCTGATCGTCGGATTGCTGGAAGGAAAACGCCACTTTAAAAACGCGCTTTTAACAGCATTTTTTTTAATGCATTTATGCCTGTTTTGAGCATTTTCAAGCATCAGCGTTTTTGGGCATTTTATTAACCACTTGCCGCCCGCCATATAGCAAAATGACGTGAGCAAAAGTGGTTGCGATATTCTGACCGGACGTCATATGACGTTGTCAGGATATCAAGCTGCTGAGCGCCCCTGGGGGCACGCATTGCAGCGATCGTTGTTGCGGTGGGTCGGTTTGACACACCGCAACTCCGATCTAGGTAAAGAATCTCTGACAGAGACTCTTTACCACGTGATCAGCCGTGTCCAATCACGGCTGATCACGATGTAAACAGGAAGAGCAGTTGATCGGCTTTTCCTCACTCGCGCCTGATAGACAGTTGCTCTCCTGACTGTTTATCAGCGCAGCCCCCCCTTGGATGCCCGCCCAGGACCGCCAGGACCACCAGGGATGGCCACTACACTGGACCACCAGGTATGCCAACCTAGACCACCAGGGAAATGCCAATCAGTGCCCAGAGAGCTGCCAGTGTCAATTAAAAATGCCTGAAAATTGGTCTGGGCAGGAAGGTACGAAAGTGCCCTGTATTGAAGTGGTTAAATTACACCCAGCTTACATTCAGCTCTGCAATGTAAAAAAACGCAGAACGCTGAAAAAGCATTTTTTTGTGGTCAGAAGAACAGCTCTTGAACGTGATTTTAGGGCGTTCAGACAACAGCCCATAAACTCCCCTGCTGATAAACTTCAATAAACGTCCACGTGTGCATGGACACATAGGATAGCATAGGAAGGGAGTTTAAGGGCTGTTAAAAAAATGATTGCTGTCCCAGAGATGTTTACATTCCTTGTGACCGCAAAAAAGTAATACAAAAATAAAAAAAAACAATTAAAAGGGACAGTGTAAAATTGAATTAAAATGAAAAAAAAAAAAAAAAAGGGAAAAAGCGTCCCATCCCTCCATGCTCGCGTGTACGAATACATAAGTCACACCCACATTTGTAAACAGTGTTACATAGTTGGCGAGGTTGAAAAAATACACAAGTCCAACCTATGTGTGTGATTTTATGTCAAAATTACATTGTATATCCCTGTATGTTGTGGTCATTCATGTGCCTATCTAATAGTTTTTTTTAAAATTATCGATGCTCCCCGCTGAAACCAGCGCATATGGAAGAGAATTCCACATCCTAACCGCTCTTACAGTAAAGAACCCTCTACGGATTTTAAGGTTAAACCGCTTTTCTTCTAATTTTAGTGAATGGGCTCGTGTCTTATTAAATTCCCTTTCTCTGAAAAGTTTTATGCCTATTGTGAGGTCACCAGTACGGTATTTGTACATTGAAATCATATCCCCTCTCAAATGTCTCTTCTCCAGAGAGAATAAGTTCAATGATCGTAACCTTTCCTGATAAATAATATCCTCCAGACCCTTTATTAGCTTTGTTGCCCTTCTCTGTTCCAGCACATCCTTCCTGAGGATTAGTGCCCAGAACTGGACGGCATACTCCAGGTGCGGCCGGACCAGAGTCTTGTAGAGCGGGTTAACTATTGTGTTATCTCTGGAATTAATCTTTTTTAATGCTTTTTAATGCATGCCAAAATTCTGTTTGCTTTGCTTGCAGCAGCTTGGCTTTGCATGCCATTGCTGAGCCTGTCATCTACTCTTCTTTTCCATCCTAGATTCCCCCAGAGGTTCTCCCCCCAGTGAGTAGATTGCATTCATATTTTTGCCACCCAAATGCATTGTTTTATATTTTTCTACATTAAACCCCATTTGCCATGTAGTTGCCCACCCCATTAATTTGTTAAATATCAGATGTTCTTTCAAGGTTCCCACCTCCTGTGGAGAAGTTATTGCTCTGCTTAGCTTAGTATCATCCGCAAAAACAGAGATTGAGCTGTTTATCCCATCCTCCAGGTTGTTTATTAATAAATTAAATAGGATTGGTCCCAGCACAGAACCCTGGGGGACCCAACTTTCCACCCCGGACTATTCTGAGAACTAGCAATTTATCACTACCCTCTGAACTCGCCCTTGTAGCCAGTTTTCAACCCATGTACTTACCCTATGGTCCATGTCAATGGACCTTACTTTGTACAGTAAACGTTTATGGGGAACTGTATCAAATGCTTTTGCAAAATCTAGATACACCCCATCTACGGGCCTTCCTTTATCTAGATGGCAGCTCACATCCTCATAGAAGGTTAATAAATTGGTTGGGCAAGAACGATTCTTCATGAATCCATGCTGATTACTGCTAATGATACCATTGTCATTACTAAAATCTTGTATATATTCCCTTATCATCCCCTCCAAGAGCTTGCATACAATTGGTGTTAGGCTAACTGGTCTGTAATTCCCAGGGATCTATCTTGGCCCTTTTTTTCATATTGGTGCTACATTAGCTTTTCTCCAATCAGCTGGCACCATTCCAGTCAGTAGACTGTTCGTAATAAATTAGGAACAATGGTCTGGCAATTACATGGCTGAGTTCCTTAAGGACCCTCGGGTGCAAGCCATATGGTCCCAGTGACTTATTAATGTTGAGTTTTTCCAGTCTATTTCTAGTTCTGTCCTCTGTTAGCCATGAGGGTGCTTCCTGTGACATGTCATGTCATGTCATGAGGATAAACATTGCAGTTTTGGTTACTGAACCCCCCCGATTCTCCCGTGAAGACTGAGGAGAAGAATAAATTCAATACCTTCGCCATCTCTCCATCCTTAGTAACTCGATTCCCTTCATCATTCTTTATGGGACCAATATGATCTGACCTCCCTTTCTTACTATTTATATACTTAAAGAATTTCTTGCCATATTTTTAATCTCGGCTATGTGCCTTTCATGTTCTATCTTAGCCACCCTGATTGCACCCTTACATTTCTTGCTGCATTCTTTGTAAAGTTGGAATGCTGATGATGATCCCTCAGCCTTGTATTTTTTTTGAAGGCCTTCTCCTACTTCCCTAATCTTCCTCTGCCTTTCTGGTGTGGCTCGAGGTACCGGTAGTATTTCTGAGAATACTACCTTGGAGGTCCTTTTCCTCATTTAGCTCCCTAACCACATGTAAGAACCGCGATTGTTAGAGTGTGACCTCCTCTAAATAGGTAACCTGTAAACATTTTTAAAGCGTCACCTATGGAGATTTTTAAGTACCGTAGTTTGTCGTCATTCCACAAGCGTGCGTAATTTTAAAGCATGATATGCTAGGTATCTATTTACTTAGCGTATCATCTTTCACATTATACAAAAAAATTGGGCAAACTTTACTGGGTTTTTTTTTATTCTTTAATCACCTCTGGACCGCCCGCCGTCGATATACGTCGGTCCTCTGACGTTAAATACCGTTGTTATGGCAGCAGATAGCTGCCATAACCCCAGTATTTTTTTCAACAGTGGGTGGTCCGTTTTATGATAAAAGTGGTCCCCAAGGCGGATTCCCCGCTCGATCACTTATCGGCGGCAGGAGAGGTGCCCCCCCACCATGTCTCGGACGTCCCCGCTGCTTACCGGATTCGTCAGTAGCGGCAGAGACAATCCGATCCCATCCCCTGATCGGCAGAAAGTTGAGTGAGGGAATGATGGCCCCCACTCCACTCCATAACATTGAATGACGACAGCGACATCAAACGTCACTTACGTCCAACGGCCTTAAAGGGACATTTTTTTTACTTTTATTTTTTCTTGCTTTGAAGTGTAAATGTGAGATCTGAGGTCTTTTTGACCCCAGATCTGAGGTCCTGTCATGTTATTACAAGGGATGTAATAGGAATAAAAGTGATCAAATGTATTTTTTTTTTTTTAAAGGACAGTGTAAAAAAAAAAAAAAAGGAAGTAAAATAAATAAGGAAAAAAATTGAAAGCGTCTCGTCCCTCTGAGCTCGTGCGCAGAAGCGAACACATATGTAAATCATGCCCACATGTGAAAACTAGACCTCCTCCAACTCAAAACTGGTAAGCTGTAAAAAAAAATTGAAAGTTGCCTATGGAGATTTTTAAGTGCCAATGTTTGTCGCCACTCTATGAGCGGGCGCAATTTTGAAGCATGACATGTTGGGTATCAATTTTCTTGGTGTAACATCATCGATCACAATATAGAGAAAATTGGGCTTACTTTACTGTGTTCTTATTTTTTATTCAAAAAAGTGCATTTTTTCCCCGTCTTATATATGCGGGCGTGACCTATGTATGTGTTCGCTTCTGCGAGCGAACACGAGGGGATAGGGCCAAACTACAGTACTTAAACATCCCCATAGGCGATGCATTAAAAGCTTTCACAGGTTACCAGTTTAGAGTTACAGAGGAGGTCTAGAATTATTTCCCTCACTCTAACGATTACAGCGATATCTCATGTGTGGTTTGAATGGCATTTACATATGCGGGCATGACCTACATATGCGGGCATGACCTACATATGCGTTCACTTCTGTGTGCAAGAATGAGGGGATAGACGTGCTTTTATTATTCATTTTATTTTTACATTTTTATTTTTTGATCACTTTTATTTCTATTACAAGTAATGCAAACATCCCTTGTAATAGGGCATGACAGGTCCTCTTTATGGAGAGATCAGGGGGTCTGCAAGTCCCCAGATATCTCCTCTATGCTGGAAAGCCTAAAAAAAGTTAGATATTAGGCTTTCCAGCAACAAAAATGGCAACGTTTACATCTGCCAGGGCCAGAAATGAGGTCATAACGCTGCCTTTGGCCTCTGAGGGTCACAGAGATGGCCGGGGAACATCTGGTCCATGGCCAGGTTTATGATAAACCACCACCACCGGTGGATTTATTCTCCGGATCCCCGATTGCATGGGAGACCCCGAAGGGCGTTAGGGATGTCCTCTCCCGCCACCTGTAAAAGCAATCAAGAGGCTAAAAAGCCACCAAGATGGCTTTTACACTGTAGGGAATTGCCGGCTGAAAAGAAAGATATCTGTATAATGCCTGTAGCTGTAGACATCATCCAGATATCCCCAAAGTAAATGAAGTCATATGACGTCTACCCGAGGGAAGTGGTTAAAAATGGTAACAGCACTTTTGTAAATCTGTGTTTTCTTCTTACAACAAGCTTTACCATTAGATAGATTCTCAATGCTGCAGAAATTTTTTTGTACCTTTCCCCAGATCTGTGCCTCAATACAATCTTGTCTCGAAAGTCGACAGAAAATTCCTTGGACTTCATGACTTGGATGGTGCTCTGACATTCACTATTAACTGTGGGACCTTATATAGACAGGTGTGTGCCTTTCCAAATCATGTCCAATCAACAGAATTTACCACAGGTGAACTTCAATCAAGCTGTAGAAACATCTCAAGGATGATTAGTGGAAACGGGATGCACTTGAGCTCAATTTTGAGTGTCATGGCAAAGGCTGTGAATACTTATGTACATGTGATTTTTTTCGTTTTTTATTTTTAATAAATTTGCAAAGATTTCAAACAAACTTCTTTCACATTGTCATTATGGGGTATGGTTTGTAGAATTTTGAGGAAAGTAATGAATTCAATCAATTTTGGAATAAGGCTGTAACATAACAAAATGTGGAAAAAGTGAAGCGCTGTGAATACTTTCCGGATGCACTGTATATTTAGGTTTTTTAGTACCTTGGCAAAATGCCTAAAAGTTGCCAAAAAAAATGTCAACAATCTGGTAGGGCGATCCAGCCTACCTTTTTTTCTTACACAAAGTCACAGGTTGTACAACATTACAACCTTGGGCTGATGCGAGCCAGTTGCTAGCATCCCAACAACCAAGGACATCATAGGTTGATAAGGAGGACTTTGGGTCCCTGAGGACTTCTTTGTTTACCCCTCTCTGCCAGCACTAGGGTCACAATGGCCGAATGAGGGAGAGAAACTGAAGGAGAAGAGAAATGCTGAAAAACGAATCAGTTCCAGTGTGCAAAAATCTATAGCTGTGTAAAAAAGAAATCACCTCCAATATTTGGTGTCTTACATGTGCTGATGGCGCTTCATTATGGAAAATTATTAGTTTAGTTTCTTACATTTTAGAATGGGGTACCTTGGGATTGTGCATCATTTTAAATGATGCCGGAACATGTTGGGAAATGGTGGCCTACATGATGGTTAACCTACCTACTAGTTTTTTTTTTTTAATGTTTAATACATTTTTATTAGTTTTTGTAACATATTAATAGTTAAACATACATGAGGTTTTGCATTTTACATTATGTATACAATGTAAAAATATCAAAAGCTTAGAATAACTACCCTGTTTCCCCGAAAATAAGACATAGCGTGATTGTCGGTGATGGCTGCAATATAAGCCATACCCCCAAATAAGCCCTAGTTAAAGTCCTTGTAGGTCTTATTTTCAGGGTAGGGCTTATTTTCGGGTAAACAGGGTAGGGCTTATTTGGGGGGGTAGGGCTTATATTGCAGCCATCACCGACAATCTATATGGCAATGGCAATATAAGCCATACCCCCCAAATAAGCCCTAGTTAAAGTCCTTGTAGGTCTTATTTTCAGGGTAGGGCTTATTTTCGGGTAAACAGGGTAGGGCTTATTTGGGGGGGTAGGGCTTATATTGCAGCCATCACCGACAATCACGCTAGGTCTTATTTTCGGCGAAACAGGGTATATGCAGCCTAAGACATCCAGTTCTATAAATGTATACAAAAAATATAATAGTAATATCAAATCGGACATGCGTTGTTATATTAAATTTAAGGCCAAATGAATATTTAGTTATCAAAGTATATTTTTATGAATACGTAGACAATTGGCCTCAAGAATGTCTAATCATAAAATACAACCTCTAGGAGATAGACTTTTTTGTAATTATTCTATCTTTTAAATGCTAATGTAAAAAAGTATTATTAAGGTTTAAAATTTGAATATATTAATGAATATTTGTTGATAAATTTATGATATACCATTGTTACCTACTCCTTTACGTTATGTACCTTTTTTATACGCGATTTCAATAAACCTAAATGTTTAAAAAAAAAGAAAGACCTGAGGTCTATACAAAATAATAATAATAAAAAAAAAAAATCACAATAAGCGATTCAGTTTAAACGCACAAATGGGGGTTTAAATATTGGTCCAAACATGCCTAATTGTCTGTATCCCTAAGTTGTAACCTGAGTGAAGTCTGGTGAATTTCTGAAAATAACCCATGTTGACAATGTCTTATTAAAATTTCTCTATTGATCCGTTAGCTGTAGCTATCATTTCTTCCATGTTGTAAAGCTCCTGAATTATATTAATCAATTCTTTAATTGATAGAATGCATCTATTGTAGATTTCCAATATTGTGGTATTAGGACTTTTGCTGTTATCAGTAGGTGTCTTGTTAAAGATTGTTTACATTTTTTAATAGAGCACTCAGAAATATGAAGTAAGCAACAGGCTGGTGTCAATACAATTTTAGTATCAGTAATACGTATTATTAATTCACAAATTCTCCGCCAAAATGGGGTTATTAGAACATTTCTGTCTACTGTCTACCAGTGAAACAATCTCTTGATTACAACGCCAACATATACCAGAGGACTGTGGGAACCACTGTTTCAACTTATTAGGAATAATACAGTATATGAATGTGATAAGAGTTTATATGAAGGTTCCTGAAAGCGGGAGCTAATAGAGCATTTGTGTGCAAAGATACATGAATGCTGCCATTGTTCGTATTGAAATGTTGTATTAAGAGCTGATTCCCAAAGTGCTTTAAACCTGACCGGGCTTGAAGTGTATGAGGTTTGTAGCCATACATACACCATCAAGATAGTTTTTTTTCCATGGTATTTCCTTGAAGGCAAACAGATTTGAAAGGAGTAAAGATCTTAAAGGATGTTTTCGTGTTTTAGTGGAGATGTAATTGTGTATCCGATGGTACATCCATTTTGTTATAACTGATCTCCTAATTCTGCTGTCATAGTGGTATGCAATTTTATTTTGTCCTTTGAATACAATTTGTAATCAATAAGGGTGTGTGTTCATTTAGTAATTTAGATGAAGAGGCCATTCCTGGTTTAAAGTCTGGGTTAGATCCTAGTGGTGTTAAAAGGACCTGGTGAAGTGGATAAATATGAGCATTTAATTACTTGGTGAAAACTTTTAGGGCTGCACCAATAAGTGGGTTTTATTTTAGAATATTAGGGCAGGTATCAAATCGAATTCAAGGAGAGAATTTCACCGGTAGAGCACCAAAGTCATTTTCTAAAGCCACCCAATCTTTATTATCTGCATTACAATGCCAATTAAGAATTCTCCTGAGATGAGATGCAAATTATTAAATTATTCCTAAAATTGGGGAAACCCAATTCCAACATTTTGTTTTAGTCATGCAAGTTGGAGATCAATATGGACCCCTTATCTGCCCACAGAAATTTCCTAAGTAACACCAGCAAAGAGCAAAAAAATTCAATGGTAAGAATACTGATAGGGTTTTAAAAAAGATATAATAGTTTTGGAAATACCGTAATTTTGACTATGGCTGCCCTACCAAACCAGGATAAATACTTGAGGGACCATTTCTCTAAACCCCTGCTTAAAATCTGCAGTAAAGGAATAATATTTATATTATTAAGGTGGGCGTAATCTATACCGCCAAGTATTTTAGCGCCCTGTCTAACCATGTGAAGGAACAATTTTTCTGAACTAAGGCTAATGTATGAAAGGTGAGAGACAAGTTCAATGCCTCTGATTTTTTATAATTAGATTTGAGGTTGGAAACATAACCATAATGTGCAAATGCTTTCATCAAATTTGGCATAGAGATACGAGGTTGTGTGAGGAAGAACAGTAAATCGCCTGCAAACACTGCAGATTTATATTTTCTATCTCCTATTGGAAACTCATGAATAGACAGATTAGCATTTATAGTACGGATAAAAGATTCCAATGTCAATATAAACAATAACAGTGAAAGAGGTCAGCCCTGACATGTCCCATTTTGTATAATCACCGATTCTGAAAGAGTTCCATTAATTTTAGCCTTAATATTGTGGTAAACGGTAGATATCCATGTAATCATATGTGATTTTAGACCTATATGTTTGCATGTGGCTGTTAGAAAATCCGAGGAAACACGGTCGAAAGCCAAATGTTTTAGAATAATGAGCTATAAAAAACATCAGGACTAAGGCGTCATCTTCTCTAATCGGTTTCTCTAGGTGATCTGTCAGACATCGGGAATTAGGGCATTCCACCATTAGTCAGGTAGTCCTGTAAAATCTGCAGTCTCATTCCCTGTACTGTAAGTCAGCTGGTTTATGAGGTTTCAGTAAATTATAAAAGGTCTGAAAAATATGTACGAAAAACCTTAGCCATTTTATTTTTGGCTTTAATGGCAGGTATAGTTGAAACAAATATAGAGTCAGCACCCCAGCAAGAAATGTCCTGCTTTTGTCGTTATGTTCATTAGAAAATTCTCTTTTTAAAAAGAAGATTCTTTTAACTTTTAAATTTAATAAATATTGTTAAGTTTTCATGTTTCCAAGAGCTCAGTCTCTGTATGTATTGCAGTAGAACGTTTATATTGAATCTCCAAATTTGCAGTTTTGTTGGTCAAATCTAAAAGCCTTTTTTTTTTTTTTCGGCCTCCTTTTTCTTTTTAGCTCCCATACTAATCATTCTCCAATAATTACGCATTTGTGAGCTGCCCAAATTAAAAGGGGAGAGTTCATCGGATACATTTTCAGAAAAGTAGGATTTGATGACCTTAGTTATATGTTGTAGCCCTGTCTGATCAGTTAATATTGATGGGTTCATTCTCCACATTCCACCCCTATGTTGGTTATTGAGGGAACCAACAAATAATGAAATAATCGCATTATCGGATAATGTTGTAATGCCTATTTGAGCCTCTTTCAGAATGGATAAATCCCTTTGAGAAATAAGGATACAATCTATATGGGAGCATTTCTATCAGGGAATTTCTATATGGGAAAATCTATCAGAAGGATTTACCGCTCTCCAGGTATCCACCAATGTTAAGAATGACAGTAAAGACTTTTTTTCAAAGTTCTGTATGATAGGCTAGATTTTCTATTAGAGGTGTCTTGTAGATGGTTTAATGGAACATTAAAATCTCCGCCCATTAAAATGCAACCTGAGGCAAAACCCTTTAGCTCTTCAATAATTTGTTGGCAAAAAAGAGACATGTGCGGAGTTTGCGAAGTAACCATTTGCAAGAGTGATGGGTAATTCAGACCAATGACACTTAAGGAATAATTACCTCCCTTGTGTGTCAGCCTGTTGGTGAGAAATCAAGTAAAGGTTTTGCACCTAATGTGGAATAAGACATGTTGATGTTCTAACAAGAATGTCAGGAAAGGGTCCATCCGCTGGTAAGATATATCATTTGGCATGCAGTACTGGGGTCCACCAGCAGGTGTCTCCTAGCAGTGTTGAACTGTCAGGAGAATATTTCCCTGCTGGTGTCATGTCATCTTTTGGCCGCAGTACTGATGTCCACCAGCGGATGGATCCCGGCAGTATGGAGCAGACAACACACACTGCGCTCAGCTGTGACATGAGGTCAATTACCAGCCTTATAAATACCCGGCAAGCCCTCATAGGCTTGCCTTGGTATCTCTCTCCCTGCACTCTAACCTTGCTGCCCGTTACTTTGACCTTGAGCCTGCATCTGCCTTGTCCTGACCTGACCTGATCTGATCCCATCCCTATCCTGAGCCTATCCCCTCTGTTCCTGGTCACCTTGGATCCCTGCCCTGTATCCCATCCATCCACCCTCTTCCTGTCCTGCTGGTTTGATCTCCCTGTGTATGACCTTGGCCTGGCTTTGTTTACGATTACGGTATCTCCATTTCCTTGTATATATTGTTGTTTGTAGTGGGTTTGTTGTGTTGGTTTTGCACTGTTTATATTTCTTTATTTGTCACTTATTTATTAAACACCATTATTTCACTTATATGTGTTTTGGGTTTCCTCTGTGCAGTCCACACAGTCTGGTCAATTAGATTCTCTGACAAAGAAGTTACAGCTAACCTTAAAATCACTAAATCACTCGGGGAAAAAAAATAATAAAAACTGACCGGAAACAAAATTAAAAGAAAAAGTGACTGTTTGTTTAATTAGAAGTTAGGTCTCCCATTTACCCACTCGCCAACCGCCGTACACACATATACGTTGGCAGAATGACTCGTACAGGCAAATGGGCGTACCTGTATGTCCCTTTAAATTTGCCACCTTGCTGGCGCGCACTTGCCCGTGGGTCCTGCAAACTCGATGTTCGCCGGCGGCCTGCGATCATGAGACAGAGAGGCAGAATGGGGAGATGCCTATGTAAACAAGGCTTTTCCCTGTTCTGTCTAGCAACATGACAGGGATCTAGTGCTCCCTGTCATCGGGAGCAGTGATCGCTGTCATGCCAGTAGCAGCCCACCCCCCAGTTAGAATCACTCCCTAGGACACACTTAACCCCTTGATCGCCCCGTAGTGTTAACCCCTTCCCTGCCAGTACCATTTATACAGTAATCAGTGGCTATTTATAGCACTGATCGCTGTATAAATAACAATGGTCCCAAAATAGTGTCAAAAGTGTCTGATGTGTCAGCCATAATGTCGCAGTCCCGATAAAAAAAAAAAAAAAAAAAAATTTAATTTAAAAGAAAAAAAAAAAAAAAAAAAAAAAAAAAAAAAATAAAAAATCGCAGATCGCCGCCATTACTAGTAAAAAAAAAAAATAATAAAAATGCCATAAATCTTTCCCTTATTTTGTGGACGCTATAACTTTTGCGCAAACCAATCAATATACGCTTATTGTGATTTTTTACCAAAAATATGTAGAAGAATACGCATCGGCCTAAACTGAGTAGTTAAGAAGTCCAAACAAACATGACCAAAATTAATTGTTCTTTAACTTTAAACTGCCCCATAGACATCTAGATCACATTTTTATTACAGCCAGAGAATAAAAATGGCAAGTTTTTTAATTTTTTTTGTCAATGTACACTATATTCCATTTATAAAGTACTAAATATGAACATTGAATTTTGCCAGTGTATATATAGCATTTACCTTTCACTCCGCCAAACCTTTTATTCCTGCCAACTTCAAGTTCAACCTATAACTCGACACTGAAATACTAGCTCTTGGCTCCCACTTACTCACTATAAAGATCATTAATTACATCTAGTGGAGTTTTCTTTTTTAAACAAAAATGCCCCCCCTTGGTTCTCATTTCCAAAACTGACCTTCAGCATGAAAGTATTAATTTTATAGTTTTTGCTGCAAAAATTGCTGTTATTACCACATATTCAAGTCAAAAGTAGCCATCAATAGTAATTTGACAGTATAATGAATTTAACTTTCAACATTCACAATCAACATACTTGATTTTTGGTTTTGACACTGTTCAAAAAAGCTTTGCTTTTGCAAAGATAAAAACGTAACTTAACCCCTTGGGAGAGCAATGTGCATATATGTGGGGTGGGGTGGGCTTTAACACTCATATATGCACTGCAGTCTGATAGCTCGTGGGTAAAATATAATTAGAGTGCAGTGCTAAAGAACATAAATAAAATATTCATAAAGGTTGAATTAAAATGATCAATGGATAGTATAGAATCTCCACACCAGCTTCTGTGCGATAGATGTACACACACATCCGACACCACAGTGAAGAGGCAAATCAGCTTACCAGAAGAAGAAGTAGATCCTCAAGTTATAGAGAGGTCTAAATAGGCAATGTTGAAAATAAAAGCCAAATAAACACTATTATCAAAAGTATTGGGACGCTTGCCTGCACAAGCACTTTATTGGCATCCCACTCTTAGTCCATAGGGTTCAATATTGAGTTGGCCCACTCTTTGCAGCTATAACAGCTTCAACTTTTCTGGGAAGGCTGTCCACAAGATTTAGGAAACCAAGTCCATAAAGACATGGATGAGCGAGTTTGGGGTGGAGAGACTTGACTGGCCTGCACAGAGTCCTGACCTCAACCCGATAGAACACCTTTGGGATGAATGAGAGCGGAGACTGCGAGCCGGGCCCTCTCATCCATCAGTGCCTGACCTCACAAATGCGCTTCTAGAAGAATGGTCAAACATTCCCATGGACACACTCCTAAACCTTGTGGACAGCCTTCCCAGAAGAGTTGAAGCTGTTATAGTTGCAAAGGGTGGGCCAACTCAATATTGAACCCTACGGACCAAGACTGGGATGCCATTAAAGTTCATGTACATGTAAGAGCAGGCGTCCCAATACTTTTGGCAATACAGCGTATGTGTAGGTGAACTTGTGTGTCTGTCTGCAAATTCTTGCTTCCTCCAGGTTTAAAGCATGTGTGCCCAAAATGTCTTTGTTCTCTTCCCTTTTGCTCAAGCAGCTTGAATCAGCCCTCCATCCCCTCTCCCTCTCAGAGGGGGACCACTTCTGAAATTCAATTCAGGGCCTCTTTAGAATCAGGCTAACATTTATAAACATTAGAACTTTATCTATCATCTGAATCAAAAATGATTACATATATCAATATATATACACTTTATACAAAGTTCTTTCCCACATTAATATCTTAATCAATAAATATTACAGTATAAAACCAAAAACCAAAACTGCAATGTTTATCCTCATGACACATCACAGGAAGCACCCTCATGGTTAACAGAGGACAGAATTAGAAATGGACTTGAAAAACTTAACAATAATAAGTCACCGGGACCAGATGGCTTGCACCTAAGGGTCCTTAAGGAATTCAGTCACGTAATTGCCAGACCATTGTTCCTAAGTTTTTACTGACAGTCTACTGACTGGAATGGTACCAGCTGATTGAAAAAAAGCCAAATGTAGCACCAATATTTAAAAAGGGCCAAGATACATCCCTGGGAATTACAGACCAGTTAGCCTAACATCAATAGTATGCAAGCTCGTGGAGGGGATGATAAGGGACTATATACAAGAGTTTAGTAATGAAAACGGTATCATTAGCAGTAATCAGCATGGATTCATAAAGTTCTTGCCAAACCAATCTATTAACCTTCTATGAGGAGGTGAGCTGCATTTAGGAAGGCCCGTAGACGTGGTGTATCTGGATTTTGCAAAAGCATTTGACACAGTTCCCCATAAACGTTTGCTGTACAAAGTAAGGTCAGTTGGCATGGACCATAGGATGAGTACATGGATTGAAAACTGGCTACAAGGGTGAGTTCAGAGGGCGGTGATAAATGGGGAGTACTCAGAATGGTCAGGGGTGGGTAGTGGGGTCCCCCAAGGTTCTGTGCTGGGACCAATCCTATTTAATTTGTTCATAAACGACCTGGAGGATGGGATAAACAGTTCAATCTCAGTATTTGAGGACGATACTAAGCTAAGCAGGGCAATAACTTCTCTGCAGGATGTGGAAACCTTGCAAGAAGATCTGAACAAATTAATGGGGTGGGCAACTACATGACAAATGAGGTTCAATGTAGAAAAATGTAAAATAATACACTTGGGTGGCAAAAATATGAATGCAATCTATACACTAGAGGGGATTCCCTGGGGAAATCTAGGATGGAAAAGGACCTGGGGGTCCTAGCAGATGACAGGCTCAGCAATGGCAAGCAAAGCAAACATTAGTTATGAGGAAAGGTTACGAGCACTGAACTTATTCTCTCTGGAGAAGAAACGCTTAAGAGGGGATATGATTTCAATGTACAAATACCGTACTGGTGACCCCACAATAGGGTTAAAGCTTTTCCTTGTAAGGGAATTTAATAAGACACGTGGCCGTTGAGTAAAATGAGAAGAAAAGTGGTTTAACCTTAAACTGCGTAGAGGGTTCTTTACTGTAAGAGCGGTAAGGATGTGAAATTCCCTTCAACAGGCGGTGGTTTCAGCGGGGAGCATCGATAATTTCAAAAAACTATTAGATAAGCACTTGAACGACCCCAACATATAGGGATATACAAAATAATACTGACATAAATTCACACACGTAGGTTGGACTTGATGGACTTGTGTCTTTTTTCAACCTCGCCCACTATGTAACTATGTAACTATGTAGCTTGTATTCTTAACTTATACATGCTCAATAAACTTTTATGCACTTTTCAGCTATAATCCACAATAAATGTTTGCCTCTCACAAACTGGGAAGAGGGATACTATCAAACTCATGACCAATTGACAACACATGTTGCTAGAAATGTACAGAGAAACCATGCCTATATATATAAAATACATCTTCACACTGAATCCTATAAAAGTCTATTTATTTTACTCTTCCCAATCTAGAACAAATACAACTATAACAACTCAATTGTTAAGACCGAACAAATTCACATATGTATATTAGTACTGTTAATAAGCAGATATTAGATTAGGGAGGCTTCTAACACACACATACACACACACACACACACACACACACACATACATACATACAGTGTCTCAGGCCACGCCCTCTGCTCTCTCCTTACAGTATTCGATTGACAGTAGCAGGGGCCAATGGCTCCCACTGCTGCCTCTGTGTCCAGTGACAAGAGGAAGAGCACTGCTGCAGACATGCACATCGCTGGATCGAGAGAGAACTCAGGTAAGTGTTTAGGGAGGTGACTATTGCCACACTTTTTACCTTAATGCAGGGAATGCATTAAGATAAAAAAAAGGTCTTTAGAACCACTTTAAGGGTAACTAAAATGGTAAAGAAAAAAAATTACATTTTACTCAAATTAAATGTATCAATTAGTCAGATGATAAAGAGAGAGGCTAAATGGACCAAATATCTACCCATTAAAATACTGAAAACTGTATAGCTCTTTAAAATTAGATGCTATTTATAGAACTTCCAACGGAACTCCAATTAAAAAAAAAAAACAAGAAGAGATAAATAAAGTATGTTGACTGCTACAGGTGGGACTTCTCAAACAAAGACAGTAAACCAGTCAATTCATGGTGAGGTGACTGAAGAGAAAACATCATCAATTGCAATGTTATCAAGTACAGTATTAAATTCCAAAAACAGGAAGGCCTCTATACAACTTCCAAAATGGCACCTTCACTTTAAAAAGGAAAAAAATCCTTTTGAACATTTACAGCGAGTTTACCCAGCTAATGTTCCTCTCTGTTTTCCTATCTGATGATCGATTCTTACCGTATATATTCCTTCAGCTCCTTGTAATGCCTCCCACTGATAGAGCCGCGAATGATTCATATCCTCATAGCAAAGAGCGGCTTGAGATGGTCAGAACATAGAATGGCTGTGCGTACCGCGAGCAGCTCCCCGCACAGCTGGAGGAAACAAAGCCTAATAGAATCCTGATGGGCGGCTCACGTCCTCCATACTCCGGGCTTTACAAGCAATTATTTCCACTAAGAGTAGAACAAAAAAAAAAAGAAAATTAGAAGATTTCAGAAAGCAATACCAATTTTAAAACGTCATGTTTAGAAATTGTAGACCATAATAATTTCCAGGAAAGGTGACTAGATATTAACTTCAAAAAGGCAGACTTCATTGACAAGCATGAAGAACATTACAACTGCCTTGGGAAAAATTTCTTTAACTTGCTCTCAAACTTTTTTCCCCTCTACTACTTATTATCTAACTCTAAAGTACAACATTTCTAACTATATCAACTTCTGTTACAGCAGAAATCAGTATGAAGACACCTGTTCAAATGAGCCAAGTAGAATTTGGACTTCTAGTCAAATGTAGGCTGCCTACCTAAATAATAAATAATTGTCTGTGAAGCCACTCTTTGTTTTTACCAATGCCCCTATACAAAATGGCCATGTGCCACGAAGACATGCTCATAAAGAGTGTCTACAACACTTTTTGGAACTCCATTGTGCGAAACAGGAAATGTTAATTCAGCCGAAAGATTCCTTTACCTGTTGGGGGCACTCCATCTCCAGGGCAGCTGAGCTCCCTCACCACCTCTGCAGCTGTCACACAGATGACATAGTAGCTGAGGAATCTTGAACCTGGGTGGACAGAGTCCAATGGGATTTCCGGGACACATGCATGCTGTTTGGTACACTGCACACAGAGATAGGCACTTTGGCCTATCTCTATACGCCAACTTAATGTTTTTCTCATTTACCTTCAGTTTCAGTATCTGTGAACTAAAAAGTAATTATTTTTGAATTTGTGCTTTTTGTTAAATGGTGCTAAACCTACCTGAACATGCTGCATGTTTTGGTAAGGCTACTGAAGCTGGCAGCAGGGCTTTTTGAATACGGCGCAGGACCTTTTAAAAAGGGACCTACCGCTAGAAAACTGACATACAAGGTTTGCTAAATACCCTTCATTTTGGTTATAATGAATTCTTAAGAGCCTTAACTCTGCCTGTAGGGTGGCACGTGCATGATGTCACAGATTGGCAGTAAAGTTGATCTGCAACTCTAGTAGCTCCAATCACCATGCAATCTCCCTCACATTGTGGCTGCAGACTGATTCACAGTAATGATTGATTTAGCAGTTACACAGCCAGTCCTCACCCAACCTGCCAATCAACCTTTCTATTTAGCTGTGCCCAGGACAACATCCATTGCCAGGGCTGGGCATATATTATATTATATTACATATATATATATATATATATATATATATATATATATATATATATATATATATATATATATATATATATATATATATATATATATATATATATATATATACACACATACACACACACTGTTCAGCGCTAATATGTATAAAAACAATACTAATGTAATTATATAAATCCAATAAACTATATATAGCAAAAATATCCAAAACATAACACCATGTTTTAAGAGGATAAAAGGAATGTAAAAGTCGAAAGTGCTCGTGCTCCGTGATATTGCACTCAGTCCTCAAAGAAGTTATTTTAAAACTAAATAACAACAGTCCATATAAAATATAAAGTGCTTATGCTCCGTGAATATCAATTAATCCTTGATGAAGTATTTAAGCCAAACAGCAAAAGTCTATGCTAACATCAATCATGTGATAATAGTGTCTTCATGTGGTGTGCACACACAACCCCCACCGGGTGTTCCCTCACCTTAGGGGCTTAAAAAATAAGCTTGTAATAGATAGCAATAGCCTGCAGAGATCCTCCTTTACTTCCTTTATAGGTTTGTGGGACACTTATATGGAACACAGGACCACCTGCTCTTTCCGATAATAACCCAGCTCAGAGGTCTCTATTTTCTCCTGGTATGTTCACAAAATCTCCACATACATCACATGAGGGAAATGACAGAGGCATGCAATAGCATGATACCGTTTAAAAAAAATTTTTTTTTTTAATTGCACACAAAACTCCACATATATACAACTCGCATTTCAAATTAATTAAAAACGCCTTTTTAACCACTTGCGGCAGGATGCACGGGCAGGCAGAGTAACGTATGGGTACGTTACTCCCCTCCCGCGGGCAGGGACGCATTGCGCCGCCCCCTGTTAGTTCCAGACATCATTCCAGGAGCGATCCGTGCTGAGGGGGAGGCCACTGATTCATGGTCACCCCCTCGCGATCGCTCCTGGCAAATGAGAAGCTTCATCTGCTTCTGTAATGTAAACAGAAGCAGAGGAAGTGATGTCATCTCTCCTCATTAAGCCTTTTCGTTACGGCTTCCGAGGACAGAAGACATCAAGTAAGTTTGCAACAACACTAAACCCCCCCCCCCCCCGTTACAGTGACAGCAATAGCAGTTTTTATTTTTTTACTGATTACTGCATTGGTGTCATTTGTGACTGTTATAAGTGTTAGGGCAGTTAGTGTTAGGCCCCTTTAGGTCTAGGATACCCCCTACCCCCCCCAATAAAGGTTTAACCCCTTGATCACCCCCCAGTTAACCCCTGTCGCCGGTGTCACTAAGCAATCTTTTTTCTGATCGCCGTATTAGTGTCACAGGTGACGATAGGTAGCCAGGTAAGTATTTAGGTTCACCGTCAGCTTTTTATAGCGTCAGGTACCCCCATATACTACCTAATAAAGGTTTTAACCCCCTGATTGCCCCCTAGTTAACCCTTTCACCAGTGATCACTGTATAACTGTTAGGGGTGACATTGGTTAGTTTGTTTTTTATAGTGTCAGGGCATCCGCCGTTTATTACCTAATAAAGGTTTAACCCCCTGATCGCCCGGCGGATGATATCAGTTAGGTTTTAGAGTCAGATAGGGTCTGCGTTGCCCCAGGCAGCGTCAGGTTAGTGCCAGTACCGCTAACACCCACGCACGCAGCATACACCTCCCTTTGTGGTACAGTATCTGAACGGATCAAGATCTGATCAAATCTATACTAGCGTCCCCAGAAGTTTAGGGTTCCCAAAAATGCAGTGTTAGGGGGATCAGCCCAGATACCTGCTAGCACCTGTGTTTTGCCCCTCCACGCAACCCAGCTCAGCCCACCCAAGTGCAGTATCGATTGATGACTGTCACTTACAAAACACAACACACATAACTGCAGCGTTCACAGAGTCAGGCCTGATCCCTGCGATCGCTAATGCCCCATACACACGGTCGGACTTTGTTCGGACATTCCGACAACAAAATCCTAGGATTTTTTCCAACGGATGTTGGCTCAAACTTGTCTTGCATACACACGGTCACACAAAGTTGTCGGAAAATCCGATCGTTCTGAACGCGGTGACGTAAAACACGTACGTCAAGACTATAAACGGGGCAGTTGCCAATAGCTTTCATCTCTTTATTTATTCTGAGCATGCGTGGCACTTTGTGCGTCGGGTTTGTGTGCACACGATCGGAATTTCCGACAACGGATTTTGTTGTCGGAAAATTTTATATCCTGCTCTCAAACTTTGTGTGTCGGAAAATCCGATGGAAAATGTGTGATGGAGCCCACACACGGTCGGAATTTCCGACAACAAGGTCCTATCACACATTTTCTGTTGGAAAATCCGACCGTGTGTACGGGGCATAACAGCTTTTTGGTAGCATTTTGATACAGTCGCTAACAGTCAGGAGCTTTTTTGCCTGTGAATCCCACTAGTGTACCACTAAATTTAGAGCCCAAAATGGCAAATCGAAGTTACACTAGTGAAGAGGCCTACACGTTTCTGAGCATGACAGATAGTGAAGAGGAAGTCACTCATCTGTCAGATTCAGGCTCAGAATACGATCCTGTAGATGACAGCGGCTCCATGACAGATAGCTCTGACGACGGAGTTGTGGTCCCTGCCAAGGTAAGGCATACCAGACCCCAATCTTCTTCTTCTGCTGTTGAGGTGCAAGAACCGCAGGGCTCTCGTATGGAGCAGAGAAGTACTAGTGCCGCTATTCCTTCTGGTGAACTGGCAAACACCAGCGGCCTAGTACACCCTGGTCGTAGTCAAACCAGCACTGCAGTAACACTTGGTGACATGGAGAGTCCCATAAGTGCAGTTCAAGCTGGTGAGGTGGCAAGCACAAGTAGTGTCCCACTGCCACCAAGAAGAAGACAAACACAGGCCCATAGTGCCCTTCCTGCTGCATTTTCCAATCCTAATTGGGAACCCACCACTTCTGCAGCACCCGTACTTCCCCCATTCACTGGCCAACCCGGCATTCAGGTGGAAACAGTTGATTTTACGTCACTTGATTTTTATTCGCTGTTTTTCACCGAAGATCTCTATAGATCTATTGTGGACCAAAGAAATTTGTATGCTGGTCAATACATCGCTGCTATTCCCCAGTCCTCCCTTGCCAGAGAATGGAAAACAATTACGGTTTCCAAATTTAAGATCTTTCTGGGTCTATCCCTCCTCATGGGCGTAACTAAAAAGAGCAAGTTGCGGTCATATTGGTCCACTGACCCAATTCAACATATGCCCGTGTTCTCTGCCTCCATGACCAGGGCACGATACGAGCAGATCTTGCGGGTTCATGCATTTCAACAACAATGAACTCTGTCATCCTCGTAGAGACCCTGGATACGATCGGCTCTACAAAATTTGGCCCCTCGTAAACCACTTCAACCAACATTTTGCAGACTTGTTTACTCCCCATCAAGTTGTCTGTGTTGATGAGTCCCTGATTAAGTTTTCTGGCCGCTTGTCTTTCAAACAGTATCTTCCAAGCAAGCGTGCTAGATAGGGGGTCAAGATGTATAAGCTCTGTGAAAGGGCCAGAGGCTATACATGTAGTTTTATTGTTTACGAGGCAAAAGATAGCCACGTAGAGCCGCTGAACTGCCCAGATTACATAGGGAGTGCTGGTAAGATTGTGTGGGACTTGGTGTCACCCTTAGTCGGAAAGTGGTACCACTTTTGCATGGATATTACACGAGCGTGCCACTTTTTAGTCACTTGTTTGATCATCAGACTGGAGCATGGGGCACTGTGCGACCTAATCGCCGGGGCTTTTCCCAGCGGCTTGTAGATTCGGGAGTCTTAGGCGGGGGAGAGAGCCGACTTCTAGTGTAATAATTTGCTCGCTGTGAAGTGGAGGGATAATAAGAATGTTTTCATTCTTACCTCCCTTCATGCAGACACGACGACCCAAATTACTACGGCGACTGGTGTTGTGGAGAAACCCCTCTGTGTCCACAAATATAAACTTATTATGGGAGGGGTGGACCTCAACGACCAGTTGTTGGCGCCGTACCTAGTTGCCCGTAAGGCCAGACGCTGGTACAAAAAAGTGTCTGTTTATTTATTTCAATTGGCTTTGCTGAACGCTCATGTGCTATACAGAGCTTCAGGACGGACTGGATCCTTCCTTAAATTCCAGGAAGAGATCGTCAGAGCCCTTCTGTTTCCAGACGGTGCTCCACCTCACCTTTCCCAACCAAATGCAGTAAGCCGTCTGCATGAGAGGCATTGTCCGTATGTCCTCCCGAGTACCCCTACCCAGCGAGCCCCCCAAAGAAGATGTCGTGTCTGCAGCAAGCGTGACACCCACTATTATTGTCCCTCCTGTCCTGACAATCCTGGTCTTTGCATTGGTGAATGTTTTGAATGCTACCATACACTAGTTGAGTATTAGCGTAGGGTACAGCACTGCACAGACTAGGCACACTTTCACAGGGTCACCCAAGATGCCATCGCATTTTGAGAGACCCGAACCTGGAACCGTTACAGTTACAAAAAAAAAAAAAGTGTAAAAAGCACAGCACCACAAAATATATAATAAAAAAACAAAAATAGTTGTCGTGTTTTTGTTCTCTCTCTCTTTAGTCTCTCTCTATTGTTCTGCTCTTTTTTACTGTGTTCTATTCTGCAATGTTTTATCATTATTATGTTTTATCATGTTTGCTTTTCAGGTATGTAATTTTTGTATACTTTACTGTTTACTGTGTTTTATTGTTAACCATTTTTTGTTTTCAGGTACGCCATTCAGCTGCAGCGCAGATTTATTTATCTTGACAGCAAGAGCGTTTGCTCCCACGATACATAAAGCCGTGACTCCAGTGCTGTAGGAGGTGATTTCACCACCACAATTAAAAAAAAGAACATATATGCCGAAGCATGGGGGCAGCAGGAGTGGAGGAGCGATTTGCTCCTAACTTTTGAGGGCGGATGCCCCTATGCTTCGGCATATATATATATATATATATATATATATATATATATATATATATATATATATATATATATATATATATATTTTAGGCACAGATTGCGTTAAAAAAAAGTTTTATTTTTTACTATGTTTTTTTTTTTTTTATTTGCTTTGCAGGTATGGTATATGTCTTACTGTTATACTGTAGTGTTACTTTGTTTTGTTGTTAACCATCATTTGCTTAGCAGGTACACCATTTAGTTGAAGCGCAGATTTACTTATCTTGACAGCAACAGCGTTTGCTTCCACGATACATAAAGTCGTGACTCCATCGCTGTCGGAAGTGATTTCACCACTACAGTTAAAAAAAAAAAAAAAAAAAAAAGAGCATATATACCTTAGCATGGGGGCAGCAGGGGTGGAGAAGCGATTTGCTCCTAACTTTTGAGACGGATGCCCCCATTCTTCAGCCTATATTTTTTAGGCCATTCAGCTGCAATCTATGTATCTTGACAGCAACAGCGTTTGCTCCCACGATACATAAAGCCGTGACTCCAGCACTGTAGGAGGCGATTTCACCACCACAGTTAAAACCAAAATGGTGCATGTATGCCCATCATTAGAAGTGGGTGGATGAAGGGAGGTATTCTAATGGTGGGTATACCTACCAATCAATCTCTTTTTTGTTCAGCACACAGGCTGCGTGAAAAAAAAAGATTACAATATATGCCCAACAAGGACCAGCAACATACTGGTATGTTGCTGGACTTTGAGTGGTTATAGTAGAATGATGCCTGCGGGTTTAGGTATCATCTTGGTATCATTCTTTTCAGCGAGCGGTCGGCTTTCATGAAAAAGCAATCCTAGTGGCTAATTAGCCACTAGACTGCTTTTACAAGCAGTGGGAGGGAATGTCCCCCCACCTCCCACCGTCTTCCATGGTTTTCTCTGGCTCTCCTGTTCCAACAGGGAACCTGAGAATATAGCCGGTGGTTCTACCAGCTGTCCATGGAGCTGATCAGAAACCAAAAAGGCTCCAAACATCTCTATGGCCTAAGAAACCGGAAGCTAGGAGCATTTCATGACTTAGATTTTGCCAGGTGTAAACAGCGCCATTGGGAAATTGGGAAAGCATTTTATCACACCAATCTTGGTGTGGTCAGATGCTTTGAGGGCAGAGGAGAGATCTAGGGTCTAATAGACCCCAATTTTTTTCAAAAAAAAGAGTACCTGTCACTACTTATTGCAATCATAGGGGATATATACATTCCCTGAGATAATAAAAATGATAAAAAAATAAAATTAAAGAAACAGTTTAAAAAGGCTTTTAAAAATGTATGCAGTTTGTTGCCACTGCACGTTTGTGCGCAATTTTAAAGCATGTCGTGTTTGGTATCCATGTACTCGGCCTAAGATCATCTTTTTTATTTCATCAAACATTTGGGCAATATAGTGTGTTTTAGTGCTTTAAAATGTTAAAAAAAAGTGCGTTTTTTCCCAGCGTTTGAAAAATCGCTGTGCAAATACTGTGCAAAAAAAAAAATGAAACACCCACCATTTTAATCTGTAGGGCATTTGCTTTAAAAAAAAAAATATAATGTTTGGGGGTTCAAAGTAATTTTCTTGCAAAAAAAAAAAATGTTTTCATGTAAACAAAAAGTGTCAGAAAGGGCTTTGTCTTCAAGTGGTTAGAAGAGTGGGTTATGTGTGACATAAGCTTCTAAATGTTGTGCATAAAATGCCAGGACAGTTCAACCACCCCCCCCCCCAAATGACCCCATTTTGGAAAGTAGACACCCCCAGCTTTTTACTGAGATGTCGAATCCATTAAATATTTTATATTGTGATACAAGTTGTGGGAAAAAGACATTTTTTTTTTTTGCACAAAGTTGTCACTAAATGATATATTGCTAGGCAGTGAAAAATTGTAAAAAGTGCTCTGGTCAGGAAGGGGGTAAAACCTTCCGGGGCTGAAGTGGTTAAAGTGCTATGTTCTTGAGGGGTGATAAAGTTACCTGTCCTCCGGTTCTGCAACCCCGGTTTTCACGGCGTTCCCCCTGTCCTATGCCAGCTCTCCAGCACTTCCTGGTACCTCTCTCGTCAGCCGATCAAGTTCCTCCTACCGGTTTCATCACTCTTGTGACTTCCTCTGGAGGTGACGAAACTGGTAGGAGAAGCTTGATCGGATAGAGGTACCAGGAAGTGCTGGAGAGCTGGCATAGGACAGGGGGAACTCCCCCTATGTGTCACTTACCTGGAACCGAAGCCTGCGATGTCACCGTTACCCCCACTAGCAGGGAGCGTCCTTCTTCGCCCTCTTCCTTCTGGGGCTGCAAACTCCAGCTCTGTGACTGGCCAGAGTAGCAAGATGTCACTCCCACGCATGCACGCAGGAGCCGCCAGTCACGGCATGACCCCTATTAGAAACAGCACGATTTGCCGTTTCTAAAGTGTGCATGCGCCGTAGTCATCGGCGCTCTGCTTTTTCATAAATATCCCCTAGACCGTGGAGGTTTAGGAGATATTTCAAGCACCTACAGGTAAGCCTTAATATAGGCTTACCTGTAGGTAAAAGTGGTTGTACAACCACTTTAACTTCTGCAGTCCTGAAGACCTACAACTCTGGTTACCGACGTTAAGTTGGATTTGATTATACTTGTTCCCTGCTAGCCCTAGCCATTAGCCAGTCTCCATTTCTGAATCTGCCCATCAAGTTTGTACCAAGCTTTGGTTATAACCCATGAACAGCTTACATATCCACAGATATGCCTGGTGGCCCAATCTGGTACATCTTCCAGAACAATTACCGGTAATTACTACTTGCGGGCCACTTTGGTAAAGATACATTGGTGTGGACTTAGACTCTGCATCTTGGCCCTTTTAGGGGATTACATTGTCTCCAACATGCATATAGAACATAAGGTTCACTGTCCATTATTTTCCGTAACAAAGGAACTTTGATTAACCTTTTGTTTGCTTTATAAACCCCTGCTACTTTCAATAACAGTACACCATAGTATTACACTATCAAGCTGCCAACATAATTAGGGCGGAGATTGATAAAATATGGAGCATGAAGTGCACCGTCTTGAAAAATAGTTATTGCCTCTCCACAAGCATATTTTTGGCATGGTGCACTGTATGTGTGATTCTATATTGTTTAAAAAGGTTGTGAGTTTTGGGCTGCCTATTGTTTGGTGAAAATGAAATTATCAATTTTATGTATTGTGCTTGTAGTTTAACAAACAGAGGATTACAAATAAGGAGCACTGCCCTCCTGTCAGTATTATTATTATCATTATTATACAAGATTAATATAGCGTAGCAATTTTCTTCCTCCTTAGGCTGTTACATTAAACAACCTACAGAAGCCATGTGAAATAGTCCATAAGTTAAAGCAGCATTCCTCAACAAGGCATCCCTGAAAATCTGAAGATCCTTCACAGATTGCTGAGGGTCCCTTAAGCGGTTGTAGAGTCATCAGGAAGCACTACACTGACCACCAATATAACAGTGCATTGCTTCCACTGACCACCAATGTAAAAGGATCCTTTTCCTTGAAATTTGAGTCGCACTATAGTGACCAATGTATAGGAACACTTTTACACTGACCTCAACTGTACAAGGGACTTCAGCAGAGGCAGAGGCGGCTCTCTAATTAGGCAAATTAGGCGGTCGCCTAAGGCCTCGCACTCACAGGGGCCTCGCGGCCGCCTAATTTTCCTGTTCTCAATCACTGAAGTTGACGCCGGCGGCTCCGCCTACCCCCACTGGGACTCTGTGGCTTAGGAGCTGACGGACAAATCAGATACTGCCCGCAGCCTGAGGAATAGCGGCCTTATCACGGAGCGTCCCAGTCCGTGGGGCCTCATGTGTAAGTTTTGCCTAAGGCCTCACAAAGCCTAGAGCCGCCTCTGAGCAGAGGTCAAGCCAGGGACCGAGCTAGTGGAGGTGACGCTTGCAGAGCATTATTGTGTGCCTAGCTAGGGACCGAGCAGGCCAGTGGAGTGAACCTTTTTAGAGTGTCTGTTAGTGCCAAGCTAAGGACCCAGAGTGATGCTTGTGGAAGATAATCAGTGAGAAGATTGGAAGAGCTCAGGAGATCCAGTGGCAGTGGATCAGTAATAGACTGGAAGCTCAGTTGAGTGAAGATCTAAAAAGGAGATTGTGGAGGAAGTGAAAGAGTTCATTACAACTTTTGTTAGAAACTGTTCAAGAATGATTCCATAGGAGACAGCATGTCTACACATGCAGATGTGATGCCCGGCTGGGTGCCTTTCCCTGCATGGCCGTTTACCTATAGAAGTCTCGGAGTCTGCTAATTAACTTTGCAACTACTATAGGGTGTTCTGGCCGTAACCCTCTCTCCCACAGTTCTGTTTAAGAGAAAATAATATCTCTTTGCATTCAAGAAGTGTCTGGCGCCCATGAATTTACCTTACATTACACCCACTATGCGTTGTAACCCACTCTACACAGAAGGATGTCAGCTGTTCCTAACTCTGGAGGTCACCATTAGGCCTGGAGAGGCCCGGAACTTAGCTATATACATACATACATACATACATACATACATACATACATACATACATACACACATACACACATACACACACACACACACACACACACATATATACACATATATACACACACACACGTACGTTTTTTGGAACTGGTTCCTTGGGACCCATCACTTACATCAAAGTAGTAAAAAAAAGGTTGAGAAAGACTGTGTTTAAAGCCATTGACATGCCATAAAAACTGCTCTGCAAGAATCAATTTCACATAAGACATATTATTCCTTGAGCAGCAATGTCAATATTTTACTTAAAAGATCTGCAGGAAAACTGCATTCTAGCCAACCTTATCTGATATGACATGACATGTCACATGTAGGAACCATAGGACACCTGGGAAGGCTGGCATTGAGAGCAGTACTCCTGCACAGCTCTGTAGTCAGATAAGGTCAGTACTATTATGGTGGAGTTGTAATGTCATTAATTTCAAGTCCAATAGGCAAGAGATAATTTTTTGGGGATGAAATTTGAAATTTGGGAATTTGTTGATAAAATAATTTTCCTGCTCATTTTGGAAGCACCCACATATCTATAGATAGAAGAGCCTGTAGATGTGTTTTTTTGTAAGTCATCTTGGCTCTGCCTTTCAACTTTCAGTTCAGCCGCCATAATAGTCTTTCCCCCGCTCAGGCCAGTTGCAGACTTTAACTGTTATGCTGGAAAAAAAATAGAAATATATGTAGCGCCCACCTACTTAGGTGTGTGCCAACTAGTTAGTGAGGGTTAGTGTTAGGTAAAATTGCCAGTGCATTGCCCTGTTGGCTAAAGCCTGGTTGTTTTTGATTTGGTTGGGAGAAATGACAGAGTAAAACTGGGGGTGTGATCACGTGTATTCTGTTATGAGTGATGCCCTGTTCTTCCAGTGAGAGGTGCTGGAGGGAAGCTGGTTTGGACACAGGATGCAGTTAGTTTGTATGGGCTACCCTGAACCAATCATTAATTTGAGTGGGCAGGGGCTACTAAGCCTATATAAACTTGGGATCACATGCTCCAGGGGAGTTGGAGGAGGTGGTTGGAGATGGGAATGTGATCCAGAGAAGCAGCAAGAATGTGACCCTCAGGGGTCCAGGCTTGAAGGCTTAGGGGTGTAATGCTCTCAGTGCTGGATAGCACCAGATCTTGAACCTGAAGGCCTGAGGGTTCAGAGACCTCAGCGCTGGATGGTTCACTTACTAAGCTACCTAAAGAATCTCCAGGAGTCATGGATCAGACGTCAACGGCTGGGATGGTTCTGAACATGCGGAGCAGGAAGCGGCTGTCAAGAGGATGCGGTAGATTGGGGTGTGCCCGGACTTTTCCTGGGCCGACCGGGGAGGATTGCAGGAGTCAAGATAGACAGGTGAGGCCTGGCACTTCTAAGATCTGAGTACCAAGGTGTTTTTCAGAGAGGCACTGTCGGTTCATGGAAAAGGATAGAACTACCATTACAGGAACCAAAGATTTAGAGGCAGCTCATACTCCCTGAAGATACAGACTGTATATATTGAACATTCTTTTCTGCCATGCATCAAAGGAAAAGAATAAAGTTTAATGTTCAACTGTTCTGGACTGTCTGCTGTGTCAATCTGTGCAAGGAAGGGGGTAATGGAACCACACTACAGAAAGGAATGAACTATCAGCAGCTCTTACGGGGGTAGTGCGCTACATATACATTTCCTGTAACTTTAAATACTTAGTTTGGGTCAAACTGGCCCAAACTATCTCCATTACTAAGTGATTCGGCTTCATACACTGTATCCTACTGCAATAGCATCATCCACAAAGTATGGCTGCACCCTGTTCCACAGCAGGGCAACTTCCCATCTGCTGCGAGAACAAAATTGAGTCAGCCTGAATGCTTTTTAGCCATTCAGGAGAGGCCTTCTATTTTTATCCATAAATACAAGGCTTCTCCTAATAGGCTGAAGTGGAGATTGTGATGTCATCCACTCGCCTCTCCACTTGCCCAATCAGAGGAAGCCTTGTATTCAATGAAAAAAACACAAGGCTTTTCCTGAATGGCTAAGAAACATTCAGGCTGACTCGATTTTGTCCCGGCAACAGATGGGAAGTTATACTAGTGTAGAACACAGTAGAGGCCAAATCACTTTGAAAAGGAAATAATTTGCTTGGGTCAGCTTGGCCCAAATGAATTATTCAAAGTGACGGGACACATAGAATTCAGATTAAAAGGAGAAGTAGGGCCAAAAGCTTTTGGCTCTTTCTTCTCCTAGAACAGGGATATGCAATTAGCGGACCTTCAGCTGCTGCAAAACATGCCTCTGCCTCTGGTTGTGATGCCTGTGGCTGTCAGTCTTGCTATGCCTCATGGGACTTGTAAGTCTGAAACAGCTGGAGGTCCGCTAATTGCTTATCCCTGTCCTAGAAGAATAAAGTTCACTCCTGTGACCCATATTCAACTGACAGCTGCCTAAAGTGCACTGTCGGCTGATGTCATTCAGCCGGTCCAGGCTTCGGAGAGATACAGACTTTAATGTTAGGATCCAACCAGATGCCCTGGACTGGCAGCTGGCTCAGCCTCTCAGCAAGTTGCTGAGAGGCTGAGCCAGCTGCTCCCACCCCCTTCCCATGGCCAGAGCTCCAGTGAGTGCTGGAGGGACAGAGCTGAGTATCTGTGACTGAGTCATTGCTCTGTGCACAGAGCAAACCTGAGAACTGAGCGATCAGCGGTCTTTGATGGCTCAGTTCTCGGGTGCAGGGGACAGATGCAGCATCGGACCAATGCTGCATCACCTAGGTGAGTTTGTACATTATATTACTGAAAGTATTGGGACACCTGCCTTTACACGCACATGAACTTTAATGGCATCCCTGCCTTAGTCTGTTGGGTTCAATATTGAGTTGGCCACCCTTTGCAGCTATAACAGCTTCAATTCTTCTGGGAAGGCTGTCCACAAGGTTTAGGAGTGTGTCTATGGGAATGTTTGACCATTCTTCCAAAAGGACATTTGTGAGGTCAGGCACTGACGTGGACAAGAAAGCCTGGCTCAGCCCCGCTCTAATTTATCCCAAAGGTGTTCTATCGGGTTGAGGTCAGGACTGTGTGCAGGCGAGTTTGGGGTGGAGGAACTTGACTGGCTTGCACTTAACCTCAACCCGATAGAACACCTTTGGGATGAATTGGGAGCTGTGTGCAGGCAACCCCTAGAAGTGGATCTGAACGCACGCTGTGTGCACTCAAATTCATGGACCCTCTCCTTCCCACATGTCAAATTTTGACATGATTGCATCCGTGCAGCTACTGCATGTGCATCCAATACTATGGGCATAGCTGCCAACAGTCCCAATTTTCCATTTTTACATTCACGATATTCAGACCCTTCTCCCGGTCTTAACATGTCCCGGGAAAAATCATGGGAAATTGGCTTTGTCCCGTTATACCACCGCTAGAGGTCCGGGGTCGGCACTGGTGACTTAGTCTCTGTGGCCATTTTACAGAAGACCAGCTCTCGTGGGGAAGAAACAAGTGGTGGAGCCCTGGTAGCAATGAAGGCGGTTGCCAATAGAAATGGAGCTGCCGCCAACCCCCTTCCCTACGGGCTGCTGCCGGTCCGTGATCTGTTGTAGGCCAGGCCGTGGATTGGGAGCAGCTCCATTGCCACCAGGGCTTTGCCTCTTGTTTCGGCCTTCACGAGAGCTGGTCTTCTCTAAATGGCGCGGAGACCAAATCATCAAACAGCAGCATGGAAGTCTCTCAGAATGAATCTGGTGACACGTGAGTGCTGCATCTGTGGTGACAAGCTGCATCTGTGGTGACAAGTAACAAGTTGCATCTATGGCGACAAGTGAGACGCTTCATCTGTGGAAAAAAGTTGCATCTGTGATGTAAAGTTGCATCTGGTGACAAGTGAACCAAGCTGCATCTGATGGCAAGAGACAAACTGTATCTGGTGGCAAGCTGCATGCTGCATCTGGTGACAAGTGATGTGGCAGGTGACACGCGATGTGGCAGGTGACATGCTGCATCTGGTGGCAGGTGATGTGGCAAGTAACAAGCTGCATCTGGTGGAAGGTGATGTGACAAGTGACACGATCAGGTCTCCCACTGATTATGCATTATGGTGAGTTGAACTATTTCTTTTTATATTACAATGTAGTAATAGAAATAATGTGCTTCAGTCATCTTGGCACCATAGCAACCATGGTGCCGTGATGATTGAAGCGCTAACACCAAGTGTTTGGAGTATCTTTTAGACATATGCAATTCATTTAGTTCCAAATTAGTTTTTTAATGAACTTTGACAAATTTATTTATTCGAAAATTTGTAAATTCGAAAATCTGAAAATCTGAACTAATAACTTGACTATTACTAACTATTAAAAGGTATTGGAATTTCCTTTCAAATTTGGCCGCTAGTGAACACAACGATTACGAATGTATCCAAAAATAACGCATGCCGTATCTAAACGAATGGAACTTTAAGAATTAATAATATTAAACAATAATAATAACAACAATTATAATTCCAATACCTATAATTATTCTTACGAATTGCGATCATAACGAATGACCAGAAAAACGAAGAAAAAAACAAAACAAATGAAACGAAAACTAACAAATTTTTTCAGCAGTGCACATGTCTAGCATCTTTATCTGCTGATGGTTAAACTTTCTGGAATACACATATTGCTATTGTGGTATTGGATCTGGGCCTGCTGTCCCTCCACCCCTCTCTTTCCTTCCTTCTCCCTTTCTTTTCCCTCCATTCCTCTTTCATCTCAGACTCTAACCACACCTCCTTTAAGCCATGCCCGATATTTAGATTAAACCAAGCCAATTGTTCGCCGCAGCGTGCACGCGTCGCATTTTCCCACTCCCCACTGCTCCTCACCTACAAATGAATGCCCTGCCCCCTAATTAGAATAAGACTCCACCTACAGACAAAAAAAGTGTCCCTATACATTTTTTTAACATGTTGGCAACTATGCTATGGGTTGCCTGCACACAGCTTCAAGGTGGATGCACATGTATCAGCCTGTGGCTCAGCATGGAGCTAATCGTCCACATGAATGAGCCCTTAACCACTTAAGGGCCGGTAGATTTGCCCCCTTAATGACCAGGCCATTTTTTGCGATACGGCACTGCGCCGCTTTAATTTACAAAATTCACATTCTTTTTTTTCCCACAAATAGAGCTTTCTTTTGGTAGTATTTGATCGCCTCTGCGTTTGTTTTTGTTTTTTGCGCTATCAACAAAGAGCGACAATTTTGAAAAAACAAAAACAAAATATTTTTGACTTTAAATATCCCCAATTTCTATTTTTTTTAAAAAACAAAATTTCTTCCTCAGTTTAGGCCGATATGTATTCGTCTACAGATTTTTAATTTTTTTTTATTATTGATTGGTTTGCGTCTCTTCTCCAGAGAGAATAAGTTCAGTGCTCCAGGGCCGTCTTTTCGCATGGGGGCCCCAATTGCCTGGGTGGCCCCACCTGCCCAGCGACCCCAGCCAAGCATTTTACTGTGTGCCCCATGTTAAGTACTGTCTGACCAGTGGCGTAGCATGGGGAGTGCGAGGGGGGCCGCGGCACCGGGCAAAACATTCGGGGGGGCGAAATTCCACGCCTGTGTATGTGTCACACTCGTCTCCATCTTCCTAATTTCCATTTCCTGTGACCCCGTGCTCCGGCCGCCATGTTAAGTCTCAGGCTGGCCCCCTGTGATTGGGCGAAAGGGGACATGTGCGGTGGGCGGGGCTGGCCTGTTCTCAATCGCGGGTGAGCGGGGCCGGCCCAAAGGTCGAAGGAGCTGTAGCCATGGTCTCCGCCTCGGTTCCTAGATCATGTCCCTGTCGGGGGAAGGCAGTCTGGCAGTGTGACAGGCGGTGGCGCAGAGTAGATGAAAGAACATAAGGTAAGAGACTCCCTCATAAGTTTTGTTGCTGGCCCGGGGGGGTAGATATGGTCTGGGGAGAGGGAGCAGCCAGAAAGTCAGTGGATAGTGTAATGTGTAGTGTAGTGTATTGTATTGTGTGTAGTGGTCAGTGTGTAGTGTAGAGGTTAGTGTAGTGGTCAGTGTGTAATGTAGTGGTCAGCAGGACCCACATGCCATGGTTGGCTCCCAGCAGGACCCACAGATCAGCGGCCAGCAGGACCCATAGGCTATTGACCCACAGGTCCGCAGCCAGCTCCCAGCAGGACCCACAGGTCAGTGGCCAGCAGGACCCACAGGTCCACAGCTTGTGGGTCCTGCTGGGAGCTGGCCACTCCACCTGTGGGTCCTGCTGGCCACTAGCCTAGGGTGACCAAAAGTCCCCAGCACCGCCGGATTACAAATATCTCCCGCTTACAAGGCATGGCTACTGTGTGCAGTCTATCATAGGAGCCCATCCAGGAGGCGGTACTTCGTATGACAGCGGCCACCAGGTAAGTGGGAGATCTCTGCTCTGTGTAATCCTGCAGAGCTTGCCCCCCCTTCTCGTGCATGATTGTGCAGACAGGGCCCCAGTGCACTGTATTGCCCGGTGGCCTATAATGCTCTTAACATGGCACTGCAGTGCTCGCAACCTTTCCTCATAACTAATATCCTCCAGACACTTTATTAGCTTTGTTGCCCTTCTCTGTACTAGCTCCATTTCCAGTACATCCTTCCTGAGGACTGGTGCCCAGAACTGGACAGCATACTCTAGGTGCAGCCGGACCAGAGTCTTGTAGAGCGGGAGAATTATCATTTTAGCTCTGGAGTTGATCCCCTTTTTAATGCATGCCATGCTGTTAGCAGCAGCTTGGCATTGCATGCCATTGCTGAACCTATCATCTACTAGGACCCCCAGGTCCTTTTCCATCCTAGATTCCCACAGAGGTTCTCCCCCCAGTGAGTAGATTGCATTCATATTTTTGTCACCCAAATGCATTTTTTTACATTTTTCTACATTAAACCTCATTGCCATGTATTAACGGCTAGAAACAAAGCCGTATATTAAATGTAAACCCAGACCATCCTATACGAAACAGGAATTATCTCCGGAAAATGTTAAGTACCCTATAATATTGGCATTTCGCAGAGTCTGCAAAAACACGTATAAATGTATAATTCATAGTAAAATTGCATTTACAGTTTTTATATAAGGAAGGATTACAAATGACCACACAAGGGACATTTAAAAAAATAATTTTAGCATTTTTCAGTGAATATAAATATGGAGTAAAATGGAGATTATTACATTTGGCAGCAGAAAGTGCAGTTTTGAGCAGTATATTGGGCAGAGCTCCAGAGGAACATGTATAGCTTGGTTAGATGGCAATGCAATATATTTTAATAATAATCTGCAGTACGTTAAGTGTTTGGAGGTTTGCAAGAAGAAGTAAAATGGGTAAATTAACTAGAAATGTAGCTGTATTGGCATTAGGAAGAGTAGGCAATGCTTGATTCCTACAATTCTGGTTACAAATCCGGCTCCAATTACACATTTGTGTAAAGGTGGGATAAGAATGCTGGAGCATCCTAAAGCAGAATTCAAGGGTTTTGTGTTTTTTTTTTTTAAATACTTAAAAATAATTTTAAAAAAATGTATTAAAACACAAGACTTGTAGTTCTGCTTTAAACTCTACAGAAAACATGATTTAAGAGTTTTGCAAGAAGCACGTCTTTAACCACTGGCGTACCGGTATGTTACTGGATTTCAAGCGGTTATACTGGGATGATGCCTGTATTCCCGGTATTTTTTATTTTTTTTTTTAGAGTCAATGGTAGGTTCTCTTGTAAAAGCAATCCCAGCGGCTATATATTTATTATCTCCGGTCATTTCGCCAGATTTTGGGAGACTTTTTTGTGTATATACAAGCATAGCCATCATTTGCTGCAAGCCTCCTAATCACTCCAAACATAATACAACGTACATGCATATCACAATCCTTGTTAGAACATATGTCATATGTAGCGGCAGGCCTTTTTTTAGCAGGAACGCAGGGGAACCCAGTTCTGGCACTGCCGGTACAGAATGTATGCAATGGCAATGGGTACTAGAGTGTGCTGGAGGGTCTATTGATGCTAGCTGCTGGGGGAATTATAGTCGCTTGGGGGGGGTCTATTGTTCCTGGTGGAGGATCTACTGTTGCTGGAGGGGGAAATTGTTGCTGGGAGGGATTTACTGTTGCTGGCTGTTAGGAGATCTATTGTTGCTAGTGGGGGGGTCGTTGTTTGTGGTGACTCCATTGTTGCTGGGTGGATCTTTTGATGCTGGGAGGGTCTATGGTTGAAAATGGAGGGGGATGTATTTTATTGCTTTTATAGTTATCCGTGTCAAATTCCATACAAGTTACTTGGCTCTGTATTCCTTAAAAAAGGTGGTACTAGGAGGTGGGTAGGGGTGGAACCAAGGGACGGTGCTTCAAGGTGGGTAGGGGGTGAAGACAAGAGGTGATTCAGAAGGGTAGAGTACATGCAACTATTCCCTGAGAAAAAAAGCCCTGTGTAGCGGGCATACTTTACTTACGCACAATCATTTTTACAGATTTCTATCTCAAATCAGAACTATGTATAGACAAGTATTCTTACAAAGCATTTAAGAGAAGGGTGTCATCAATTTGAAGGTGTGACAGATGGATACCAGACAGGGCTCTGCCCCCCTAACACCTCCGCCGCCCTCCCTATCCATGTGCCCGGCCCCTTTCAGGACGCCGGCCACATGAATTCCTATGGTGGGGGTGTGTGTTTTTTGAAGCCTCTAGGCTTCAAAAGGGGGTGGGCTTGTGGCACAGAGAGTGCGCCCCGATCCCACCCAATTGTGTGACCATAGCGAATTAATTTTCGCTATTTTCACACTACAGTTACTCCCTGACAATCAGGAGGCAGGTCAGTGAGACATGTTTCCCGATTGGCCAAAGGGCCAGGTGATCCTATTGGATGCCTAGCGCTGTGGAAGAGCAGGCAAGCTGGACATGGACCCGTCGCTGCCTGGAGGACACAGGAGGAGAGGTTGACACAGCAGGAGAGGAGAGGAGGACACAGCAGGAGAGGAGAGGAGGACACAGCAGGAGAGGAGAGGAGGACACAGCAGGAGAGGAGAGGAGGACACAGCAGGAGAGGAGAGGAGGACACAGGAGGAGAGGAGAGGAGAACACAGGAGGAGAGGAGAGGAGAGGAGAGGACACAGGAGGTGAGGAGAGGAGAGGAGAGGACACAGGAGGTGAGGAGAGGAGAGGAGAGGAGAGGAGAGGAGAGGACACAGGAGGTGAGGAGAGGAGGACACAGGAGGAGAGGAGAGGAGGACACAGGAGGAGAGGAGGACACAGGAGGAGAGGAGAGGAGGACACAGGAGGAGAGGAGAGGAGGACACAGGAAGAGAGGAGAGGAGGACACAGGAAGAGAGGAGAGGAGGACACAGGAGGAGAGGAGAGGAGGACACAGGAGGGAAGGAGAGGAGGACACAGGAGGGGAGGAGAGGAGGACACAGGAGGGGAGGAGAGGAGGACACAGGAGGGGAGAAGAGGAGGACACAGGAGGGGAGGAGAGGAGGACACAGGAGGGGAGGAGAGGAGGACACAGGAGGAGAGGAGGACACAGGAGGAGAGGAGAGGAGGACACAGGAGGGGAGGAGAGGAGGACACAGGAGGGGAGGAGAGGAGGACACAGGAGGAGAGGAGGACACAGGAGGAGAGGAGGACACAAGAGGACACAGGAGGAAAGGAGAGGAGGACACAGGAGGAGAGGAGGACACAGGAGGAGAGGAGGACACAAGAGGACACAGGAGGAAAGGAGGAGGAGGACACAGGAGGAGAGGAGGACACAGCCCGCCACATAGTAAGTGCCAGACTGGCTGACAGTGCCACGAACTCCGAGGCCGCCCCTGGTGCGGGGGGGGTGCATCAGTGCCGCCGTGGGGGGGGGGGGTAGTGCTGGTTGTTTGCCGCCCCCAGCCCACTAGCTGTCACTGATACCAGAGTGACACTTTCAAGAACATCAGAGAATGACAATTGCTAGTCTCGAACAAGAAAACACAGACCTGTCCAAAAATAAAGCAATAGCATCCCAAATATCATTGCTGAAGCCCACTGTCTGCTGATGACACAGAGCCAGTCCAGGCTGGGGTAAGATCGCGACAATCTGGCCAGGATCCACCCACAATCCTGGACCAGTGCATGGCTTAGCCTCTCAGCGAGCCACTGAGAGGCTGAGCCAGTCGCTCCCACCCCCTCCACAGCCCAGCGCGCAGAGTAGAGAGCCGTGACTGACGAAGCACTGAGAACTGAGCGATCAGCTGTGTTTGATTACTCGGTTCTCAGTCTTAGAGCCAGCAGGGGACCAATGCTGCATCCACCTAGGTGCAAGTATGATAAAAAAAAAAAAACCACAGAACTTCTCTTTTAAAATGAATATTTATAAATAAATTAATTATTAATAAATTGCGTCCCTTTAAAGGGTTGGTTAAGTGTACAAATCCCACAGGCATGGAGGAAATAAGCAATCCTATTTTTTGGTTCTCTCGCTTAATGCTCTGCTGGCTGCTATCCTGCTCTCAATAATCATCCGTAGCAGAATGGAGCTGCCGGTTTTATTAAATGCCCGCATCCTGCCATTCCCTGCCTGTGCCATTAGTATTACTGGTTTTCTGACCTTTGCGGTGTGCGTTTCGGAGTTTACAGAGCAGCAAACACCAATAAATCTTGTCAGAATTAATGCAGATGTAAAACACAGTTATTACCATCTTCACTCTATAAAGGATGGCCTGCTACAATGTTATTACAGCAGCACAATTTATCCTGATTGCGAGGAAGATGAAATAACAGCAGGAAGACGACAAAGCCGTCCTACAGAAATACATTTCTCCTGACCTGGCGCTCACAGAATGCCACTATATTGAGGGCCAGCAAGGATGGCATGATGGATTCGGTGCTGCAAAATCCCGAAAGGTTAATCAGTTTGTATTTGATTGCATACTGTAGAAACTTTTAAAATGTTTTCTATTTTAGCAGTAGATTTATGGAATCTGCCCCTAAACCTCTTCATAATTACAAGACGTAGATGCCAATTTTCTTTAGTTCCAGGTTTTCATGCGCTCACTCACCCTAACCAACCTGTCCATTTATGTATGATATTCATGTCTTTCCAGCATTTTGCCAGGAAGGCAGCTAAACTAAAATAGCTGCATTTCCCATTCAAACCAAAGAGTTTAGAATCAGAGGCACCTGACTTTTATGTTGCCCAGACTATCTGTGTACCACATAACCAGTAGGCTGGCTGTGAGTGGCTATAAGCCATTAGAAGAAGAAGAGAGAATGGCTCCACAATTTGTAACTACCAAGGCAGGTGCATTTAAACCTTTTACTGCCACACACTCACAAGCTGACTGTCAACTGTCGAAGTGTGACGCCCCCACCACCATGTATTCCAGGTTTCAATGTCCAACCAGTGGCCTTGTGATGCATGGTAGGAGGGGGGTAGGACGGGAGTCACATTGGGCGGGGGTCCCGTGGAACCCAGAATCCCTTGGAGAGGTTGGGAAACCCTTGCTTCAGCTCCCCATGCACCTCCTATGTTTAAGATACACTGTGTCTATTAGGTGCACAGAGTGACCGAGAAACCCAGTCTGATCTGTACTAATCGGACTCACTGTACAACCCCCCTGGAATGTATATATATATATATATATATATATATATATATATATATATATATATCCCTGCTGATTGGACAGTCTACCCTGCCCGGAATGCAAAGGGGGTGGGGATTGTCCCGAGTGTTACCTCTGTGTACCTGTGTTTCAACAAACAGTTCATGTTCAGCAGCAAAAACGAGTACTGTCTAGTTCTTGGTTGTCAGGGGTTTGGAAAATCTGATATCTAAATTCAGACTGGAGGAAGCAGTATGACAAAAGCACTCAAGCAGGGGGTGGGACGTTCCGTTACAATAATAACGAATATTCATTCGCTATTGTCACACAATTGGGTGGGCTCGGAGTGAAGTGCTCTGCACCCCGAGCCCATCCTTTTTTTTTGAGCCTATTAGAGCCTCTGGCATTAATCACATGCTTCAAACCCCCCCTATTGGAATCCATGCATCCAGCACCCTGCATGTAGATCAGGGGGCCAGACGCATGTATAGGGGGGTGGTGCCCGTGTGCCCCTAATGGACAGGCTGCCACTGCTCTTCTACCTAATAAGTACCTGCAAGTGATGCGCATAACCATTTGCGGACCACCCACCCATGCAGGCAAAGCAAAGTACCCAGACATCACTGCCTGCTTCTAGGTTTAGGGCGTGCACATCCCCACCCGGGGGACAGCTGGGTCTTCCCAAGCCCCTCCCAGTAATCTGTCCACCAGATCCGTGATGTGCCGATCTTAAGCACCCGGTAAACAACATACAGTTTGGTGCTTCAGGTCTGTGTGACAGACTGCCCTCTCTGTTCTTCTAATAACTGAGTCCCCCTACCACCAGAATCTTTCTCCCTTTGTTTTCCCCCCGCCCTCACTGGAGGAGTTTTTCCCCTGGCAGCTAGGGGCGTCACTCTGCTCCAGCAATGCTGGTCCCTGACTGGTTTCCCCAATATCACGCAACAGGGCGTAGACACGGCTGTGCGGGGCTCCGCCCACTCTGCCGCATCACTCATTCACAGTCCTCTTTGAATGGAAGACCACAAGGTCCATCAGCCTTTGCGGCTGTCAGCTTGTAGTTTTCAATTAACTACCACGGTGCTGTGAGTGCTGAGGTAGTTCATCGAGTCTTCCTGTCAGAATGTATTGGCTTTCTTGTACAAAATCTACTGATCGCTGGTGCAATGCTTTACAGGTTCCCAAAATCAACAAATAAATGCACTTTTTTAACCTGCAAAAGTATTTGCAGCATTTATTTTTATAAATCACACACAGAGGGGATACTACAATAGGAGGCAGTGCTGATGGTGTGTATATCAGGTTAGAGTGGCTTAACAACCACTTTAATCCTCTGCATTGTGTAAAAAAAGGCTGTTTGATCCTGTCTTCTCTGATCCTCCCCTTTTTTGCTGTCCCCAATCCATCTGCTGGATAGTACAGAGAACTGGGGACACATGCTCAGTTTGGTGTGTATTGCTAGAAAGTTTTTGTTTTTTTGGGAGGGTGCATGTGATCAGCACAGAGCCAATCAGCACTGTCCAGACAGAGGGTCAGGGGTCATGCAGCCTTATAGGACAGTCAGAAGAGAATATAAACTCCTCCTACAAGCTTTAACCAGACACTGATAGAAGTCATAAGATTGCTATATACTGCTAATGAGAAAAGGGATTTAGCAGTTTATATTTACTAAAACAATTGCATTTCCATGTTCTGTGTACTGTGGGAGACCAGATATAGTAAATTCAGGCTCCTGGAATTTTGTTGACACTTTAAATATATCATTGTAAACATTTTGTTATACAGGATCTGTTCGGCAAGTTAAAAAAGCCAAAATAGTGGTTCATCCAGCCAGAAATCTTGCCAGTGGATACATTCCTGTGCGCTTTGCCTCTCGACTGTTATCAGCTTGTAGACAGGTGCAGTGCGCTAGTCTGCTACTAGGTGCCTCTGTTCCACAATAGTGTCTGGTTACCGAAAGTAGTGCCGTCAGGCGATATGCCCCTTTTAGGTAGAGCCCTCCTGCAGTAATGTCATGGGTGAGTCAGTGCCTAGTTATAAGCCAGGTTGGGAGAAGCCCTAGTGCCCGGCGGGCATGGGAGGCAATAACCCCACACCAGCATGGTTGAAACCAGCATGTGGAGGTCCTGGACAGGGCAGGAGGCTAGAGAAGAGTGGACCTGCACCGAGGAGAGCCAGCTGTAGACTTTATGACTCCTATGGAAGTGGGGGCTAGAGTGGATTGCAAAAGGCCTTTTAAGGCAAGGCCAAAAGTGAGGCTATTCCTTTGTAGGGTCCTGGGAGAGGTTTGTCTATGGAGAAGGTGACTGCGGAAATCTCATTCCAGTGACTACTAAATGACCCTGGGTAGAAGGAGAGACTGTTAGAGGGAGATGACTCCTGATCTGACGGGTTTGCCATTCCTGAATACTATCAATAAGAGTGCAGTGCTCTATTCATGTGTGTGGACATTCCTTCCTTGGGATATAAAGGTCAACACAACAGCCAGGAATGCCATGTGGAGGCCAAAGGCATGGTGGAGGGTACAATATGGTGGAGGGTTCAGCCTCAATAGAAGGGGCAGTGTTCTAGCAGGACAGGAGCAGGGGTAGGGACTTGTGCTGTTGGTGCCATTACTAGCCAATTACAAAGCCCCTCTTAAAAGTTAGCATTGTTCTCTGCTTTTTTCTATGGACTACAAAAACCTCCCCCTGTATTAGAGAAGAGAGAGGCAATTTGTAGTCCTAACACTCTCCCTGTCTTAAGTAGAGAACATTGCTCAGTACCGTTTTCACCTCGAGAGGAAGTGAGGTAATGGTAATTTTACCGGTTTAAAACTAAAGGGGAAAAAAAGTGTGAAAAATGGAAACCAATGAAACCATCACATCCAAGGACTGGTAAACTGCAATACTATTTATTTTGTTTTCGGGTTTAGATATGTTTTACAGTGCATGCCTGCTGGATGCAATAGGGATAATTTACATTGCAGTATGAGTATACCGCTGTAAGGCTGACTTGCAGCTTAGTGGGGGACATTTGGGGGGGGGGGTAAAAACATGGCTTAACAGCCTGTTATTATCACTCACAAGTGTAAATTAGGCCTTTCAGCGTGCACTGCGGCAAACTTTAGAGAATCTGCAATGCCCCAAATGATTAAAAAAAAAAAAAAAAAGCTTCTCATACCTCCTTTCATGTCAAACTTGTGGCCAGGGATGTAATTAGAAGTTGGACTTTGCTGATCTGTCAATCTAAAGCGTGGCTAGGCTCTCTAGTAATGGAGATGGCTATTACTGATTCACTCTGGTGCCAAGGAAAATAATTGGTTATCAGTTAGAGTACAATGCAGATCATAAGGGCACTTGAGTGGACTTAATATTAAATTACTTTACAATTAAATTCTCTGGAGTGCCAATCTCAATGGTCTGCAATCTAAAAATCTAGAAGAGGGTTCCAAGTTAATAATGAAACATAATGCAGACAGCTCATAGAAGCCTCTACAAAATTCTTTTGTAAAAAGCTGCAGTTGATTGCGAGTTAAAACAAAATTCTTATGTCTGGGAGCAAAATATATTTTTACCGAGCTGTTGATGGTTCAGTCATCACCTCAGATTTATAGAATGCCGTTCCTTTATAGGTTGTTAAAAAAGACACATTGCAAAGATGTGTTGGAGATGCTTAAAGCGGAGTTCCACCCGAATTTTTCACTCCTCGCCATGCAGCCCTAATGTGCATCCTTAAAATGAATTGGCAATTTATTGATTTTGTTTCTGTTCATTTACCTGATTTATGCCTGTGTAGCACCCTGATGTTTAGGCACGGTTACTAGTAAATTTATTGGCCAAGGCAACTAGGCAAATTGATAGAAGGTCAATTGATTTCACCCGAATTCCGGTATTGCTGCACTTCTCTCTTCTGTCACTAGATGGCCGGGTATCTGGTGGCATTAGATAAGACAAGGGTATTCCAAGGACAGATTAGGAATGAATGGGGTGTCTCAGCCAATGGGCAAGGATCTTCTTAGGTCCCTTGGCCTGCTGGGAGAGCCTATTTATTTGGGTGAAGTCAGGTGATCGGGGTTCGGTGCCACCTGGGCGGCTGTCTGGGTGGACATGTGTTGTGCTGCCCTGGGCTGCTAGGCCAGAGCCTGAGGCCTATCTGGCTGCTAGGCTGTCTGAGGGCCTATCCAGAAGCAAGAGAGCACCGTAGAGTTGACGTTCTGACGGCCGGAGAACCTGTCGTGGTCAGAGGTAGAAGGGAGCTGTCGCTACTAAGGGACCAACCACCTTACTACCAGAGGCCACTGTGAGTGGCTAAAGCAAGTACCAGAGCAGTATTCTCACCAACCGGGGACGGTGAAGAGTTGGGAAACTTCAGCAGATGTCAAGCCAGGGACCCAGCCAGTGGAGGTGACGCTTGCAGAGCAACATTGTGTGCCTAGTCAGGGACCGAGCAGGCTAGTCGGGTGACGCTTGAGGAGTATCTGAGTGCCAAGCTAGGGACCCAGCAGGGACGCAGGGGTGACGCTTGAGGAAGATACTGAATGAGAAGATTGGAAGAGCTCAGGGGATCCAGTGGCAGTGGATCAGCAAGTCTAGTGAAAGACTGGGAGCTCAGTTGAGTGAAGATCTACAATAGGAGATTGTAGAAGAAGTGAATAAGTTCATTACAACCTTTGTTAGAAACTGTTTCAAGATTGTTGCCATAGGAGACAGTGGTCCTACTCATGCAGATGTGGTGTCTTGCTGGATGCCTTTCCCTGTGTGGCTGTCTACCTATAGAAGTCTCGGAGTCTGCTAAATTAACATTGCAACTTCTAAAAGGTGTCCTGGCCCTAACCCTCTCTCCCACAGTTCTGTTTAGGAGACAATAAATCTCTTTGCATTCAAGAAGTGTCTGGCGCCCATTAATCTACCTTGCATCGCACCCACCATGCCTCATAACCCACTCTACACAGAAGGATGTCAGCTGCCCCTAGCTCTGGAGGTCGCCATTAGGCCTGGAGATTTGGCTACACCTGTATCCAATTTCAATTCCTCTTTTAGGGGCTGCAGCGCCGATTGGCTCCTGGGAGATCTTGGTCAGCTTGACATGGCACTGCTCCCGTAACATTTAACATTGGCATCTATGGAAAATCTTGGTCAGCTTGACATGGTACTGCTGCAGTACCATGTCAAGCTGACCAAGATTTCCCATAGAAACTCATGTTAAATGTTACTGGAGCCATGCCACGTCAAGCTGACCAAAATTGCACCACACGGAATCGGCAGATACATGCTGGGTAGCCAGCATGCACGGAATCCAGGAAGAAGGACACTGCGGTTCCAGATTCCCACACTGGAGATGGCCGCGCTGTGTAAAGTAAGAAAACACTGTTGCACAAATAGAAAACTGGGCATAGTTTACAGCATACACAAGGCATGAGTATTTTTATTCCCATAGAAATGGATGGCATTTTGCCAGTTGCACAATTGTGAGTTTTTGCGTGATTTTCTGCTCAAATGAAAAGATGAAAAAAAATAATTAAAAAAAAATAGTAAAAACATATGAATAAATAAATGTAAACTAAATACACAAATAATTAAAAACCATCATAAATAAAATAAATGAATAATGTGTGTTACATAAATAATAACTCCTAACCTTAAAAAATATTAATTTTAAAATTTAAATTAATAATAATAATAATAATAATAATAATAATAATAACACCCAAAGAAAAATAAATAATAGAAATAATAAGGTATTTATTTTTTTGTGTTAAGATTAGGGTGTTCAATTATTTATTTTTTATTTTTTTTAAGGGTTAGGGGTTAAGGTTAGGGGTTATTACCTAGTATTCATTTATTGAATTTATTAGAAATTTTATTTGTGTATTTTACATGTATTCATTATTAGTAGTAGTAACAGTATTAACACCCGAAGAAAATAAAAATAAAATATTAAAAAATAATAATTAAATAACCCTAGGCCAAACTCCTAATCCTAACTTAACCTTAACTCTAACCTATTACCCTAACAAACACAGCAGCTCATTCAAATACCCTGGTAGAGCCCCTTGTCTTAATCAATGTCATACCCAGCCTAGAACACCCGCTCAGCGGCAGTCAAAAGACAAAAATGGGTGTGGATTTACCCACCTCCCACCATCCTCGGACAGACCATCTCTCCAAGCACCAAAGCCAAGAGCCTCGGAGTCATTTTCGACTCAGGAATGACAATGGATGCACAAATAGGACCAGTGGGGAGCGGATCCCACCATCTCCTCCGCCAGCTACGCAGACTAATCCCCTTCATCCCAGAAGAGGACAAAGCGGCAGTTGTGGGAACAATCATCAATTCTCGACTCGACTACGCAAATTCCCTCTACGTAGGACTTCCCCAATATCAGCTTGCGCGCTTACAACTCATCCAAAACACGGCGGCAAGACTGTTAACAGGAAAAAAACCCTGGGAATCCATCTCCCCATCCCTAAAGAGCCTACACTGGCTAACCGTGAAAAATCGGATCACATTCAAGACCCTCTGCCTCACCCACAAATGTATACAAGGAAATGCTCCGCTATATCTCCGGGAGAAAATAAAACACTACACACTGAATCGCAGTCTTCGATCAGCCAACCAAAACCTCCTCATCATTCCCAAATACCGCTACAAAGCAAAGGGAGAACGAAGATTCGCAGTCCAAGGACCCCGACTATGGAATGCTCTTCCTACCAACATCCGCATGGAAGAAAACCACCAGGCCTTCAGGAAAAAACTAAAGACCTTCCTCTTCTAACAAGCTGACAACAGAGATTGTTATCCTAGCGCCTTGAGGCGATTCAGTTCGCATTTGCTGCGCTTTACAAATCATTCATTCATTCACTTGAGGACACATATATATATATATACACACACACACACACACACACACACATACATACATATATACACACATATACATTATATATATATATATATATATATATATATATATATTTTTTTTTAGCAGAGACCCTAGCCTAGGAAGTAAAATGGCGATTGTTGCAATTTTTCATGTCACATGGTATATGCACAGCGGTTTTTCAAATGTAATTTTTTTGAAAAAAAAAATACACTTCAATTAATGAATTAAAAAACAAACACAATATATACCCCAATTTTTTTGCAAAATATGAAAGATGATGTTACGCTGTATAATACCCAACATGTCATGCTTTAAAATTGAGCACGCTCGTGGAATGGCGACAATGTACAGAAATTAAAAATCTCCATAGGCGATCCTTTAAAAATGTTTTACAGGTAACCTGTTTAGAGCTACAGAGGAGGTCTAGTACTAGAATTGTTGCTCTCACTGTAACATTTGCAGCAATACCTCACATGTATGGTGCAAACACCGTTTACGTACGCCTTTTCTTCTGCGCGTGAGCATGGAGGGATGGGGGCACTTCAAGAAAAAACTTTTTTACTTATTTTTTTATTTTTAAGCTGTCCCTTTAATTTTTTATTTTTTTGTTATCACTTATTTCTTTTACAAGGTATATAAACAAGAAATAAGAACGACAGGTCCTCTTTATGGAGAGATCTGGGGTCAAAAAGGCCCCAAATCTCTCCTCTACCTTTAAAAGCAAATGTAGGCTCTTCCATACTTTAGCTACTTGACCTCCGGAAGATTTACCCCGCTTCAAGACCAGGCCATTTTTTTGCGATATGACATTGCATTACTTTAACTGACAATTGTGTGGTCATACGACACTGTACCCAAATACAATGTATGTCCTCATTTTCCCACAAACAGAGATTTCTTTTGGTTGTATTTAATCACCTCTTTTTATTTTTTACGCAATTGACAAAAAAAAATAACGACAATTTTGAATGAATAAAACAATATTTTTTCTTTTTGCTACAAAACACATCAAATAAAAAAAAACAAGAAACAAAAAAAACTAAAACAAAATTTCATCCTCAATTTAGGCCAATATGTATTCTGCTACATATTTTTGGTAAAACAAAAAAATAAAAAATCAGCGCAAGCATGTATTGATTGGTTTGCGTGAAAGTTATAGCGTTAAACATAGATTCTTTTTTTTACTAGTAATGGCTGCGTTCATCGACTTCTAGCGGGACTGCGATGTTGCAGTGGACATTCTGACACCAATTGACACTTTTTGGGGACCAGTGTAACCAACACAGTGATCAGTGCTAAAAATAAGCACTGTCACTGTACTAATGACACTGGCTGGGAAGGGGTTAACATCAGGGACAATCAAAGGGTTAAATGTGTGCCTAGCCAGTGTTTTACCAAAAGATGTGTGATGCTTTTACTAGGTGAAGCGATAAAATTGAATCCCTGCTTTGCAGGGACACAAACTCCGTCCCTTCCCCCATCGGAACGGCGATCTTAAATAGGCAGATCGCCTCTCTGCCTGACGATCAGCAGGTGCCAGAGGACATTGTGTACCGTGAACCCGCCGATCGGCTTCCGCTGTGTGAGCTGGCGCACAGGTGCTGCCCTGTAGCAGTCAGATTGCTATAGGGTGGACCTGAATTGGTTGAAGAATACCCAATCAGGTGCAAGGAAAGAAAAAAAAAATCTTTGCTTGCACATGTTGGAAATCGGCAGAGCTTTATCACATTTACTAACCTGGGGAAAATGAGTGCAATTGCAAAGTGCGCCGTCTGTATTATTTATACTCTTGCGAGCAACTAATATTTATGTCATATGTAAGCCGTCAGCAATTAACACTTTCCCACATTTGTGTGTAGAAAAATATATATTCAGTGTGCCGCACTTCTAATAAACAAACTGTAGTCCAATTCCCGAATATAACCAATCAGTGATACGAATAACTAGCCCAAGTTAAAGTGGAGTTCCACCCACTTTTACAACTCTTCAGCATCCCTCACTAAACTGTGCACTGTAAACAAATTGGATATTTTTTATTTTTTTTCTCAGCACCTACTGTATATCTGCTGTATTCATTTTCCACTTCCTCCTCCCTGCCCGTGGCTAATCGCATCATTTCCTGTTTGCAATGCCTTCTGGGAAGGGGCGGCAACTTCCTCTGACACTGCCGTTGCTATGGAAATCTGACCCGAAACCTATTACACTGCTTGTGCTGCACTGAGCATGTGCGAGATCTGCAAGGATGAGATCCAGGAAGAAATACAGTCTGGCCTCAGATGCCCACACTTAAGATGGCCACGGCCTGCTGTAGGTTTATAAAATAACAAACTACTGCTATAAACTAACAAAACAGACCTTAATTTACAGACTAACTTTACTAGAAGACATTAAGCTTGTGTATTATAGGGGTATTTTTATTTAAAAAGTATACTTTCGGCCGGAACACCACTTTAACACTAAAAATTACCAAAATCAGAACTGTGCCCAATTACCATAATTAACATTAATAAATACAGTAATTCCTTGACACTGCTTCGATATCAATCCAATCTGCTTAATCAATTAATTCAAATCTACTAATAATTCATCATGATGCAAGAACATATATAAAACTCCTAAATTAATTATAAAGTGCCGTGCAATGAAGTTGTGCAATATATTGGATACAATAGTATGATGCAACAAATTATTATAGATAGATTACCAATAGTATTGGGACGCCTGCCTTTACACGCTCATGAAATTTAATGGTATCCCCAGTCTTAGTCCGTAGGGTTCAGTATTGAGTTGGCCCACCCATTGCAGCTATAACTGCTTCAACTCCTCTGGGAAGGCAATCCACAAGGTTTAGGAGTGTGTCTATGGGAATGTTTGACCATTCTTCCATAAGAGCAATTGTGAGGTCAGGCACTGATGTTGGATGAGAAGGCCTGGCTTGCAGTCTGCGCTCCAATTCATCCCAATGGTGTTCTATCAGGTTGAGGTCAGGACAGTCAAGTTCCTCAACACTAATCTAGTGTGTATAAACAAAATTTCCAATATAGTGAATGTGCGGTCCAAGTATAAAGTGCTTCAATAAGTTGCTGTATTTCTCAAACATCCAAAGGTGCCTTCTTACTCCTTCATGCAAGTGTTTAACATACACCCTTGTGCTCCCCCATTAGGTATGCACTCACCTGGAAATATATGACCTCACACTTAAGCTTGGTTAAAGACAGTTTTTTTTAGTCCCTAGGGACTAAATATGACAGGTGTCCATTATATCATAAAAACTCACATTTGCTTGGTGTGCCTACTATATACAGCGTAACATCATGTAATCTCAGTGACACTGCACGTCATGTTCTCTGCGGCATTAGTTCAAGCATCGTGCCATTCTGTTGCCCCTCCCCTACGCGTTACATCACAGGGACTCATGACTTCCTCAGGGGAATTCCTATTGGACGGCAAGACGATACGTGTATTTATCCTTACTGACTGCCGCCATGTTATTGAAGTCCGGTGTCTAGTAATACTTATGTAGCATTACCTCCTTGCGATTACCTATCACCACACAGTGTAGGACTAACGCCGCCAGATTAGATTGCCAAAATCGTATGGTGTATGGCATTGATAAGGGCACACTGAAATATTTTGTTTCAGAATTTCGTTGTCGTCCGAAAATAAAATTTAGTTACTTCGTTTTTCTTTATTTTGTTTTTCATTAAAAACTTGCATTCATCTGAAAATCCAAATTAAATAAGGTCGAATCTGTCATTGAAGGCTTATGGTGTCTGTCGAATGTTTAAAGGAGATTCGACGGAGCAGCTAAACTGTACGACGCCACAATCGTACCATTTCCGGTCAAATTTTCCGCCTACAAGCTAGCTGTAGTAGAATTCTAATGTTGTATGACTAGTAATAAATGAATAATTATTAATTATTTTACTAGTCAACCAACATTAGAATTTTTCTATAGCCTATGGGCGGATGCATTTGACCGGGAATGTACGATTGCCGAGTCGTACAGTTTACTAGCTGCTCCGTCGAATCTTCTTAGAGCTTTTGACAGACAACACAAGCCAAAGATTCGACGTTTGTATGTTTTTCGTTGCTTTGTCAAATCTTCATCGTTCATTCATTGGTCTACTACTCTACCCCAACAGTCAGCTAACTTTCGTTTCTCAATCGCAAGTGCAATGGCGGGCGCGGCATCCGACGCCGTGTCAGTCTCAAATAATATGGCGTCAATGTATCTCGACATGGAGGACGTTCCACTTCCTGGGCCTTCTATGGAGGCAGCAGCGACATCCCCAACACCATCATCCAAAATTGGGCGCAGGAGGGGGACACAAGCTGTAACCAGCAGGAAGCGTAACCTTATGTGGACTCACATTGAGTCCCAGGTCCTTGTAAGGGAAACTCTTCCTTGCTGGATGCAGCGGTGTGCCCCAGGGAAACCACTCAGGAGTGGAAGCGGGAGAAGTGGGAGGAGATCTCCAGAGGGGCTGAGGAGACCTCTCGCTATCGGCGTGACCCGACTGCCTGCCTCAAAAAATTCTGCAACATAAAACGGTAAGTGACGTGTCTGATTATTTTATTTGTTTTACATTTTAACCACTTCAGCCCCGGAGGATTTGGCTGCCAAAATGACCAGGCCACTTTTTGCGATTCGGCACTGCGTTGCTTTAACTGACAATTGCGCGGTCGGGCGACGTGGCTCCCAAACAAAATTGACCTCCTTTTTTTCCCACAAATAGAGCTTTCTTTTGGTGGTATTTGATCAACTCTGCCGTTTTTATTGTTTGCGCTATGAACAAAAAAAGAGCGACAATTTTGAAAAAAAAGCAATTATTTTTTTACTTTTTGCTATACAAGTATCCAGGAAAAAAAAAAAAAATATATATATATATATATATATATATATATATATATATATATATATATATATATATATATATATATATATATATATATAAAAAACACATTTTTCCTCAGTTTCGGCCGATACATATTCTTCTACATATTTTTGGTAACAAAAATTGCAATAAGCGTATATTGATTGGTTTGCGCAAAAGTTATAGCGTCTACAAAATAGGGGATAGTTTTATGGCATTTTTATTAATAATTTTTTTTACTAGTAATGGCGGCGATCAGCGATTTTTATTGTGACTGCGACATTATGGTGGACATGTCTGACACTTGATGCCTTTTTGGGACCATTGTCATTTATACAATGATCAAAGCTCAAAAAATGCACTGATTTTACTGTGTAAAAAATGACACTGGCAGGGAAGGGATTCGCTGTTCCGCGAACTGGCGAACAGCCGATGTTCGTGTCGAACTCGAAGCTCATCCCTACTACCCAAATGAAATTTATGCTCTTCTCCCGCCACATATAGAGCTTTTATTGGTGGCATTAGATCACCGCTGGGTTTTACATTATTTGTTATTGAAAAATAAAAAAAGAGTAAAGTGGAGGGCCACCTTGAAAAAAAAAAAAAAAAAATCACCAAAAATCCAAAAAAAAAAAAAAAAAAAAAAACATTTGAAAAAAAAAAAAAAAAAATTTAAACTTACCTAAACCCTTGTTGCTAGGCAGTCTTCCTAATCTGCCTCTTCCTTTTCCGCTGCGTCTTCTGCTCCTCGGTGAGCGGCCCCGTTGTCTTCTGGGAACTGTGTGTGTTCCCAGAACACCACGGGGGCAATCACAGAGCGCCGGGCCGCTTGCGCGTGCGCAGTAGGAAACTGGCAGTGAAGCCGCAAGGCTCCACTGCCCGTTTCCCTTACCTAGGATGGCTGTGCCGGGACCCAAGAGCCGAGGGACGGGTCGGCCTCATGCGGCCGACATTGCGGGCACCCAGGACAGGTAAGTACTTATTTAAAGTCAGCAGCTACAGTGTTTGTAGCTGCTGACTTTAATTTTTTTTTTTTTTACGGCCAGAATCCCGCCTTAAATATATTAAAAAAAAAAAAAAAGTGGATGGGGTGGGGGGTCCACATCCGCAAGTGGGTTAATGCTTTGCAAAAGAAACAAGAAAGGAAATTTTATACCAAACACAGTTCACTTCACACAAGCGCGTAATAATTAGAAAGGTGGACTGGACATCTATATTTACTCAGCAGTCGGCACAATCCCAATCCTGTCTTTTATATTTTATTGTGCACCAAAAAAGCATACGTTTTTCTTAAAATAAATTTAGTTAGTAAATAAATGTGCAAATCTTGTGCTACATGAAAAAAATGCACCCAATCCAAAAATTCCATTTGCATTGTTTCATTCTACGGGTTCATTCTACATGTGTTTCATATGTTGATGTCATTTTCAGATTACAATTGTAGTTTAATTGTGGAACCCGTTTCTCTTCTCTTTTTGTTTTGCAGTTCCATAGCGCGTAAGCGCAGGCAGTCGGGGCGCAGAGGGAAGCAGCTGCCTCTCCTCCCCCATGAGGCGGAGCTCTTGGCGGGTGTAGGGGAGGAGGAGATCACCCAGCTGCTGGCTCATCAAGGTTGGTGTTAGCATTAAATTGTGCAATGTGTGCAGGACATTTTTTTTTTGCATCCAACGCGACATTTACCATGATGTGTTTGATTTTTTTTAAAGATCGTATCCAGGCCCAGCGCCACCGGAGGCTAAGGGCAGAGGAGCAGGAGTCCTCCACGTCAGCAACATGCAGTGAGTACTGTAGTAGTGACACTAATACAGTGGGGTCCTTTTCCATTTGTCCAGCCTTCCATTGGCGATTCCAGTGTCATTGCTTCTCGCTCAAGCAGTGACAGGTAGAGCCTCTGCGATGCTCTGTCAGGTAACGCAAGCGCTTGCGTAACTTACGTAATCTAACAGAACGTCGCCGCTCTGAACTGAGGCACCTGATCAGTGGCGGTGCACCTAGCACTCGCCACTGGAACCAGGACAGGTAAGTGCCACGTATTTTTTTTTTTTTCTCTGATTTTTTTTCTAAATGGTGAATGCATGTCCCTGCCTTGTAGGTAAACGTTAGTGACCTGCCCTGTATTGCCATGCTAATGGAGAATTCATTTTATCTATATACACTACAGTATATTTATTCATAGTAATTTGAAGCTTGAACATTGTAACGTTCATCATTTCTCCTTTAAAGTGGAGGTCCACCCTGAAAAAAAAAAAATTGCATAAAAAAAATAAAAAATTTAAACTTACGTGAAATGGCTGTTGCTAGGCAGTCTTCCTAATCTGCCTCTTCCTACGCCGCGGTGATCTTCAGTCTTCTCCTCCCTGCGTTGTCTTCTGGGGAATAGGGCGCGGTGTGTTATGGGAACTGTGTGTGTCCCACAACACATCGCGTCCCATTCACAAAGCGCTGCGCGACTCGCATATGCGCGGTAGGAAACGGGCAGTGAAGAGGTGAGGCTACACTGCTTGTTTCCCTTAGTTAGGATGGCGGTGCCGGGACCCGAGAGCCGAGGGACGGGTCGGCCTCGGGTGGCCGACATCGCGGGCACCCAGGACAGGTAAGTGTACTTCTTTAAAGTCAGTAGCTACAGTGTTTCTAGCTGCTGACTTTAATTTTTTTTTTTCCCGGACGGAATCCCGCTTTAAATAGGTGTCATCCAGTCAGAGGGGGAGACTCAGGAGGAGGAGGCTGAGGCAGCAACGCCCACATGTAAGTTAGTTAGTATAATCTTGCTGGTATCTGCTGAGTGATCATACATGTTTCAATCTTCTTGTACTAAAGTGTGAGAATGTTGTACACTGCAAATTGTAATGTTCTTTTCTATCATTAATCAACAGCTGCTGAGGCTGAGCAGGAGGGGACCTGCCGTGTAGAGGCTGCTGGGGATGCGGAAGATCAGCCAGATGCGGCAGATCCAGGGAGTAAGCATAACTTTTTTTTTCCGGTCAAATATAGTATTTTAAATATGAAATGCTGATGGCATACCTTGTCTAGAAATGGTTGTGATTTATTTTGCAAGGCTTCGATTTAGCTGGAATTATTAATTATTAGTCCCCCTCTGCAGACGATTCCAGTCTTCCTGTTAGCGTGACCTGTGCTTGTTATTTCCTCAATGTCCCTGATCACACCACCTTCTTGCTGCAATTCAGATTCCCAGTCTGAGCCAATCACTGTTAATTATCGTGAACAACACAGCAGGCTTGAGGGGGTGTGTCAGAAAAGAATCACCAGCTATTGGCTGGCAGTTCCTGGACATGCTCAATCTCTGGCATGCCCCTAATGCATGCATTAACACTTTTCTCATGATGTTATACCGGTTATACCTCCTAGCCTAGTCCAGGAGTGAGTAACCTACCTAGCCTAGAACAGAAGTGGGGCTTATTCAATCAGTGACCATACAAAATTATCAACGTTAAAAAGTAGCCTGCTATATTTTATTAAACAACTTTTTATTAGGTCATCCCAAATGCAATGGCTTAAATGGCTTCTTTTTGGTGAGTGTAATGTTAAAAGCTGGTATAGCTGATATGTTTTTTCTGCAAGTGCAACTGATCTTCCATATTTGCGACAGTCAGTCAGTCTGGATGAGGTAGATTAGTTAGTGGTCGGTCACAACGGTCAGCACTTAGGCGTCCATTACACCTTAAGATTTTCTCCAGCCGGGCTGTGCGACCAAGCAGGTAAAATCTTTGGGAGATTCCCCTTTACACTGCTCGATGTGTAGAGGGGAATCCCTTTGTACTCTGGCCGGGGAGGACACTCAGCTCCGCCCCAGTCAGAGTACAGTAAAGTACTACACCTTCCTGCACAGCTCTGCAAACTTGGTATGACGCAGCGAATTGACACAGACACCACTATCTCCCACACACAAATTGATTAGGTGCATCTCACCGAATATCAACAATAGAAAACTGGTATGGAAGTGAAAACATCTCAAGATGTTACATGATTGTCTACAAGGGCTGGGAGATAATTGCCTTTATATAATGTTAGGGTGAAGAAGCCATGTGTATTGTATTATCTATCTAATGTATTTTCTTTTCTTCACAGGTGAAGTCTTCATCCTTCACCTCCACCCGGTGGACAAAGGCCTGGACCTGCCCGCGTCTGGTTGGGCTGACTGTCCTTTCTCCCCAGCGGTTTCTACAGGGCATGTTCTCCTCCACCCTTCATCACTATCCCCCCACCTGGACACACCCATTTGTGCCTCCTCCCCAGTGCGTCCTGGTGCGGATTCTCCACCCGCTCCAGGACCAGTACACATTCCCCCTTCCAGAGCCACATGTGAATGATTATCTGCGGCACATTGTGGAGGTCCAAGAGAGACAATATGCCATAACCAGGAGGCTGTGTCACTCTTTGGCCCTCCACAATCGCCGGCAGCTCCTTCACTATGTGGCTCTGGAGAGGTACCAGCGTAGCCTTAGGAGACAACTGGAGGCTACTCAGTACCTTGGTGACCAGATGGCTGGCATTAATGTGTCCCTACAGTGACTGGTCACCAGGTTGGGGGAGAATATATTTTTATAATTTTTATTTTATTTTTTTGTTTTTTTTGTTTATGTTAAAAATAAAAAAAATTTAACTGGAGGATTTTGGGGCTGCTGGGGGGCGGAGTCACACGAGAATGCTCCACTGTTCATGAGAGTCTTCCCAGGCTGTTCCACCAATTTGTACCCTAAGACTGTAAACGCATTCTGTTGTTGTAAATGTGAATTTATTGACTCTCTTGCATTGTACTTCCTTTCTATACCCTTTTCTTATGGAATAAAATAAAAAACTTTTATGAAAAAAAAAAAAAAAAAAAAAAAATTTGTTCAGAAATAATTGTTTTCTTGAGTTTTGCTTTCCTTGTTAGATTCATGTGATGTTTATCTAAATGAACTAGTCCATTTATTGTTACTAATTGTAGTTGTTCTACATTTAACTATCAGACTGAACTTAGAAAATTTAAGAGATTTCTCTCTACACTATTTTAATGTGCAAAGGGTAATCCCATGTATTGTGTCCAGTCATGTCGTTCAGCTTTCCCCCCACCAGAATACACAGCAGATAGTTACAGCAGGGGTTTAACCACCATACAGTCCTCAACAGTTCACAGGACATAGGTTGCAGGCTTGCAATCATGAGGGCAACAGTTAACCGGACAGAGGTTCACAGGCTAACGCAATCACAAGGGCAGTCATTTCCAGGGCTTGAGTAACATGGCAGCAGGGTAGATTACTCACACTGGTGACTTCGGACAATTGCAGATAGTCATAAAACAGGCGGAGGATCAGAGAGAGCCCTGGTGTCCCCAGGGTCAGAGATGGCAAATGGGAGGGGTCCTGGGCATCTGGATGCAGCTCAGCAGTGACCAACTAATCTATCTTGCATAGAATCACGTTTCCAACTGTATGCTTCTTTGTGCTACATAGTGTTGGTAACATATTCTGATCCTTGAGTTGACAGTCTCTCCATCAAGAGTAACTGTCATGCTGTTGAGTTCATCTTTAATCAGTGTCTCTTATTTCCAGACCATCATACAAAAATGGTTAAATTAGCACACGTTGCTATTTAAAAAGACAGCAACACGTGAGCAGAGAGGCTTCAACTCTTGCTACTGTCCATTCACACAACATTCATTCATGCAATCACGCACACTCTAGTCACTCTACACAACAGTCATTAAAAAAAAGGGTGATGGAAGGAATAAAAAAAAGGGAAAAATTTGGATTGCTTAAAACAATATAATTCTATTTAAATCTTGGGGTCACACCAAAGAAAAGTAGACATCTGCTATTGTGTCAAGTGGTAAGAAAATAAAAAAATATTTTCCTCAACATTTGGATGGTTCCTCTGAGTCCCATCTATCTTCACATGGTAACAATGATTCAGGTCTCACAAGTTAAGGGTAGGGTAACCCAGCTTGGGGAGGTTAAATTTGAGGAATGTTATTTGTTCCATCAAATGGGGTGTTAGTTGTGCACGGTGTGGATTAAGGATATTCCCAGTAATAGAGAAAACTCTCTCACTTTGCGCAGTGGTTGGAGGACAGGATCGTAGTTGCTGGGCAACCAGGCAAAGACCAGGCCACAAACTTTTCTTACCATCCCAAAAGGTCAAAGGGTCCTCTGTAGGAAGCAAGGGTGCTTCATATTGGTAGGCCCTGAACATTTCAGAGGCACTGCTCTCCTCTTGATTACCTGCTGCGTGACCTGCATCCACCAGATTGTCAAGTGCCTCTACCAAACATGCACATGCTCCACTTGGTTGTTTTTGAGTGATGGTGCCAGGCCTTGGAATAGCAGACATGGCAGGTGAATCTTCCAAACCGGCCTCATCCGGCATACATCTCTGTTGCTGCAAATTACAGACCCTTTCAATCAGTTTTTCTTTCCAGTAGGAGAGGCTGTTGTCTCCGCGTGCCAGTTTACCTTTGATCCTGGGATCACACAGGGAAGCCAGCATAAGCCAGTATGAGTTCAGGGCTTTTGCGGACACAGTCATTTAGCCGATCTTTTAAGTTATCTTGTAGCTTTCTGATAAAAGACGCTACATCGGCATGAAGTGGGCTGCCACAAACAGGCTCACTGTTTTCTAGGAACGATCCCATCTTATCTATGAGATAGGTAAACAAGAGTATGACCTGTCCTAGGCTGGCATTGCTCTGACTCAAGTTTTCCTGTCAGATTCCGAAAGGGTTTTAAGATATAAACAAGCTGCCCAATTATACACCAGTCATCACGTCCCAGTGTGGAATCAATCCCAATGCTGTGGTGGGATGATAGATTGTGGATGGCTGTCTTTTGTGCCAAAATGCGTTCCAGCATTTCCAAGGTATAGTTCCATCGGGTGCTGACATCTTGTTTAAGGCAAGGTATGGGGAGCCCTGATTGTTCTTGCTCCTCCCTCAACAGTTGACTAGCCCCTACACTGCGGTGGAAATGCCCTGCAATCTTTCGCAAAAGGTCCAAGATTTGAGCAATCTTGTTGTTTTTCTCCACTGGGATTGCACCCTTGACCACTAAATGCAGTATGTGTGCAGAACAGCGCACACCGACAAAAGATCCATCTTGGAGCGCTTTAACCATGTTTGAACCTCCGTCTGTCACAATGAACCCAACAGAGACATTGGTGACTGCCCGCTCTCCAAACCAATTAGCCAACATCGATCTAATTGCCTGCAATATATTGGCAGAGCTGTGTTTATCATCACGGACTTCTGTGTGGAGCAGGAAAGCTCGATAACCCTGCTGGTCTTGCGCTGCAGACCTGCTTCCTGAAGAAGTTTGAACTCTTACACTAGTGCCACCACCAACAGGCACAGTGGCCTGCCACCAGTGTGCAGTCAAAGACAGGAAAGCGTGTTGACTGCTGGGAGCTGTCCACAAATCAGTGGTCAAATGAATTGTCTGACCCTCGGCTATGGCCATTTTTTCCTTCAATAATGCAACGCACAAATGGTATAGTGCTGGAATACTCTTTCTGCTAAAAAGTTGTTCGTGCAGGAACAACGTATCGTGGAGCAAGAGCATGCATGAGCTGTTTAAACGGCTCCCCTTCAATCATGCCAAAAGAGGCTCCTCCAACAGCAATGAATTGGCCAATGAGGCGGGTGATCTTGTTGGCCTACTGTTTTGACATGCCCTTGGACCTAAAGCCAACAAAACCATCTAGGGTGGGCTGATGATGTCCTTGGGAGGATGAGGAGCCCGATTGGGTCTGCAGTGGAGCTACTGCACGTGGACGGTTTGTCTTAATTGAACCCTCTCTATTGCCTCCTGTGCTCTAAGTGGTGTGGTTGAGGAGGTACCACCAGTACAGTCAGAGTCCGTTATGCTGCTTCCTGCGCTACCATCTTCTTTTTCTGCCTCTGCCCGCAGTAAAGTAAAGTAGAGTGGTGGTAATTTTTAAGGTGTAGGTTCATACCAGCATTGGTTAAATGACCTAACTTTTTACCCCTACTCACTTGCTTCCCACACAATTTACACTTTGCAAAGAACCCGCCTTCCAATGTTTGAAAGTATTTCCAAACATTGCTGCAGCGGGATGCAGCCCCTTGACCCTGTTGATCTCTATTTAGGGCTGATATAGCTGCAGCAGGTAGCACACCAGTGGTGGAAGCTGTTGCCACTACAGTTACACTTGGTGAACTAGAACTAGTGCTGCTAATGGCAGGGGTGCTGGGGACTGGGAGGTCGGTGATATCATCACAGGATTCTTCCTCCATAACAACAGAGGGAGAAGGAGTTAGCAGCAGATGAAAAAAGTGAACTGCTATCTGTCCTACTCCTCACAGAATATCCCTCTTGCACTTTCTCTAGGTCAAACTGTAAGTCCTGTGGGCTAAGAGTGTATAAAATGTCTGCAGTGGTTGGGAAAGAGGAGCATCACATTCTAAATCATTCTCTTCTTGGGCCAATGAAAAAAAAGTCTCACACTCTGTCTCTGCTGCTGTCTCCCTCAATTGCTTCTTTGGGGAGCTGGGCAGTGGCATTGGCAGTGTGATTGGTGGTGGTGAGTGTAAAGGCAACTCCACTTGGTTTCTTGCCTATTCCATAAAAATAAGCAGCCATGAAACCTGTAGAAGTAGAAGGAGATGCTGAACTGGCAGTGGAAGCGGCAGCAGATGTTGGTGGTCTGGCAGGAAAACTAATATTAGAACTGGTGGTGGAACTAGCTTTGCTGGTGGCACTGGTGGTGACACCCACTGTTCTGGACAGCATGTTTGTGGCGGCAGAAGCGTCAGAGGCACTAGTAGCATAGACCTTGCCACTTTTTTTAGCAAGGCGTGCACCGCGACCGCAACCACTACCTCTACCTGCCTTCACTTTTCCGTTAGAACGGTACATTGCTGATTTGCTGTCGCTGTATAGTTCAGAAAATGGACTGGTGATAGTGATCAGTCACTGATCAGACAGGTAACAAGATAGGGTATATAGAATCTCAATCTATAATATAGAATCTATATAAATCCCCCCTACAACACGGGCAGCTTCTGAGGCTATCACAACAACACTAGCAGCAACACTATTATCTATCTATCAAGTTCACAACACTAATGCCGCGTACACACGAGCAAACTTTACGGCAGACTTTGCCCGGCGGACGGGATTTCGTCGGACGATTCGATCGTGTGTGGGCTCTAGCGGACTTTGTTTTCTCAAAAGTTGGACGGACTTAGATTTGAAACATGTTTTAAATCAATCCGTCGAGAATCGAGTCTGGTCGAAAAGTCCGCTCGTCTATATGCTAGTTTGACGGACAAAAAGCCACGCTAGGGCAGCTATTGGCTACTGGCTATGAACTTCCTTGTTTTAGTCCGGTCGTACGTCATCACGTACGAATTCGACAGACTTTGGTGGATTGTGTGTAGGCAAGTCCGTTCATTCAGAAAGTCCGTCGTAAAGTACGTTGAAAAGTCCGCCGGGCAAAGTCTGCCGTAAAGTCCGACCGTGTGTACGCGGCATAACACATTAGCAGCAGATTATTGTGAAAAAGTTAAGTTGAACTGTAGCTTGCTTCACTATTGTTCTGCTGCTGTGCTTATGCTCAATTGATAAATAATTCAGGTTCTCTGACAAAGAGACAAACGGACCAGCTAAGATTGACTGCCTTCTGAAATTATTCAGCGTGTGTGTCTCTCTGCTAGCAAATCGTAAGTGAAAGTAAGTTGGCTGTACGTGCGTGGTTCTAGCGATTTTACTGCCCCTCTTTGGTTACAATCGGCCAATAACATTCATCATCATTTTTATTTTACTTCCCCCACCCAATTCCAGCAGCGATCTTTTCTCTCTATGTCGAATCTTTTCTCTTTATGTCGAATCTTTTCTCTCTATGTCGAATCTTTTCTCTCTATGTCGAATCTTTTCTCTCTATGTCGAATCTTTTCTCTCTATGTCGAATCTTTTCTCTCTATGTCGAATCTTTTCTCTCTATGTCGAATCTTTTCTCTCCATGTCAAATCTTTTAGAATATTCTTGGACTACTATGGATGGACTATAGAGTTAAGGTTAGGCACATTCAACCACAGGTTTGATAGACACAGATTGTTATTGTCAGCGTCATGTTGAATCTCCTATCTATATCGAACTGTTGTCGCAACGACAACGAAAATAAAGCATTTGTTTATGTCGGATCTTTCGGTTTTCGGATTCTGCGCTTTCGTTAACGATGACGAAAATACCTGAAATTCGGACGAAAACGAATGCACATATCTAGTATGGCAGTGGTCATCAACCCTGTCCTCAGGGCCCACTAACAGGCCAGGTTTTATGCATTACCTTGGGGAGATGCAGACTTGAGTCCTGCAATCACTGAGCAGCAAATGATATCACCTGTGATGTATTTCAGCTATCTTGCAAACCTGGCCTGTTAGTGGGCCCTGAGGACAGGAGTTGATGACCACTGATGTATGGGATAGCAAAAACGGGGTTTGCTCCCCATTAAGGTCTATTTGCCTTTTGTAAAATCAACCTCAACAATTAGGGTCCATTCAACCTGAATGCCCAAATCCTGCATTAAAAATGGGATGCTCATCTTATATCCACCAACAAACGTTTTTTTAGAATTTTTTTTTTTTTAAATAGAGATTTGGCAAATATTGAAAAGATGTAAATGTACAAAATGCTTTGCTTTGTCAAACCTTCTTGATTGGAAAAACACAAATCAAAGCTGAGCCTCACTAGGCTTTTCTTCCCTCTATGTGATTTTGTTGGGTTATCCTGCTGTGAACACATGTGACATAACAACATAAATACACAGAAAATCTTCCTGTGTTGTATAAATCCATACTAAGCCAGCGCATTTATGTAAAACACTTCTCTCATATCCAAAAGCCAGAATCCGGTTTTGCTTTGAGCACAAAAAGTACGCAGCAGAACACCATGGCATTGCTGCTTATCCTGTAGAAATGCAAAAAAGGCGACACGTTTCAGGTTCGTTTTCTGACAATTATGTTTTATAAGGGAGGCGTGACTGTTTGTTGCACTCGCTTTTATTCAGTGCCATTGTTCTCTTTTGTTTAGTTTTTTTTTTTTACTGCTTTTACTGATATTTTCTGCACACTTGGACAAATCAGGATCTATTCAAGTGAAACAGATTAGCGGCTGGAACCATGTAATCACAATAAGGAGTTGCTGATTTCAGTCTCCAGTGAAATATAACAGATTACTCATGGGCCAATGTATTTCCTGAAAAAGGACCACGTATCCCCCCCCCCCCCCCCGCGCTTTTATCGTACACAAAGAAAACAAAAACTTCTGAAAGCAACACATAACTGATTTTATTCTGCAATGCATTACCGGTTTCCTCATAGGAAATTTGTCATTAAGCAACATACAGTGCCCTGCAATTTTTCGTGTTTTGTTGCCTCACAACCTGGAATTTACATGGATTGTTAGAGGATTTGCATCATTTAATTTAAAGAACATGCCCACAACTTTGAAGATTTTTTTTTTATTGTGAAGCAAACAACAAGTAGGACAAAATAACAGAAAAAGTCAATGTGCATAACTATTCGCCCCCCTAAAGCCAATACTTTGTAGAGCCACCTTTTGCGGCTATCACAGATCCAAGTCGCTATGGATAAGTCTCTATGAGCTTGCCACATCTTACCACTGAGATTTTTGCCCATTTCTCCTTGCAAAACTGCTCCAGCTCCTTCAAGTTGGATGCTTTGCGCTTGTGAACAGCAATCTTTAAGTCTGACCACAGATCTTCTATTGGATTGAGGTCTGGGCTTTGACTTGGCCATTCCAACACATTTACATGTTTCCCTTTAAACCACTCAAGTGTTGCTTTAGCAGTGTGTTTGGGGTCATTGTCCTGCTGGAAGGTGAACCTCCATCCTAGCCTCAAATCACACACAGTGTGGTACAGGTTTGGCTCAAGAAAATCCCTGTATTTAGCACCATCAATCTTTCCCTCAACTCTGACCAGTTTCCCAGTCCCGACTGCTGAAAAACATCCCCACAGCATGATGCTGCCACCACCACGTTTCACTGTGGATGGTGTTCTTTGGGTGATGTGATGTGTTGGGTTTGCACAAACTCAAAATGCGCAATTTTGTTTTTTGCTGAAATGAATGTCTTTCTTCTGGCCATTCTGCCATAAAGCCCAACTCTATGGAGCGTATGGCTTATTGTCATCCTATGTACAGGTACTCCAGTCTCTGCTGTGGTCCATGAGTTTTGGTGTGCAGCCGTCTCTTGGCAGGTTTGCTGTTGTGCCATGTTCTTTCCATTTGGTTATCATAGATTTGATGGTGCTCCTAGAGATCATCAAAGATTTAGATAATTTTTTTATAACCTAACCCTGACTTCTCAACAACATTGTCCCTTACTTGTTTGGAGAGTTCCTTGGTGTTCATGGCAGTGCTTGGTTAGTGGTGCCTCTTGCTTAGGTGTTGCAGCCTCTGGGTCCTTTCAAAAAGGTGTGTATATGTAATGACAGATCATGTGACACTTAGATTGTACAGGTGGACATCATTTCACTAATTATGTGACTTCTGAAGGTAATTGGTTGCACCCAGGGCCGTTTAAGGCAGGGCAAAAGGGGCAGCTGCCCTGGGCCCTGTCATTGTTGTGGGGCCCAAAGCAGCTGCCTCATACTTGCCAACTATCCTGGTTTAAATTCCCTCATCCCTTGAGGTTTTAGTACCGTGCTGTGTCCCAATATCTCAGTGTGAAGTGCTGCTACTAACGCTACCCAGCTCTGCCCTTTTTGTTGTGTACAGATGACTCATCTGCAGATCTTGTGCTTACATGTAAATTACCGGCATTCATATGTAAATAGCGGCGGCATTGATATGTATATCATGCCCTCCCTGAGGTCATATCCACAGTAATCTCTTTTTTTGCCCAGGGTCCAAACAATATTAAAGACGGCCCTGGTTGCACCAGAGCTTTATGGGCTTCATAAGGGGGTGAATACATACGCAAATGCCAATTATAAGTTTTTTATTTCTGAAAAATGCTTTTATGTATATATTTTTATAATTTTACTTCACCAACTTAGACTATTGTGTCCATCACATATAATTCAGATTAAAAAAAAAACATTGAACTAAAGGCTGTAATGTAACAAAATATGTAAAAAGCCAAGGGGGTGAATACTTTTGCAAGGCAATGTAGCTGTGTAATTCCGTGCTCACACACCTGTATGCATGTAAGGAGTAAGCAAGTTATGCAGTATGCTCCATTACTGAACCAGAGACTCTCCTTAAGTGTCAAAAGAGATCAGGATCTTCGCCTACTGGCAAGGTGCTTGAGATTGGATTAGTTAGTGAACTGGAGAGACATTAGACCAACCTTTTTCAACCCTTTCAAAACAGAAGAACCCTTGAAATAATGTTTTAGTCTCAGGGAACCCCCACTAAAATTACCATATCTACACCGCATGGTACATTAATGTGATGGTCAGTGGGAAGAATGCTCCTTACACTTGTGGTTATTGGGAAGACTTCTTACCTTACAGATGAGCAAAAAGGATCAATGGTGTCAGTGGGAACTTATCTGAGGGGAAGAACATGCTCATTGCTCAAGGAACCCTTAGCAACCTCTAGAGCAGCGATGGTGAACCTTGGCCCCCCTAAATGTTTTGGAACTACATTTCCCATGATGCTCATGCAGTCTGCAATGTAGCTGAGCATCATAGGAAATGTAGTTCCAAAACATCTGGGGTTCCAAGGTTCGCCATTACTGCTCTAGAGGAACCCTAGTTGAGAAACCCTACATTAGAGAGTTGTTGTTAGCGAATTGCAAATGCATGCAGTGGTGTAACAATAAAAATAGTTTTGCTGTGGTTGGACATATTTTCAATAAACATTTACAAAAAGCCATCATATTTTGTGACTGTTCCTATTTTGCAGTTATTGCTCCAAATATGCATTAACATTTTAAAGATTTTGCTCAACCGCATTTGATGACTGAGTCAGCTAGACTGTTTTTAAATATCCTAAATGCAGAGAAAAAAAAAATCTATTATAGAACATTTTTCCATCCATTCTTTAATTTATTCTGATTAATAGGCTTTTTGATGTAGACCAATTTATTGTAACTGTAAAATTAAATCGGTTTGGAGTCCAAACTATGACGCCCTCCATTTTATAGCAATTAGTGAGAAGCATTGGGGTGAACCATTTACTAGAGAACCTACATTTTTTTTAATTATGTTAATTGAATTCCCAATCAATATCTTTCTACAATGGCAAAACTGAGCATTAAAGAATCTAATTAATCATTATTAGAACTAGGGTTGTCCCGATACCGATACTAGTATCGGTATCGGCACCGATACCAAGCATTTGCCCAAGTACTTGTACTCGGGCAAATGCTCCCGATGCTTCCGCCGATACCTTGACTGTCAGCGGTGATGGACGTGTGGGGGAGTTACAAGCTTCTCCCCCCGCGGCTTTCAGCTGCTTAGTGACATACAGCGGTGATCGGTGCTTGTAATTCCCCCACACGCGATCACCGCTGACTGTCACCTCCTCCTCCTTAGTCCTCCTCCGTTCCTCTGTCCCCCTCCGCTGTCCTGCTCCATTGCTGTGTCCCCCTCCGTTCCTCTGTCTCCCCCCCGCTGTCCTCCTTCTTTGATCTGTCCCCCTCCGCTGTCCTCCTCCGTTCCTCTGTCCCCCCCGCTGTCCTCCTTCTTTGCTCTGCCCCCCTCCGCTGTCCCCATGCGTTCCTCTGTCCCCCTCCGCTGTGCCCATCCGTTCGGGCTTTCCGTTGTCCCCCTCTCTCTTCGTCTGTCCCCTCCGTTGCGCTGTCCCCCTCCGCTGTGTGTATGGAGAGAGTCAGCTGACTCTTTCCATTCACATAACTGAAACATTGTAATCTCCTGTGATTACAATGTGTCAGTGTATGAATGGAGAGAAGCCGTTGTCTTCTCTCCATTCATTCTCAGTGCAGCTGACGCTGCAGAGAAAGGGACTGGGGAATCTCTATCCTCAGTCTATTTCTCTGTCTCAAGGGGGAGATATCAGAGGTCTGTTAAGACCCCTGATATCTCACCAAAGCCCCCCAACAGGGCTGATTAAAAAAAAAACAAAAAAAAAAAACACACACACATAGTGCAATAAAGAATAAAAAAAAAAAAATTGTAAAAAATAATAAATGTAAATGAAAAAAACAAAAACACACACACAGACACCGTTCACTATACCCCCACCCCCCCACCCCCCCCCTCAAAAAAAAAAAAAAAAAACTGTCACGTGACATTAAAAAAAAGTATCGGTAATCGGTATCGGCGAGTACTTGAAAAAAAGTATCGGTACTTGTACTCGGTCCTAAAAAAGTGGTATCGGGACAACCCTAATTAGAACATTATTGCACTCCATACATAATCATATATATGGCAGATGTATTACATTTTTTAGATCAATGGAAAAAGCTATACTTTAGAATTATTTGCACACAGAGGAAAAAAGAACCCAACAAAAGGATTTTTTTTTATGTTCGTTCAAAAAGAGCAGGTAATAAAGCTGAACCCCAGACAAACAACTAAACAGTTGAAATACACATACATGAACAGTCTTATTTGCAGAAAGATTTTTTAATTGTAGGTAGCAAATCTTGTGACCTAGTCAATCCCTCTCATATAGGACACCCATGTCCTGTGCTGCTAATGATCTCCATAAAGTTTACAATGCTGCCAAGCAATAAAGCTTGGTCTGGAACCTGCCATAGTTTGTAGACAATAACGGAGAAACAGCACATTTAAAGTTATTGACGCAACTCCATCCTCCTATTAGGAATCTGCCTTTGGGAAATAAATTGTGATATTTAGGGCAGCCCCTCCCCATCCAAGGAGTCTCGTTGTGGATGGGACCATTGAAAGCTGAAATTTAGAAGGATTCAGCTTTGGGAGTGGTGTGTGTAAAAATACACATGTAGGGATCTGCTCCCCTCTACTGTCTGAATTTGGAAATAGCTTTTGTGTAATACTTACCACAGAGTTAGTTTGTTTACAGACAGGTACTTCCTGCCCCTGCTAACTGCGTCAGAAACCTTGATTGGAGGACTGTGATGTTTATAAAATGGGACGTTTTCAGGAAGTTGACCCAAAGAACTGAGCCACATGACCTTATATTCAGGTGGGCTGATGTATTTTCACCCATACCAGAATGAGGGACTATTAGGCAAGTATTCCTATGTTCTAATAGTTTAACTGCAGCTGCCCATAGCTTCTTAAGTGTGTGTCCAAATCCTTGTGAAAGATGTCTATCCGTTCTATTCCTATTATGTCACATGCACAGCGCCAGATAAATAGGTCTGTGCTGCTGTATGTGTGTAGTGGTCATCTTCCAGTATATTAGGGGAACCTGTAGCGTTTATATACAGATCCTGTTATTTTAGTTAACCCAGCCCCTTCTAGTCTGGAATTCTATAGATAGTTTTAGCTCAGGACTCAATAACCAGCATAGGCTAGAGACAAGTAGGCATCCGACAGCCACTTCTTAGTTCGTGGTCCAGTTACATGAGACATTAAATGCTACTAAGGACTAAGCGCAGAGTAGATAGGCTGACTTTGGGATCCATTGCCACACAAGAGTTTCTGCTGGTGAGAATGTGCATTCCAGGCTGGTTGGACAATTGTTGGAGGATCTCCCCATCACCACCGATCTTGTTTTTAGATCTTTAAACACAAATACGGATGCCGCATCACAATCTTCCTCAGAGGCCCTGTCCTGATTGGAGGCACTGCCAACTTTATTATCAAACCCATTCTTGCACTTAGAGCCCTTTCACACTGGGGTGGTTTGCAGGCGCTATTGCGCTAATAATAGTGCTTGCAAACCGACCCGAAAGTGCCGCTGCCTTAATTCCAGTACGAAAGCCCCGAGGGCTTTCACACTGGATCGATGCGCTGGCAGGACGGTAAAAAAAAAGTCCTGCTAGCAGCATCTTCGGAGCGGTGGAGCGGAGTGAATACCGCTTCTTTACCGCTACTGCCCATTGAAATCAATGGGACGGCGCGGCTATACCGCCGGCAAAGTGCCTCTGCAGAGGCGCTTTGCTGTGGTTTTTAACCATTTCTCGGCCGCTAGCGGGGGGTAAAACCGCCCCGCTAGCGGCCGCATCACGACGGTAAAGCGCGGCTTACAATAGCGGCGCTTTACTGCCGACGCCCGCCCCAGTGTGAAAGGGCTCTTCTCTTAGCAAAGGCAGGGAGTCTCTTATTGACCTACAGGTTTAGTGCACTCTCCTATTTGGGAAGGGGCAGGTCTCGTAACCCCCCCCCAAAAAAAGTTTTTTTAAAAAAAATGTATTAATCTATTAATTTATCATAATGCAATTTAACAGCTCAAGTCCAGTGAATAACCTGAAATGGTACAAAGGTAAGGGGTAAACTGCCAGAGGTGATCAAGGCGAGGCAGTTGACTCTGGAGTAGGGCTTGGAATCTTCTTTTTCCCCTTTCTAATATCCTCTCTCTATGTGAACAGCTCATTTGACATCTGAGGTCAATGTTAGATTGTCTCTCTGCCTACCTACTGCTTATTTCCATTTATTCATAAGTGTTACTAAACCCAGTAATATGAAAATAGTTCATCCGCCCCCCACAATGCCCATAGATTATAAATCTTTTATTTACATTAAAGTACTGCCACTATATACCTTTTTGGATGATCTGTATACCATGGTTACATGATAAACTGCACAGTTTCTCCAGTGCTGAGAGTTCAGGAAGGAAGAGATTTCCACTGCAGCCTGTATACACGCCCACATGTGTGATGTCAATATCATGTGACCTGGCTAGCTCTGAGAACAAGTAAATGTTCTCTCCAGCATAAAAGACATAAGTGAGCATGTGCAGGTCTGCTACCCTGCCTATGTTGGCTTAGCTTTCTACAGATAGACTGTGCATACAGGATAAAACAGCCTTTTTACACAATGCAGAGGATTAACCCCATAAGTTCCACAGAAAGTATAACAAGCATGCTTTACTGCATATACAGACTGATTTTACTGTTGTGGGTTTAGTAACACTTTAATCTCCTAGATATATCCATGTCTCTTCCGATCCAGCCCCCCTGTATCTTGACTAATTTGCTCCTCATTAGTTATGGCTTACTGGCAAAGTCTCAGGATGTTGGATGCTAATGCGGTTGATGTATTATTAATCATCTGAAATTAATGTACCACTGCTGTCTCTTTTTGTTTGGAAACTTAAATAAACTGTTAAAAAAGCTGCCAGGAGGTGAAAAAAAAAAAAGTTTAGATGATCAAAAACTAAAAAATAAAATGTACATTCCAGAGTTATACAAAAATGCTTTTTTCAGGGAAGAAGTCATCAAAACGCACTTGGAAACTAACAGGAGGAAGTCTGGCAGACCCAAAGCCACAGCATCAGAAGACAAGTTTCTGAGAGTCAACAACATGCATGACAGGTGGCTCACAGAACAACAGCTTCAAGCACAGCTCAACACTGGTCAAAGTAAGCAAGTCTCAATTTCAACTGTGAGAAGACTTCGAGCTGCAGGTTTGACAGGTTAATGGCTGTAAGAAAGTCTTTGCCAAGATAGCAAAATAAGAAAAAAAAAAAAAAGAAAAAAAGGCTTTTCTGGGGCATGAAGCACCATCAGTGGACTGCTGAAGACAGAAGACGATCTCATAAACCGATGAATCAAAATTTGAAATCTTCAGTTCATGGTGCAGGGTTTTTAGCACACTGTGGAGTAGGTGAGTGAAAGGATGGTTCCCTGGTGCGTGACACCAACCTTTAAACATGGAGGAGGAAGCATGATGGTATGGGGCTCTTTTGCTGAACCCAGAGTTGGTGACTTGCACAGAATGAGTGGCACACTGAACCAAAACTACTACCACAGCATTTTCCAGCTCCATGCAAAACCCTCTGGAATATGCCTAACTAGACAGGAGATCATCCTACAGCAAGATAATGACCCAAAACATACCTCCAGGCTGTCACAACTACCTTAGAAGAAAACAAGACAGTAGGCTTCAAAACATGGAATGGCCAACACAGCTTCCAGACGTAACACCCATCGAGCTGGTTTGGGATGAAATGGACAAAAAGGAGAAAGCAAGGCAACCTACAGGTGCAACACATTTGTGGAAACTTCTGCAATAGGGTTGTGAAGAACTATCAGAACATTATTTGATTTCTATTGTAATAAAAAATGCCATGAATGCATTTGGCTATTATATACTGCTACTTTGAGGAGTCAAACGTTTAGAATACATTTTCATACCTTCCAACTTTTTTGAGGCGTGAACGAGGGACACCTATTAGTAAAACTATGTAGGCATAGGACACACCCCTTAATAGGAGAATTATATTAAAGCGGAGTTCCACACAAAAATGGAACTTCCACTTTTCGGAACCCTCCCCCCCCTCCGGTGTCACATTTGGCACCTTTCAGGGGGGAGGGGGGTGCAGATACCTGTCTAAGACAGGTATTTGCACCCACTTCCGGCATAGACTCCCATGGGAGTCTACGCCTCTTCCCGTCCCCACTGCGCTGTCACCTGGGAAACACACAGATCCCAGGAGAGAGCGGGGACCACTTGGGACACGCAGCGCGACTCGCGCATGCGCAGTAGGGAACCGGGAAGTGAAGCCGCAATGCTTCACTTCCTGATCTCCTCACCTAGGATGGCGGCGGCAGCAGCCGAGAACCGAGCGGGTCCTCGGCGTCGCCTGCCGACATCGCTGGACCCTGGGACAGGTAAGTGGCTATGTATTAAAAGTCAGCAGCTGCAGTATTTGTAGCTGCTGGCTTTTAATATTTTTTTTTTTTGGCGGTGTGGGTGAACCCCCGCTTTAAAAAAAGAAAAATAATAATAATAATAATAATAATAAGATTAGTTAAAACGCACAAGTGCTTTTTTTTTACCACTACTTTTCATTTATATTGGCTTGTGGAATTTACAAATGCATCAATTTAGAATTTGGATGAAAGGTTTAGCACTGAGAAACACTTTTTGAAAGATAAAAAGTGCATTTTATATACAACTATTTAGATCAGACCAAAATGAGGGACAAATAAGGAGGACAGAGGGACTTCGTTACGAATCAGGGACAGTCTCTCGAAATCAGGGATAGTTGAGAGCTATGCATTTTCTTCAATGATTCCATAATTTCTCTTTTATGTTGAATTATTTATTTGTTCTATGCTTTAGTTTCAGAGTACATTAAGACAGTAACCTGCACAAATTGTAATAAAAACTGGAAAAATGGGGGTGTTCTAAAACTCTTGACCAGTAGTGTATCCTTTACCAATATATATTTCCCATACATTTGACAATAATTAACATTAGGAGTTTCAAGAGACAGATCATTAAAGTATTTATTTTATTTTCAAAGTGTATCAGCCCGGGTTCACACTACACTGGGCTGCGGATCGCACAGGAGCGCTGCTCGTCCCTGTTCCCCGTTTCAGGGATGAATCAGGGCCGATTCTATGCCTGAATTCGGCCCTGAAACGGAGCCAAAGACGCACAGCGTTTTTGTGCAGTGCGCTCCGCAGCCGCCCCGGAGATATGTGAACCGGCTCCATAGGGAGCCAATCACATTCTCCTACTATGTGAATTAGATGTGGGGAAACGCACATCTAATTCGCATAGGTGTGAACCCGGGCTTAACCCCCAAAAGAAGTTTCCTGGAGTTCAGCTTGAAAACTCTTTCACACAGGCGGTTGGGTCACGTTTTTTTTTTTTTTTAACAGAAAAGTTTTTATTTGTCTCCAGCCGGAGATGATTCATCATACAAACATATTTACAAAGAACATAGAGAATATAATGTTGCTACATATTTCCAAATATACTTATATAAATGATTGCATAGTTCCTACTCATACAGTGCAAGATCATACTATACAGCTTTCTGTGTCATTATTGCTAGTGCGTCCTCCCATCTGGAGGGAAGAATTCTTGTATCAGTTATACCAATTTATCCACGTTTACCTCTACAATAGTTTAAACAGCTGCAGGCAATCAGTATGTTATCTACTTGTCAATCATTCCCTCATTAAGTATTGATAGGTCTGTCAATAAGGAACAGGAGAAGAAAGGGAGGGTAAAGGGGTAAAAAGGGGGAGAAGGGGGGAAAGGAAGGGGGCAAGGGAAAAAAGAAAAAAGAAAAAGGGGGGGGGAGGCCAAGGGAGGAAAAAGGGGGGGGGGGCACCAAGAAAAGGACGAATATTCTAGGTTAGGCTGGTCGCTGCTGAACCTTACTACTGTTTGGTCCAGGCTCCCCAGATCTTGGAGAACTTTTTGGGGCATTTACGGTTGATATATGTGGCTTTATAGAGCGGTAGAATAGAATTTATCAAACCCTTCCATTGAGTTACCGTGGGGGGGTCGGGTTGCCTCCACCTGAGGAGAATAGCCTTCCTGGCGTAGAATGAGGCATAGAATACAAACAGTCTTTTATGCACACTAGGTATAACGTTGTCACATACCCCGAGGAGTAAGATAATCGGATTTCTCTGAATATTTAAATTTCCTATTGCATTAATCACTTCAACCACCTCTGTCCAGAATTTTTGTATAAGCGGGCATTCCCAGACTACATGGATAAACGTACCCAGCTCCCCCGTACATTTCGGGCATCTGTCCGTTTGTGTCGGGTATATTCTAGCTAATCTCTGTGGCGTGTAATATACTCTATGAATAAACTTGAGCTGGATGAATCTATCCCTTGCCGAGATCATAAGGGGAATATATTGCTGCAAGCCCTCTTCCCAGTCATCTGGCGCCAGGTCCGGAACGTCCCTCTTCCACTTATCGTACAGTCCCATCTCTCCAGTCTGTTCGTCAGTGAGGATTTGGTTATATAGGGATGACAAAGTTCGATCTAAGTGCTTAGAAATGAGAAGCCTTTCTACCCCATGCGACCGCAGAGCAACACCGCCTGGATATTGGGCCCGGACTGCATGTCGCAGTTGTAGGTAACGAAAGAACATTTTAGAGGGGAGCTGGAAGTCATTTTTAAGAGTGTCATACGGGATAACTCCATCCCCAGACCACACCTGCTGCATTGTTTTAATTCCATATCCCGCCCATAGGCCTGGATCTGGGACTGTTTGGAGATGTTTTAATTTAGGGTTGCCCCACAGCGGTGTGTGAGGGGAGATAGTATTAGGTCCTGCAATCTTTTTTGACATCTGTTCCCATACTACGACCGTCGTTCGCATAGGAGTTGTCATATCCTTATGTGTCTTGACCCCTCTAAAGACCAGATTACTCAGAGCTGAGTATGATCCCATTATTGCTGCCTCAAGATTAAGTGAGGGGTTAGATTTCGGCTGGGAGAACCACCACCGGACAGTAACTATTACTGCCGCCCAGTAGTATTTCCGAAAATAAGGGAGCGCCAGGCCTCCCAGCGTTAAGGGGAGCTGAAGGGTGGTCCGTGCCACTCTAGGGGCAGATGCCCCCCATACAAATGAGCTAACAACCTGGTCCAGCTTATCAAAGAAAGATTTGGGGATAGGGACTGGGGTGTTGCGGAATACATATAAGAATTTGGGGAGGAACGTCATCTTTAACAAATTAACCCTGCCTACTGGTGACTTGGGTCACGTTTTTACCTCTTCCCCACCACCTATCAACGCCACTCAAATTTGATAAAATGGGGAATGTATGGAGGCGTACACACTGCAGCGTTAAGGTTGCCTCGTGCAGAGCAGTGTTAGGCAGGCGTTGATGCTTTGCAACTGCCTCCAGTTCTTTTGAAGCACACTAAACACATCGTAAACATGCCTGTGGCATTTACAGCGCTTTAATGTAGTGGTAAACCACAAAAAATTTTAAAAAATAATTATCTTCCTGCAAGTTAAGTGCATAATGTGCTAGTATGCATTGCATACTAGCACATTACGAAAGACTTCGCTAAAAACAAAGTCCTCCAGCGCAGCACTGTCATGGCTTCTCTGGGGCTTCCATCTTCATCCGGTCTTCTTTCCGGGTTCGCCGGCTGCAGGAGTTTGACTGGCTTGTGCGCGAGAGTCACCGCTGCGGCACAGCGCTCTCTATGGATGGCACGCTGTCCTTTGAGAGCACAGTGCGCATGCGCCGATGACATCACCGACTCTGCTAAAGTAAATACCGTATTTATCGGCATATAACATGCACTTTTTTCACCTGAAAATCAGGGGAAAATCGTGGGTGTGTGTTATAGGCCGATCCCCGTCACTTTTTATTCGGATCGGAGCGATATACACAGCCATGTGTAAATTCAAATATGGCGCCAAGACTGCAGGGACGCGGCGGAGCGGAGATACACATACCCGAGAGTCCTCTGCTTTTCTCGGCGCCGCTCACAGTGCCGCCCAGTCCTGCCATTGGACCTGTGTTATGTCCATCATAGGGCGGGACTGGGCGTGACTGTGAGCGGCGCCGAAAAAAGCCGAGGACTCTTGGGTATGTGTATCTCCGCTGAGTCACTGCAGTCTCGGCGCCATATTTGAATTTACACACGGCTGTGTAGGTCGGCAGGGATCGCGGCGAGCACTGGGGCAAGGCTGCACTGGGGCAAAGCTGCACTGACATAGCTGCACTGACATGGCTGCACTGAAAAGGCTGCACTGGGGCAAAGCTGCACTGAAAAGGCAGCACTGGGGCAAAGCTGCACTGAAAAGGCTGCAATGGACACTGGGGGCAAGGCTGCACTGACAATTCTGCACTGGGGCAAAGCTGCACTGACAAGGCTGCACTGACACTGACAAGGCTGCAGATGGACACCGATAAGGCTGCATTGATGGGCATTTTAATGTAAGTTTTTCTTCCTTAAACTTTACTCCTAAAAATTTTTTTCCTTAAAATTCCCTCCTAAACTTGGGGTGCGTGTTATATGCCGATAAATACGGTATCTGCTAAACAGTGCATATTTAGGAGAGATTTACTGTACCTACAGGTAAGCCTCATTATTGCTTACCTGTAAGTATAAATCATTAAAAGGCCTTTACTACCACTTTAAAAAGGTGCAGTTGCAAAGTGTCAAAAGTGATAATTTTCCATTTAAGCCATGTACAAAAATAACAAAAACATCTCTCAAGGCATTTGAGGAGCATCGCCTGACATGACTTTAACCCTTTTTGCAACTTTGACATGTGTTAGTAAAACCTTATCATCACAACTACTTTCTACATCCAGGTGGACTATACCACGTTTTGTATCAGGACAAATTGGGCTTTCATTTGGTGGTAAATGGTAAAGGATTTCTTCTAACTTTTTTTCGTTTTTAATCAAATCAAAGGAAAACTGTTCCAAAATAGTAGAAAAAAAAAAAAAAAGATAAAATAAAATTTTATAGCTAAAATTTACATTTTTTTTATTACACACACTCAGGGCTCTTTCACACGGGACGGATCAGTGATGATCCGCCCCGTGAACACCCGCTTGCTCAGCGGGGATCGCTCCGACGATCCCCGCTGAGCAGGAAGATGACAGGTCCATCGCTGCACACTGTGCAGCGACGGACCTGTCAGAGCGCCGCTCTCCCCTATGGGGGATTGGGTGATGACGGACCGTAGTGTCCGTCGTCACCCGATCCGATAACAGATGGAAAAGTAGGGTTTTCCTCAGTTACACTTTTCGGATCGGAGCGGGTCGGATGTCAGCGGACATGTCACCTCTGACATCCGACTCTCCATAGGGATACATGTATGTCCGTTTTTCATCCGAAAACGGAAGGATGAAAAATGGACATACGGCTCCCTCGTGTGAAAGAGGCCTCACTCTGCAAGGACAAAGAATGATACAATGTATCTTTCTCATCCATTCACAGAGACAGAAAACATGGGGCGGGCTTTATGCCGAGTACACGCGGTCGGACTTTTCGGCTACAAAAGTCCAACAAACTTTCGACGGACTTTTGGCGGACTTGCGGCGGACTTTCTAACGAACGGACTTGCCTACATACGATCACACAAAAGTCCGACGGATTCGTACGTGATGACGTACACCGGACTAAAATAAGGAAGTTGATAGCCAGTAGCCAATTTGCAGCTGGAAAAGTCCGCTGAAAGTCCGGGGAAGCCCACACACGATCGGATTGTCCGCCGGATTCGGTCCGTCAGACTTTTGTAGACGTTAGAGTGACTGATCACTGTGGTAGCCAATCAGAAGCTACCACAGTGATCAGGTGACCCAGAATTGGACATTCTAATGATCAGGATCCGGGGCTCTCGGTGAGTCACTTTGTCACCATGCGGCGTGCTCCCAGCATAAAAGGAAGTTTACGCAAATCTGCGGCCCCACAGCAAAAAGCCCAGTGCAGTGGGGCCGCATATTCTAGTTACGTTGGCACCAAGAAGTTAACAGCTGTGCAATCTGTCCAAAACTCTCATTAGAATGATATAGGTACATTAATGCATGTTAAAAGCTGCTTTACAATGCAATTCATGTTTGAGGGCAATTAGGTGAAAATTGTTTTTTTTTTTTTTTTTCACTCAAACACAGTTGTAAACCAGGCCTTACACTAACAACAAGGACTGCCATTCCTTTGAAAAGCAATCCAATCCAATCTCGGATAGCTTTTCAGAAGCATTTGACAGGCAGTGAGGAGTCGATATGTCACCTCCTCACCACCTGTTTTAACCTCCTAAATGCAGTTGTGAAATGCCCCAATTCACTTGAATGGGTCGCATTTGGCGGGCAGTAGTGTCCGTTGAACACGGCAGGGGGTATAATTCCTGCAGTAACTTTATGCTTTGGGGCGGTTTTTCTTTAGCTGGAAATTAGTCATGTTTTAGTCATGGTGGAGTGACTTATGAAGAATGGCCTCATCAGAAGAAGATCAAAGTCCAATTGAAAGTCTGTGATATGACCTGAAGAGGGCTGTGCACAGGAGATGCCCTCGCAATCTGACGGAATTGGAGCTCTTTTGCAAGGCAGAGTGGGCAAAGATTCCCCAGGCAAGATGTGCCATGCTGGTCAACTCCTACCCCAAAAGACTGAAGGGTGTCATAAAATCAAAAAGGTGCTTCAATCAAGTATTAGTTAAACGGAATGAAACTCATCGATTTAACGGGTTACAGTGCCTTGAAAAAGTATTCATACCCCTTGAAATGTTCCACTTTTTATCATGTTACAACCAAAAATGTAAAATGTATTTTATGTGATAGACCAACACAAAGTGGCACATAATTGTGAAGTGGAAGGAAAATGATAAATGGTTTTAAACATTTTTTACAAATAAATATCTGAAAAGTGTGGCGTGCATTTGCATTCAGCCCTCTTTACTCTGATACCCCTAACTAGAATCTAGTGGAACTTATTGCCTTTAAAAGTCACCCAATTATTAAATAGAGTCCATCTGTGTGCAATTTAACCGCTTCAGACCCGGAAGAATTTACCCCCTTCCTGACCAGAGCACTTTTTGCGATTTGGCACTGCGTCGCTTTAACCGACAATTGCGCGGTCCTGCAATGTTGTACCCAAACAAAATTGACGTCCTTTTCCCACAAATAGAGCTTTCTTCTGGTGGTATTTGATCGCCTCTGCGGTTTTTATTTTTTGCGCCATCAACAAAAAAAGAACAACAATATTAATATAATAGAACGCAATATTTTTTGCTATAATAAATATCCCCACAAAATATATATATATAAAAAAAAAAATTTCTATTTTTTTTCCTCAGTTTAGGCTGATCTGTATTCTTCTACATATTTTTGGTAAAAAAAAAAAATTTTTAAAAAAAAGCGCAATAAGCGTATATTGATTGGTTTGCACAAAAGTTGTAGCATCTACAAAATAGGGGATAGATTTATAGCATTTTATTATTATTATTTTTTTTTACTAGTAATGGCGGCGATCTGATTTTTATCGTGACCGCGACATTATGGCGGACACATTAGACAATTTTGGCACATTTTTGGAACCATTGGCATTAATACAGTGATCGGTGCGATTAAAAATGCATTGATTACTGTAAAAATGTCACTGGCAGTGAAGTGGACAACACTAGGGGGCGGTGAAGGGTTTAACTATGTTCCCTGGGAGGCGATTCTAACTGAAGGGGGAGGGACTAATTACAGGAAGTGACAGATCGTGGTTCCTAGCCAATAGGAACACATGATCTGTCACTCCTGTCAGAACGGAACAGGGAAGTGTGTGTTTACACACACTCGTCCCTGTTCTGTGCCTCATCACGACCGTCGGCCACGAGCATCGGCACCCCTGCTATGCAGTGGGCGCGCCTGCTATCCAGACCTCTCAAGATCACGTACAGGAACGTGATTTCACGCAGGGGAGCCAGCCTGCCGCAGTAAAACTGAGGCGGCTGGTCCAGAAGCTGTCCAGAAGCGGTTAATCTCAGTATAAATACAGCTGTGAAGAGGTTTGTAATGCCTCGTTTCCACTGAGCGGATCGGTTCGGTTCGGTTCGGTACGGTACGCTATTTTGGGTGTTTCCATTATGAAAGTGGCCCATACAACCGAACCGAACCGTTCCATTCAGGGTCCTGCTTCAGATGTGGGGCCATAGAAAATGGAACGGTTCGGTTAGGGCGGAGCTACGATACATTCCACTGATTGGCTGACAGAAAACCCTCTGCTGTGCTATGCTGAGGCTTTTTTTCCTAAACCCTGTATGGCCCCTTGTGGTCCCACTTGCAGTGGAAACGCTCACCAGAATAGACCGGACCATTCTAGGCCATTCAAACTGTACCGACCCGAACCGATCCGCTCAGTGGAAACGAGGCATTAGAGAACCTTAGTAAAGAAACAGCATCGTGAAGGCCAAGGAATAAACCAGACAGGTCAGGGATAAAGTTGGGGAGAAATTTAAAGCAGGGTTAGGTTATAAAAAAAAATATCTGAAGCTTTGAACATCTCACAGAGCACTGTTCTTCTTGTCCTCGGAACCAGCGGTGCTCCGTAGCCGCTCAAGGGGCTACGCAAGTACGCAGGCCAAAAGATGCCATGCGGTGCTTGAGCTGGTGTGCTTGGGGGACAGGAGCCACACTGGGGCAGAGGTTCTGTCAGCTCTGCAGGGGCAGGTTCAGAGGTGGTTAACGCCACGCCAACTTAAGGCAGGAATGGTGGTTTGCGACAATGGCACCAACCTCCTCTCTGTCCTCCGACAGGGACAAATGACCCATGTGCCCTGTTTGGCTCACGTCCTTAACTTGGTGGTGCAGCGGTTCTTGGGCAAGTACCCGGGCTTACAGGATGTCCTGAGGCAGGCCAGGAAAGTCTGTGCGCATTTCCACCGGTCATATAATGCCAGTGCTCGGCTGACGGACCTCCAAAAAAGGAGTTTAACCTGCCCAAGAACCGCCTAATCTGTGACATGCCCACCAGGTGGAACTCAACGTTGGCCATGCTGCAGCGGCTGCACACGCAGCAGAGGGCCATCAATGAGTACCTGTGCGACTATGGCACCAGGACAGGGTCAGGGGAGCTTGTTTTTTTTTTCCCCACGCCAGTGGGCAATGATCAGGGATGCATGCACTGTCCTGTCACCATTTGAGGAGGCCACGAGGATGGTGAGCAGTGACAGTGCATGCATCAGTGACACTGTCCCCCTTGTCCACCTATTGGAGCACACGCTGCGTGGAATAATGGACAGGGCACTTGAGGCAGAACAGAGGCAGGAAGAGGAGGACTTCCTTAGCTCTCAAGGCCCCCTTTATCCAGACAGTGTTCCTGCATGCCCGCCGATCACACAGGAAGAGGACGAGAAGGAGGAGGAGGAGGAAGATTGTGTCAGTATGGAGGTGGAGCCTGGCTCTCAGCATCAGCAGCAGTCTTTAAGGGATCAGTCCCAAGAAACACATGGACTTGTACGTGGCTGGGAGGAGGTGGCTGCGGAGCATGTCGTCCTTAGTGACCCAGAGGACTCTGGACTGAATGCCTCAGCAAACCTACGCTGCATGGCCTCCCTGATCCTGCAAAGCCTGCGTAAGGATCCTCGTATTCGTGGTATCAAGGAGAAGGACCAATACTGGCTGGCAACCCTCCTTGATCCACGTTACAAGGGTAAGGTTGCGGACCTTATCTTGCCATCGCAGAGGGAGCAGAGGATGAAACATCTTCGGGAGGCCTTGCAGAAAGGTCTGTGCAACGCATTCCCAGAGACTGGGAGTTTACAAACTCCTGTTTCTGGACAACGTGTTGCTGAGGCTTCGGTCAGTCAAAGAAGGAGCGGTGGAGAAGGTGGCCGTCTGACCGATGCGTTCAGACAATTTTTTGGTCCGCAGCCCCAAGGTATGGTTGGTTCCAGCAACCATCGCCAGCGTCTGTTTTACATGGTGCAGGAATACCTAGGGGCAAGATCAGACTTGGACACCTTTCCCACTGAAAATCCTCTGGGTTACTGGGTCTTGAGGATGGATCACTGGCCAGAGCTTGCACAGTATGCAATTGAGCTACTGGCCTGTCCTGCATTCAGCGTTCTTTCGGAGCGCACATTCAGTGCTGCTGGAGGCGTGGTAACCGATCACAGGGTGCGTCTGTCCACCGACTCGGTCGATCAACTGACCTTCATAAAAATGAATCAGTCTTGGATCACCACCAGCTACCAAGCACCTGATGCTGATGTAACCGAATATTTTTTTTTGAAATCTCAGATCCCTTCAAAGACTGCCTATGCTGATGCTGAGTGACTATCCCTGAGTAATTATCCTCTTCCTCCTCAATGATCACGCTGATAGCTTGTAAGAACATTTTTGGTTCTGGGCACCACCACCAGTGCCTAAGGCCCAATTTTTCAGCCCCTGTTTAACAGGGGCGTGTAATTACAATTTTTGATGCAATACTTTGCAGCAGGGCTCGTTCCTGCGTTCCAACTAGAGTTTCTGTGAGGGGTTGCAGTGTTGTGGCACCAGCACCAGTGCCTAAGGCCTAATTTTTCAGCCCCTGTTCAACAGGGGCATGTAATTACAATTCTTGATCTAATATTTCACAGCAGGGCCCATTTCTGCACCCACCAAGAGCGAGTGAGGACTTACAGTGTTGTGGCACCAGCACCACCACCACCACCAAAGGCCCAATTTTTCTGCCCTTGTTCAACAGGGGCATGCAATTACAATTCTTGATCTAATATTTCACAGCAGGGCCCATTTCTGCACCCACCAAGAGCGAGTGAGGACTTACAGTGTTGTGGCACCAGCACCAGCACCACCAAAGGCCCAGTTTTTCTGCCCCTGTTCAACAGGGACATGTAATTACAATTCTTGATCTAATATTTCACAGCAGGGCCATGTGAGGGCTTGAGGGCTTACAGTGTTGTGGCCACAACAACACCTAAGGCCCAAATTTCTGTATATAGTATATAGGGCAGGCCCCTACTTTCAAACATCTAACTTACAAACGACTCCTACTTGCAAACAGAAGGAGACAACAGGAAGCGAGATGAAATCTACCCCTAGGAAGGGAAATTCTCTCCTGTAAGAGTTAATATGGGAAAAACGTTTCTCCTTTCCACTGATGCTTTCCAATCCTTGTTCCACAAAAAACCCCAAATTTTCAAAAAACATTTGTCATTGGGACAAAAAGTGAGGTGAAATCTTCTGAAGAGGAGGAAAGACAGCAAAACAAATGTCACAGGGGTGATAACCCTTCCCTATGTTTTCCAAAAAGCTTAAAAAAGATTTTTTGGCTGGAGCTAAACACGTTAAAAATGTACCCGTTCAAAATGACAAACAGATTCCACTTAACAACAAACCTACAGTCCCTGTCTTGTTTGGTCCGCCTGTATACTGCTGTTCAGAGTATATAGGGCCTGGTGGCCCCACACCTTTCCTTATTTTAATTTGGGTGCGGGGTTCCCCTTAATATCCAAACAAGACCCAAAGGGCCTGGTAATGGACTGGGGGGGTACCCATGCCGTTTGTCTCACTGATTTTCATCCATATTGCCACGACCCGACATTACATTAAACCCGCAAGCAGTTTTAAATGAGATTTTTTCCTTTAAAAATGACATTTGGTGCAGGGACTGTTCTAAACACGGGAAACATGCGCCACTTTACAGGCATACTATAGACACCCCCAGATACGATATTTAAAGGAATATTTCACTTTTTTTTTTTTTTTACTTTAAGCATCATTAAAATCACTGCTCCCGAAAAAACAGGCCGTTTTTAAAAGTTTTTTTTGCATTGATACATGTCCCCTGGGGTAGGACAATACCATGCAAATTAGCCTTTAAAATTAGCACTTTTGATTTCGAACGTTCGAGTCCCATAGACGCCAATGGGGTTCTAACGTTCGTGCGAATCTTCGGTCCGTTCGCAGGTTCTGGTGCGAACCGAATCGGGGGGTGTTCGGCTCATCCCTAGTGGCAGAAAACTAACACTGCACATCACCCTGAGCACACCGTCCAAACCGTGAAACGTGGTGGTGGCAGCATCATGTTGTGGGAATGCTTTTCTTCAGCAGGGACAGGGAAGCTGGTCAGAGTTGATGGGAAGATGAATTCGAGCCAAATACAGGGCCATCTTAAAAAAAAACCTGTTAGAGTCTGCAAAAGATTTGAGACTAGGACAAGGGATCACCTTCCAGCAGGATAACAACCCTAAACATACAGCCAGAGCTACAATGGAATGGTTTAGATCAAAGCATATTCATGTGTTAGAATGGCCCAGTCAAAGTCCAGACCTAAATCTAATTGAGATTCTGTGGCAAGACTTGAAAATTGCTGTTCAAAGATGTTCTCCAGCCAATCTGACAGAGCTTGAGCTATTTTGCAAAGAAAAAATGTCAAAAATGTCACTTTCTAGGTGTGCAAAGCTGGTAGAGACATCCCCAAAAAGACTCACAGCTGTAATTGCAGTGAAAGGGGGTTCTACTAAGTATGGAATACAAATGCACACCACACTTTTCACATATTTATTTGTACAAAATGTTGAAAACCATTTATCAGTCTCCTTCCACTTCAATATTATGTGCCATTTTGTGTTGGTCTATCACATAAAATCCAATTAAAATACATTTATGGTTTTTGGTTGTAACATGCCAAAACGTGGAAAATTTCAAGGGGTAGGAATACTTTGTCAAGGCACTGTACATTCTGGGCATGCTGGAAAGGCTAACTCTCACATTTGCTTGTGTTCCCTATCACACCATCAAAAGGCTGGTGTCATAACTGATCACATGTGCAGCACCATGGCAGTTGCAGAACAAAGGCTAAGATGGCAGCTTCCTTGGCTAAAAAGGATAAGGAGGGTTTAGTTCCACTTTAAAGCTGTTCTCCAATTTAGTTTCAGTTTAAATAGTTCATTCAGGCCAAGCTGGCCCAAATTAACCATTTCCCTCACTAACTTGTGCAGCCGTAGTTGCATGAATAGTCACACCCTTAAAACTGATCTCCAGTTTGAGTTTAACCACTTCAATAAAGGGCACTTATACACCTTCCTGCCCAGACCAATTTTCAGCGCTGTCGCAGTTTGAATGACAATTGCGCGGTCATCCATCACTGTACCCAAACTAAATTTTTATCATTTTGTTCCCACAAATAGAGCTTTCTTTTGGTGGTATTTGATCACCTCTGTGGTTTTTATTTTTTGCTAAATAAAAAAAAAGACCGAAAATTTTGAAAAAAATAAAAGTTTTGCTTTTGTTTCCGTTATAAAATTTTGTAAATAAGTAAGTTTTCTCTTTCACTGATGGGCACTGACAGGCACTGATAAGGCCGCACCGATGAGGTGGCACTGATGATGGGCACTGATATGCAGCACTGATGGGCATTGATAGGCAGCACTAATGGGCACTCATGGGTGACACTGATGGGCGACACTGATGGGCACTGAAAGGCTGCAAAGATGGGTTCTTATGGGTGGCACTGATACGCGGCACTGATATGAGGCACTAATAGGCATCCCTGGTGGCAGTGGTAGGCATTGTGAGTGGGCACTGATTGGCAGCTGCCTGGGCATTGATTGGCCGCTGCCTGGGCACAGATTAGTATTTCCCTGGGGGTCTAGGGGGGCATACCTGGTGGTCCAGTGTGGATGGCCATCCTGGTGGTCCTGGGCAGCATGATGGTGGTCCTGGGCGGGACCTGAGGGGGGCTGTGCTGATAAACAATCAGCACAGACCCCCCCCCCCCCCCATCAGGAGAGCAGCCGATCGGCTCTCCTCTACTCGCGTCTGTCAGACGCGAGTGAGGAAAAGCCGATCACCGGCTTTTCCTATTTACATTGTGATCAGCCGTGGTTGGACACGGCTGATCACGTGGTAAAGAGTCTGTCAGAGACTCTTTACCTAGATCGGAGTTGCGGTGTGTCAGACTGACACACTGCAACAACAATCGCCGCGATGCGTACCCCCGGGGGCGCACAGTGGCTTAATATCCTGAGGACGTCATATGACGCCCAGTCAGGGTATTAAAACCACTTTGCCGCCGTCATTCTGCTATATGGCGGGTGGGCAAGTGGTTAAATATTGTAGAGCATTGGGCCAAGCTGGCTAAAATGAACGATTTCCCTAACCAACATGTGCAACTGCTGGATGTTCTGTATAAACTGTGTAGCACCCTCTAGTGTAGAGTGCTAGGAAATGTACATAGGTTTTTCTGTAGTTAGATAATTTGATTAGGCTTGGCTGGCAGCCAAGTCTGTGTATTTTGAATCTGGGTCAGGGTGAGTGACTCAGGGAGGCTGAATGACTCATCAGGCAGCACCTCTGATACCTCCCCCTACTTGCTGGAACTTTGGAGAAACTTCCAGAAGAATGGGAGGGAGGTTAATAGGAGCTGCCTGGAGTATTGATGAGGGCCCGAACAAATCCCTGACCAAATGGGCTGGCAGGAGGAGGGAACTCCTAAATACTCAGAGTCAGTCCAGCAGAGGCAGTGTGAGTTTGGGTGGAAGCTGGAGATGAAGTGTTGAGGAGGCTGTTGGAGGCCCTTGAAGGTAACCCCCTAGTCTGTGGGGGGGGGGCCTCAGGTCTGGGGCGCAGTTTGGCATCTTTGCCCTGGGCACTGGACGAACTTGCCCTGGCACTGCTTCAGTTTATGAAGGAACAGGAGCCTCTGTCTCCTGTTTATTCAACTGCAGTGCAGCTACAAAGAAAGGAACTGAAGAATCTTTGTCCTCAACTCCTGTCTCTTTCTCAAAAGTGAGATGTCAGGGGTCCGTTTACACCCCTGATGTCTCACCCCTTGCCCTCCCACCCAAAAGCTTTAACAATAGTAGGTCTTCTTCACCTAGAACTATACTATACCATACCATGGAACCACTTAGCAGGATATTAGACTGGTTCCATCATGGCCCTCTCAAGCTGTACATCACTTGTATGATGGATTAGGTATGGTGCGGCTTTGTAGGGATCTTACCAGGTTTGAGGAGTTGTGTCTTTCTGACCTAATGTATACATACCCTTTCCACAATATTCGGAATCCTCTTAGCTCATGCATTTCCTCACCGTCCCTTCCATATCCGAGACTGGGAGCGAGAACTAGGTATTAAATTGGTTGTGGAGGAATGGAATAAAGTCTTTTTTCTTATATTAAAGTCTACTTTTTATTCCCACTCGCAAGAAATTATGAAATTATAACCAGATGGTATAGTTGCCTGTCACCATTAAATAAAATGAACCCAGCTATACCAGGGCTATGTTGGAGATGAGGCAAGCCTGGTGGTACACATCTACACATGTGGTGGTCTTGCCCGACAAATTCATACTGGTCCGCCATATTCCATCTAAGCCACTTGATCACGGGTAAGAACTGGCCAGAGACCCCAGAGGTTGCCCTCTTATCTTTGATTCCGGGATCAATTACGTCTATCAAAAAGGAAATATTTAGATTTTTGTTAATGGCAGGTAGAGCTGTGATACCCAGATATTGGAAATCAACAGAAATACCAACAATACGGGAATGGGGTGCAAAAATGAACCACACCATGTGCATGGAAGAGATGGTAGCCTCAGCTAATGAAAATGATTCTAAGTTTAGGGAGATATGGACCCCATGCAGTTTTTTGAATCTCCTATACTCTTATCCTTTATGAGCTAATAGACTTAGCCACCCCTTCAGGAATAGCTACACTGGCAAGATGCCTCAGGCTAAATACTATGAATTATTAGTTATATAAAATGTTATGATTGTGCAGTGTAGAGGACGCTCAAAAGATAATTACTAACAGTAAGTGAATCTATATACCAATACCATAAATTAATGAAAATAAACTGGTTGAAATTCATACATGTGGTAGATATATTAATTGACTTAACTGATCCAATGACATAGTGGCCAACCATGATTGATATATGAAAGAGTGAATAGTCCCAAACAACAGTTCATAATAATCTGTAACATTACTCTGTGTAGGCTGGGCTGGTCGGAGGAGCTAAAAAAAGAAAAGAGGCGCGGTACCTGGTCCGGTCCCTCTGGTTGTTTCCGGTCGGCTTGGTGGAACGCATGCCAACCACGGAGGTGGAAGCAAGGCGCCACAAAACCATTCAGCAGAAACAAGCCTGCAGCCCCAGGGCCGGGTAAAAGCACATCCACATGAAAGCGCCCATTCGGCTTTTGCTTTTTTATATTATCTTTTAATAAAAAAGGATTACGCTATGGGTTTCTATTATTTCTTTCACATATCCCGTGCATAATCTCTAAGGAGGAAGGATTCCATACATCTCCAGGTTATACCTATGTGTGCAGGCATTATCCTGCCAAAGCGGTTTTTGACTTTCTAACTAAAGAGGTCAAATCATTCTGGTAAGAAGATCATTTATCTAGAACTATGTCATTAGATCAATTAAGTCAATTAATGTATCTACCACATGTATGAATTTCAAACAGTTTATTTTCATTAATTTATGGTATTGGTATATAGATTCACTTACGGTTAGTAATTATCTTTGAGTGCCCTCTGTACACTGCACAATCACATTTTTGAGTATTTCTTTACCCATTTAGGGGAGCTGCCTTTGTTTTTTATAGTTTTTTTAATTGTTTATAAATAGGCGCGAAGTACATATCACTTTTCTATCATCTAAAATCTTATGCATTGTTCCATATATGTAAAAGGTAAAGAAACAAAAGCCTTCCCCTCCTATAATAAACTAGGACTGATGGCTTGGCCGTCCCCATTGGCCCTTTTATGTTTTTTAATTTTCTTCCCCCTTCTTTCAAATCCAACCCCCCCCACCCAAATTTGTTGGATAAGGTAACTTTGCTAACGCTTTATTATATTACCATTATACAACTCTACCTAGATTTCTGCCATATGATGTGTCGACGTGTTAAAATCTTTACCTTTGGCCGTTGGCCTCTAGTAGAGTCAAGAATATTAATAAGGATTTTTTGATGTTATAACACTGCATTTTCCAACAACAATACAAATTTATTAAAAAGAAGAAAAAAAAGCTTTAAGGGTGTGCATATTCATGCAACCACATTTTTGTAAGTTTTGTTTTACTTTTTTCCCTCTCTTTAAAGATTTCAGTTTGCTTTTAATTGAATTGCACAGATTATAAGTCACATTAAAAAGTGTAAAAGTTCTGAAATGATTTATCTCAACTCCACTCTGGGTCTATTGAGAAAAAGCTAAAAAATTTGCCTTTTAGATAAAATAAAATGTCATGAGAGAGTTTAAGACGTGATAAAATATTATTCTAGTTTTATGAAATTTTATTTTAAGACAAAATAATGCCTTCAGCAGTTAAATATACCCAATAACAACAATTACAATTTTTATGTTTGCGAGTTGAACATTTTCAAGAGAAAATTATCATGGGGTAAAACAACTTACCCATCAATGAATGGAGTATCTGGTTATGAACATAATAGTTCTTTTGATTATTTAGCTTTTGTCTTTTCGTTACAGCAGCCCTGTATTGACATTTTTCCATATCCATCCCATAACATTATTGGACATATCCAATGAACACTACAAGAATGAAAGGGATTCAACAAGATATAGTAAATCATGGCAACTAATCAGAACCGCGTGCAAAATTAAGAACAATGGCGCTGCCAAAGTAATATATAAAATACAGTGACCTTATATAAATTGACTTCTAAGCTGCTGCAAATACAAATTGTGTTCCCACAATGGTAAGTGCCGATTTAAAAAAGGTGTGCATTTGCGCTGCTTAAAACAGATTGCCTAATTATATGACCAACCTCTGGTATTAAGTGAATATAATCATAGGTGCTTAAACATATTATAAAAAATCTCTCATATCAAAATCATATTCATATTCCATCAACCCCTTATACACTTAATGACATAAAAAAAAAAATTCCAAAACATGAAAAAAACAGCAATTAAGTGTAAGTAGCACTTCCTCATAAGCTATGTGCTACAATACAAACACGTGTCAGTGTTTAGGGTCCTTCACCCTTAAAAACGATGTGCTTCACTGAAAAAAAGCTTCCAGTCCACAGTTTATATCCAAAAGCATAAAAAAAAAAAAAAAAAAAAAAAAAGAAGAAAGAAGAAGAAAGAAGAAAGAAGAAGAAAGAAGAAAGAAGAAGAAAGAAGAAGGAAGAAGAAGAAGGAAGAAGAAGAAGGAAGAAGAAGAAGGAAGAAGAAGAAGGAAGAAGAAGAAGGAAGAAGAAGAAGGAAGAAAGAAGAAGGAAGAAAGAAGAAGAGCGCAAGTGTTGAGGGTTCTTCATCTTTATAAAAAGGATGTACTCCACGCCACACCAGCTAAAATGCTCGCTCACCTTGAAAGTGGATCTGTAAATTAATTCAGACAGGCTTTTAAGAAAATCAATCCTTTTATGACGATCATTTGGTCTCAACCAAAGTATGGCTCCTAGGTGCATGTGCCGACCTCAGCTGGTTGCATCTCCATACACTCCGCCGTACACATAGAAAAACGTCTGCATATAGTATAGTATGTTCTAACAATCGCATATTACTCAGTCACTCCTAGGGTAAAATACTCACATTTTATTCATGTATAAAAAGCATTAAAAAAAGTTCCAACACGGCGCTGACAAAAAAGGTTCCCATAACACTGGATCTGGGACTGACGTCACCTGGCTTCGCATCCACGCGTAACGTCACTAACCCACTTGGCTTCCCCAGGAAGGCTACTTTCACTTTATTGCGGTTTTTCATGTTTTTTTTTTTAATGTAAATGTATAAGGGATTGAGGTCATATGAATATGATTTTGATATGAGAGATTTTCTGCAATATGTTTAACCGGATTTACCAGGCACTTTCCCCCCTTCCTGCCCAAGCCAATTTTTCAGCACCGTCGCGTTTAAATGACAATTGCGCGGTCATGCTACACTGTACCCAAACAAAATTTTTAGCATTTTCTTCCCACAAATAGAGCTTTTTTTGGTGGTATTTGATCACCTCTGTGGATTTTATTTTTTGCTAAACAAATAAAAAAAGACTGAAAATAAAAAAAATAAAAAATTCTTTGTTTTTGTTATAAAATATTGTAAATAAGTACATTTTCTCCTGGTCATCAGTGGTGGCCATCCCTGGTGGTCCTGGATGGGCATCTGAGGGGGGGGGCTGCACTGAACAATCAGCGCAGACCCCCCCTTTAGAGGAGCAGCCGATCGGCTGTTAGACGCGAGTGCAGAAAAGCCAATAATCGTGATCAGCTGTGATTGGACACAGCCGATCATCATGTGAGTCAGAGAGTCTTTACCTAGATCGGAGTTGCGGTGTGCCAGTCTGACACGCCGCAACAAAGATCGCCGCGATGTGGGCCCCCGGGGGCGCGCAGAGGCTGGTTATCCTGACCATGTCATATGATGTTCAGTCAGGATATCGAAACCACTTTGCCAACGTCATTTTATTATATGGCGGGCGGTAAGTGGTTAAGCACCTATGATTATGTTCACTTAATACCAGAGGTTGGTCATATAATCAGGCAATCCGTTTTAAGCAGCACAAATACACACCTTTTTTCAATCAACTAATCAGAACTCCCTTTACTAATTTAGACCAATAATAGATGGATTTCAGTTGTTTCCTGTAACTATTGCAATTTGCATTTGGTGCTTTGCAATGTTTTATTAAATAAGTCAGTAAATATTTTAAATTAACAAACCATCAGAAACAATATTACAAGATTTAATACAAGACCCAATTGGCAGGTAACCTAGTATTTCCCTGGTTTCCAGAAAAAAAAAAAAAAAAAAAATTTATAAATAAAAATTTCTTGAAAATAGCAAAATAGCCAGCACCAAGTCTCTTGATAACACATTACACATATTTACAGTTCTCACTATCAAATAAGCTTTTCCTGGGCTGCTAATGGAACAGCATTTCTTCCAGTCCCCGAGGAAGCTCAGGTGCAATCACAATTCACATTGGAAATGGACACAGGCACAGCGTGCAGAAATTGTGAACATTATGTTTTTTTACCAGTTTATGGGATGAAGGAGGTCAGTATGATCTAAGAAGTTTGATGGCACAATGAACTTTGCCACAACTGATAACATTTAGGGCAAGAGATAACATTTTCCAATATAGTTTGGTAATGTGTAGTAGGTAGGCTGTATCTCTAGTTGTCAGGAAATGTTCCATCTGCTGGTAATATCTGTCATTTGGCATGCAGTACTGAGGTCCACCAGCAGGAGTCTCCTGGCAGTTTGGAACTGTCAGGAGAGCTTTTCCCTGCTGATTTTATGTCATCTTTGGGCCGCAGTACTGGCGTCCACCAGCGGATGGCTCCTGGCAGTATGGAGCAGACAGTACCTCCTACAATCAGGTGTCACTTGAGGCCAATCACAGGCCTATAAATACCCGGCAAGCAATCACATGTTTGCCTTGGTTTCTTCCTTGTGCCCTGACCTGCTAGCTTGTGATCTGATCCTGATTCTGAACCTGTTCCTGTGCCCTGAACCTGTGACCCGTGTATCTGATCCTGTCTCCCTGTCCTGATCCCTATCCTGTCCCACCTGTTACTTTGCATCCCTGCCTGCAGTCTGATCCATCCATCCTCTCCCTGTCCTGTGTACCTTACCCCATCTGCTGATCTCCCTGTGTATGACCTTGGCCTGGCTTACGTTTAGGTCTCCGGAACATCCCCTGTCCCTCTGCTGATCTGCTGTGTATGACCCTGGCCTGGCCATTGTTTATGATCCTGGTATTTCCAATTTATTGTACTTATCTGTCTGTTGGTTGGTTATTGCACTGTGTCATATTGGAGGTGGTTGTACTAGATTATTCACTTACTTTAATAATTATATTTTCACTTATATACGTTTTGGTGTCCTCTGTTGGAGGAGGATAGGAAACTGTAGAACACATAGCACTCTAGTATGCCAAAGATTTTGCCTAGGTGCAATTGTTCAGACTAGAGGAGGATTCCCCTTTGAGGACAAAAGAGAAAAGAGGGAAAGAGAAACACCAACTATGGTAAGATGTGTTTGCTGCCCCAATCTAGAGCCAGTCTTTACAGTAAGGTGCACATGGAAGGGGTTTATTACTCTACAAGAAAAAAAACAAAACAAAAACAAAAAAAACAAAAACACAACTTTCCCATCACACATACTATTTAGCCTGCAAAAAAAAAAAAATTATATATATATATATATATAAAATAAATTTGCCCCGTTAAACAGTTCTACAACTTGCTTTGTGCACTGGTGCACAGTCATGTTGGAACAGGAAGGGGGCATCCCCAAACTGTTCCCACAAACTTAGGAGCATGAAATTGTGCAAAATGTCTTGGTATTACGAGAACTAAGGGGCCAAGCCCAGCCCCTGAAAAACAACCCCACACCAGAATCACCCCTCCACCAAATGATTTGGACCAGTGCACAAAGCAAGGTCAATAAAGACATGGATGAGTGAGTTTGGGGTGGAGGAACTTGACTGTCCTGACCTCAACCCAACAGAACATCTTTGGGATGAATTAGAAGGGTGACTGTGAGCCAGGCCTTCTTGTCCAACATCAGTGCCTGACCTCACAAATGCACTTCTGGAAGAATGGGAAAACATTCCCATAAACACACTCTACTAAACCTTGTGGCCTTCCCAGAAGAGTTAAAACTGTTCTAGCTGCAAAGGGTGGGCCAACTCAATACTGAACAATACGGACTAATGCCCCGTACACACGGTCGGACATTGATCGGACATTCCGACAACAAAATCCTAGGATTTTTTCAGACGGATGTTGGCTCAAACTTGTCTTGCATACACACGGTCACACAAAGTTGTCGGAAAATCCGATCGTTCTGAACACGGTTACGTAAAACGCGTACGTCGGGACTATAAACGGGGCAGTGGCCAATAGCTTTCATCTCTTTATTTATTCTGAGCATGCGTGGAACTTTGTCCGTCGGATTTGTGTACACACGATCGGAATTTCCGACAACGGATTTTGTTGTCGGAAAATTTTATAGCCTGCTCTCAAACTTTGTGTTTTGGAAAATCCGATGGAAAATGTGTGATGGAGCCTACACATGGCCGGAATTTCCGACAACAAGGTCCTATCACACATTTTCCGTCTGAAAATCCGACCGTGTGTACGGGGCATAAGACTGGGATGCCATTAAAATTCATGTGCATGTAAAAAGGTATTTTGACAATAGAGTGTATGTCACTATATAAGAGCCACAGTGGCTCCTCTGAGTATTACAGTCCTAACACTATAGTTTTGAGAGTCTCCAAGTTGGAGCACATATAGCAGTGGATACATTAAGGGCAGATGTGCCTGGAGGGGGCCCACTCCTTAATAAAAAAGACACAATGGAAGCCCAGCAAAAGCAAAATGGCAGCTGAACGCATCTAATGTGTTGTTTTGTAATGTGCAAAGCCCCTTCCATGTGCACCGTACTGTAAAGGCTTGTTATAGATTACAGTGGTTGCCACCTATGTGCACAGTTTGTTGGCTGAATTGTGTGTGTGGGACAGATTGGATGCTTTCAGCTGCCAATGCACCTTTGCTGGGCATCCATTGCGTCCCAGCACCTTTAAGAAGGAGTGGGCCCCCTTCAGGTAAACTTGCTCTTTAATTTATCCACTGACTTCAGCTACACTGAGGACAGAGAATCCATTTCCAACAGGTACATGAATCTGTGGTCCATTCATGCACAATGGGATTCTAAAGAGTGTTGTAGATATCTCTTGACATGCTCCATCTTATGCATCAATAAAGACTGATAATAGCCTACATTTCTTTTATCCTTACCTTTACTTTGTACATATGAAAAAAAAAAATGAAAGCCATTATTCCATGTCATGCTCTTTATTATACAGATAAACAGAAACAAAATGAATTCTCACCTTTTTCTAATCCTGTTCTATGAATGCATTGAATAGCTTATTAGCCATTTCCTACTTCCACCAAGCAGCTGGATACCGCTAATAGTGAGCTGCTGAAGCAACCTTGCACTTAGCCAAGACGTCCCGGGGTTCTATACAAAATGCTGCATTTCATCCAAAGGGAAGTTTCCAACCAAATAATCAAAAGTGAAACACCGTCCTTACGATTGCTGATGGAACAAAGCTCTATGGAATAATGGTTAGCTAGTGGCCACCAAGCTCTTAATAAAAAGCAATAGAGAGATGCTTGGAAGAGCAGTCCAGCTGTGAAAGCACTAATAACATTAATACTCTCTCCTTTCTGCTGTAGAAGAAAACTATTGTTTTCAGTGGCATGGACAACAGATCTTTTGATCTGCAAGCTGAAAGTAATGAATATAAAACATCATGGAATGAACTCTTTAAGCTGCATGGTACCGAGAAGTATGAATAGGCGAATAGCTAAAACGTGTCAGTCTTCCGGAGTGCAGTGCTGAATGTTCATTGCATATTGTCTGAGAAGCATTGTAGTGTAGGGAAAGTCATGTAGGCAGGTGTTTATGTAGAGCAGTGATGGCGAACCTTGGCACCCCAGATGTTTAGGAACTACATTTCCCATGATGATCATGCACTCTCCAGTGTAGTTGGGCATCATGGGAAACGTAGTTTCAAAACATCTGGGGTGCCAAGGTTCGCCATCACTGGTGTAGAGGAAGCAGCAGTGCCTGGGAGGAGGTCATCAAGAGCCCAGGGCAAAGATTCCAAATTGTACCTTCCCCTGGGTGGAGTAGAAGACAGGTGATGGTAATGGTTGGGACATGACCTAAAATAGTGCCAATGGTTGTGGCACACAACAGCAAATTGAAGTTTATAATAGAGATTAACAACTGGAAAAAAAATGCCTCTGTCAGTGGAAGGAAAAAAAAAAAAAAAGTCTGAATTGGCATTTGTGCCAGTGGTATACAGAAAGGGAGGCGAGCAGTGCTGGCCTGTGCATTGTGTGCGCACGTTCGCTGCCCCCCCACCCCCCAACACCTCCGCCGCTCTCTCTAACCATGTGTGCCCGGCCCCTTTCAGGACGCCGGACACATGAATTACTATGGTGGGGATAGTCGGGGGGGGGGTGTATTTTGAAGCACTTGATTAGAGCTAGAGGCTATAATAGGCTTCAAAATAGGGTGGGCTCGGGGCTCAGAGCACTGCTTCCTGATCCCACCCTGTTGTGCGACGATAGCGAATTAATTTTCGCTATGGTCACACTACAGTTCCTCCCCGCCAATCAGGAGGCAGGTCTGTGAAACCTGTTTCCCGATCGGCCAAAGCGCTGGGAGATCCTATTGGATGCCTAGTGCTTTGGCAGAAGAGGAGACAGAAAGGGGAGGAAGCCTGAGGAGCGGACACCGTAGCCGCCGCTGCCTGCACTGGGAGGAGGACAGCCCCGCCACTGCAGGAGAGCCCCGCCACACAGCGGCTAAGTGCTGCAGGTGGCCCGGTGGGTGCCGCTGGTGGTCAGTGCATCTTTGCCAGCCCCCCCCCCCCCCAAAAAGGGAACCCACCAGCCGCCACTGGATGGGAGCTGGAGGTTAGGGGGCTCGGTGAGTACATTTGTACAATACAGGCCTGAACATTTATACAATACAGATCTCTGGGTATGTGCAGTGAACAGAATTTGTATTAATGTTCAGCAAATCACAATAAGACTGGCGGGAAGGTGCCCGACCAGGAACACTCACAGAATGCAACATCGATAAGCAGCAGAGCAGGTCTCAGGTGTGCTGACAGCATTTGTCTTGAGGGGTGGAATGCGGCCTGGCCAGTCCAAATAGGGAGGTGTCCAGGAAGGATAACCCTACCCTTTTCCTACTTGTCCAGAACCTCTCCCTGCCGCCAATCACTGTCCCTGTCAGACTGGTGACCTGCTCTTATACTACCCACATGCAAAATGCACTCCAAGCCTGAGAGCCAGGGCCCTAAATAGGCTCTGCCTGACCCAAGATGGCTTTTATAGTCACATGGGGTGGCAGCATCTAATCAGATTCCTCGGTGACCCAGCTAACTATAGAGAAACCATGTTCCTCATGACTTCCTCTCCAACTGCAATGCCGCTGCAGTCAAGGGCCACCTACAGTGGAGAAAATAGCCTGCACCTGCCTACAGTCCCATTAATAGACAGCCTGCCTCTATCAGCCTTGTCTTCTGGGCCAACCCTACATTTAGACAGCCTCCCAGCAGCATTAACCCTTTGCTGCCTGCCACTGGGAGAGAGTGCTTACGTGGCTGGCTGTCTCTTGGTCTGACCTGGGGGGACAGCAGTCTTCTCTCCTGGTCAGGTTCATCCATCCATCCACTCAGCAATTCTTCATGATGTGTTTCAGCTGCAGAACTCTCTGATCCATCCTTCCATTAAAATTTACTCATTCCTCCATCCATCCATAATTTGCTCACCTCAGGCTGTCATTGCCTTGTACGATCATCACGTCATTTCATCCACTCTGCAACAGCATCCCTTGGAATAAGTACTTTTTATACCTTTTTCATATTTAGAAGACTTGTTCGGTCATTCCTACCAGTATTTCTTGTGCATGTGTTTGGGACCAAATGCTGTGGGCGCTGAGAGATTTAATCTATTTAATGGTGCCAGAGGACAGCCTGGCAAAGGACCAATGTGTCCTCTGACACGGACTCTTGGTGCCACCTTGGGAGAGCTTGAGCCTCATTGGACACAATTCTCTTGAGATTTGGGAGGCCATCTTGGATTCAAAAGGAGTTACTTATAGACCCTGCTGGGTCACTTGCGTGAAGCTACAGTGTGGGAAGTTCAGAGATTCACTTGTGAAGGAGAAGACTAGCATTAGTAGTAGCGATAGCATAGACACTCGCGGACACCTCTGAAAGAGCCTTTGCAGCTTTCTTATCTGATGCAATCTTGTGCACCAAACTGGCTAAGATAGCACCCTTTAAAAAGAAAACCACCTCTGAGAAGCCTCACGGTAAAAAAAAAAAAAAAGCCTTATTGTACAGAGTTGAACTTTGAAGTAAGAATTACACATTGTTATAACTGGTGATTGAACATAAAAGAAATACTTAGGTTGTGCTACCTGTTCCCTTTGCCACCTGGCTAGACTCACCCAACACATAATTCCACTTTACTTAAATAAAAACAGAAATCCTGCCTTTGAAAAAGTAAAACAAAGTCTATGTAGGCTTCACATCTCGTAGGCCTATATCATGCTAACAAATTTGTCACTGGGAACAACTTCTAAGCAAAAGAACTGCCAAGACCCCATTTATCTTCCTTCTATGGTATTGCTCCCTCAAGGACAGAGCAAGCGAAGTGCCATCACCCTGAAATTCTGCAGTGTTCCAGCCAGTGAAATAATTACTTCCATTACCTCACCTTCACCTTCCAGCAATGTGACCATTATATCCCTCACTGGTCACTGACATCTACTGATATCTTGATTGGCTGGGGGAATGATGTGACTACCGCTCATGCCCACAAAGGCATTCATTCTGGCACCACTGTAGTGTGTATGTGCACCTAAGGGGTCATCCTTTGCGGGCTGTGGCTGTGTCTTTGGTCTCTGATGGTGGCAGAAAACAGATGTGATGGAAGTGGTGGGGGGCTCATCGGTGGTATGTGCCCCTCTGGTGTGTTTCCAGCAGAAGGGTAGGCTGGAATACGAGAATGGTTGCACTCTGGGAAGGGGGTTGTCTCCGAGCTGATAATACGGCTGGAGGCCTGGTATGGAAATATGGTCCCGCAGTTTACTGGTGGAAAGTGTTAAAATGGAAAGTGTGAAGTTCGGGGTGCCATCAGAGACCAACAGACTGGGAGTTAAAATTGTCGTTACAAAAAGGTTGTGTGTGTGTGTGTGTGTGTATGTATATGTATGTATATATATATATATATATATATATATATATATATATATATATATATATATATATATATATATTGGAAGTTATTTAATATTGGATTTAATAGTTTATTAATAAAGGGCTGCTATGGCCAGTTATACTCCAACATTCCTGTGTGGTCTATTCTTTATAAAAGGGGGGTAAGGAAAGCGAGAGGTGAAAGAAAGGGGTTTTGAGGGATAAAAGGGGGGTTATGCAGAGTTGGGGATATCTTGCATACACTGGTCATGGATAAAATGCTCTTGTGCAGTTGTATAGGCTATATTTTTTTCTATAAAAGTAGAATTATCGTTTAAATTTAGCAGAGCCATGCACAGCCACATCAATAATTCACAGAGAGTTGTCAATGAAAAAAAAACTACAATTTCCCATCTGCCACGCAATAGTTCTCAATGGAGCAGAAGTGCAGGGATGTCACTTCACTGTACTTGTAATCCATTAATACTTCCTAGAGGCTCCACAAATGAAGGTTATGAAACAGTCTGCAGGAGCCAGAGAATTGCATTTGTTGATCCCCTGATCACTGTCGCAATGTCTTGCAGGCTCCAATCTGAAAAAATGATAAATGGTACATTTTTTGAAGTATGGATGCTATTTTTTTTTATTGCAATAGATGGAATTTTCCTTTAAAGCGGAACTTCACTCTAAAAACGGTAAGTTTCTATTTAACACCTCCCACCCCCCCACCCCCATTTCTCCCACTTTTTGAATCTTTTTTTAAGGGGGGGCTAGTTTTAGCAGGTAATCGCTCCTACGTCTGCTCTGACTGCCTAGGTAATCAGAGCGGAAGTTCTTCTCCCCCCCCCCCCCCCGCCTGCAACCTTCTGGGACACATCACAGGTCGCAGGAGGCTGCGGGATCATTCACATTCGCAGTGCAGCTCACATATGCGCAGTGGGAAGTCGCTTGTAAAGACGCAAGGATGGCTTCCCTTCATAAACATGCCGATGCCGGGCCCCGAAGACCGGCAAGGAACCAGCCAAGGGGACGACGGCGCTGGATCCTTGGACAGGCTAGTGTTTTTTTTTTTTTAAAGTAAGCAGGTACAGTATTTGTACCTGCTGACTTCATTCTCTTTGTTAGCCCTGGTTCACACTGGAGCATTTTGACATGCGATTTGACACGTCAATTCGGCAGCAATTGCCGTCAATGGCACCATAATAATCGGTGCGACACCGCATCTGCGGAGCTGCACCGATTTCAAAAAGTAGTTCCTGTACTACTTTTTGCAATTTCGGGCTGCGATTTACATTGACATCTGTGCAGAAACACGCACAGATGTCTCTAAAATCGCGGCCGAAATCGAGACTGACATGCGGGAGTGAAATCATGCGAGTTCAGCTGAACTCGCACGGCTTCATTTCCGCAGCTCAGTGTGAACCTGGGCTTTTTCAATCGATTTTACGTTTAACCACTTAAAGACCAGGCCTTGTTCCGACAATTGTTATCAAAATCAGTATTTTTTTGCTAGAACTTAATATATATAAAAGTTTTCATTATTTATTTATATAATTAAAAAAAATATATATTTTAGCAGAGACCCTAGAGAATAAAAAAGGCGGTTGTTGCAATATTTTATATCACACTGTATTAGTACAGCGGTCTTTCAAACACAATTTTTTTGGGAAAAATACACTTTAACCACTTCCCGCCCGGCCTATAGCAGAATGATGGCCGAGCGGTGGTTCAGTCATCCTGACTGGGCATCATATGACGTCCTGCAGCCGCCGCACACCCGTGGGGGTGCGCGTCACGGCGTCAGTCTGACACACAGCTACGCGGCGGAGGCTCTTTACCGCATGATCAGCCATGTCCAATCACGGCTGATCACGATGTAAACAGGAAGAGCCGTCTGACAGACGCGAGTAGAGGAGAGCCGATCGGCAGGACTCCTGACAGGGGGGGTCTGCGCTGATTGTTTATCAGCGCAGCCCCCCCCCCCCCTCAGGTGCCCACACTGGACCACCAGGGAAGCCCCCAGGACCACCAGGGAAGCTCCTAACATGTGGATGGCCAGGTACATCCCCCATGGCCATCCACATGTGAATGTCAATACCCAACGTATGCCAATCAGTGCCCACAAATGGGCACTGACTGGCACAATAAAAATCAGTGATGCCCAGCAATGCCACCCATAAGTACCCATCAGTGCCACCTACGAGTGCCCATTAGTGCCACCTACGAGTGCCCATCAATGCCCATCAGTGCCATCTCATTGGTGCCCATCAGTGCCACCTCATCAGTGCAGCCATATCAGTGCCCGTCCTTGAACAAGAAAACGTACTTATTTACAAAAAATTTTAACAGAAACAAAGAAACAAACTTTTTTTTTTTTTTTTTTTTTTCAAAATTTTCGGTCTTTTTTTATTTGTTGCACAAAAAATAAAAATTGCAGAGGTGATCAAATACCACCAAAAGAAAGCTCTATTTGTGGGAACAAAATGATAAAAAAATTTGTTTGGGTACAGTGTAGCATGACCGCGCAATTGTCATTCAATTTGCGACAACGCTGAAAGCTGAAAATTGGCCTGGGCAGGAAGGTGTCCAAGTGCCTGGTATTGAAGAGGTTAATGAAAAAAAAAAAAAAAAAAAAAATGATATATATATATATATATATATAAAAATAATAACACACCAACCAGTAAGGTTAGCCTGATTTTTTTTGTATAATATGAAAGATGATGTCATGCCAAGTAAGTAGATATCTAACATGTCACGCTTTAAAATTACACACGCTCGTGGAATGGCAACAAAAGCTCCATAAGCGACGATTTAAACATTTTTAACGGTTACCTGTTTAGTTTTACAGAAGGGGTCTTATGCTAGAAAATAATAGCGATACGGTGTACATTTCGTTTCTGCACACAACCATTGAGGGATCATCAGCTTTGCCCTGTTCAGTTCCTCATTATACAAGCTTATGTCTTGAGTTCTCTCTGGCTGCCTGCTAGTGCACTCATCTTAAGCCCACACCCACATTGGGGCGATTTGACATGTCAAATCGCAGCCTATTGCCGGCAACGGCACCATCCGAATCAGTGCGACGCCATACCGATTGCTAAAAAAGTGGTTCCTGCACTACTTTTGGCAATTTCTGGGGGCGATTTTAATAGACATCTGTGCATGAACCCGCACAGATGTCTTTCAATGCGCCCCCCCGAATTCGCACTGAAAAGTGGGTTTGAAATTCTGCGGGTTCAGCTGAACTCAAATCCGTCTTCAGTGTGAATGAGGGCTTACCTCAACGGTTCTCAACGTGAGGGTCGACTGCCGATTCGCCAGGGGGTTGCGAATGGTGGTCCAATCTGGAAAGCTGGCCAAGACGGACCCGAAGTTACGGTGTGTACGCCGGAGTCTGGCCGTCTCAGCCAGCGAGAAGAGAAGACGCGCGGAAGTGACGTTCCGTTGCCGCCATCTTGGTACTCTTGTCTGCAAGCGGACATCTTTTTACACCCACCAAAGTCTTACATTTTACACATATTTTTACCAGGCTTATATAGTATATAAGCTTAGTTTACTGGTAAAAATGCAAGACTTCGGTGGGTGTAAAAAGATGTCCGCTTGCCGACTTCTAACTGTACTCTTGCTGCGGATGAGTGTACCAAGATGGCGGCGATGAAACGTCACTTTCGGTTAACACATTAGATGGGTTGCTGATTCTGATGGAACACCTGAGTGATTTTGGTAAGTCAGAGACACTAATTAAAAAAAGTATTTTTTGTACATCAAACGCAGCCACTGTGCCCCATCAAACGCTCCCACTATGCCCCATCAAAACGCACCCACTGTGCCCCATCAAAACGCACCCACTGTGCCCCATCAAACGCACCCACTGTGCCCAAACGCACCCACTGTGCCCATCAAACGCACCCACTGTGCCCATCAAACGCTCCCACTGTGCCCCATCAAACGCTCCCACTGTGCCCCATCAAAACGCACCCACTGTGCCCCATCAAAACGCACCCACTGTGCCCCATCAAAACGCACCCACTGTGCCCCATCAAACGCACCCACTGTGCCCAAACGCACCCACTGTGCCCATCAAACGCACCCACTGTGCCCATCAAACGCACCCACTGTGCCCATCAAACGCACCCACTGTGCCCATCAAACGCACCCACTGTGCCCATCAAACGCACCCACTGTGCCCCATCAAACGCTCCCACTGTGCCCCATCAAACGCTCCCACTGTGCCCATCAAACGCACCCACTGTGCCCAAACGCACCCACTGTGCCCATCAAACGCACCCACTGTGCCCATCAAACGCACCCACTGTGCCCATCAAACGCACCCACTGTGCCCATCAAACGCACCCACTGTGCCCCATCAAACGCTCCCACTGTGCCCATCAAACGCAGCCACTGTGCCCCATCAAACGCAGCCACTGTGCCCATCAAACGCAGCCACTGTGCCCATCAAACGCACCCACTGTGCCCCATCAAATGCACCCACTGTGCCCCAAACGCACCCACTGTGCCCCATCAAACGCACCCACTGTGCCCCAAACGCAGCCACTGTGCCCCATCAAACGCAGCCACTGTGCCCATCAAACGCACCCACTGTGCCCCATCAAACGCACCCACTGTGCCCCATCAAACGCTCCCACTGTGCCCCAAACGCAGCCACTGGGCCCCATCAAGCGCACCCACTGTGCCCATCAAACGCACTCACTGTGCCCCATCAAACGCTCCCACTGTGCCCAAACGCAGCCACTGTGCCCCATCAAACGCAGCCACTGTGCCCATCAAACGCAGCCACTGTGCCCATCAAACGCAGCCACTGTGCCCATCAAACGCACCCACTGTGCCCCATCAAACGCACCCACTGTGCCCCATCAAACGCACCCACTGTGCCCCCACCCACTGTCTGCCCAGCACTTACCCTGTCTCTCGGAGGGGCATTTTATTCATTTGTAAATTATATGTTAATTTTAAATAAATATTCCACACTATATATTACAGATTGTTTTTGTGATTAATCACTAGGCTTTAAGATGTTAAATTCGTAAGAATGAAAATAAATCCTGCACATCAGATATTTATATTTCGATTCATAACAGTCGCAAAATTACAGCAATGAAGGACCAACGGAAATAATTTTCCTGTTAGGGGTCCCCACAACTTGGGAAATGTTATGAAGGGGTCACGGCACTAGGAAGGTTGAGAACCACTGCTTTACCTAGATTTACTCCAACCCTTCCACCAGCTACATGTGATTTATTAAAACTGCAACAAACCAACTGTTTGTCCATAGCCACCAGTATCCTTAGATCATTAAGCCCTCCTTCACACTGAACACGGCTTTGAAATCGCATGGCTTGATAGCCACGACTTCGGGTGTGACTTGAAAGACATCCATGCGGCTTCATGCACAGATGTCTATTGAAGTTGCACCCAAAATTGCCAAAGGTAGTGCAGGAACTACTTTTGAAAAATCGGTGTGGCGCCGCAAAGTTGGCGTCGCACTGATTGGAACCGGGCCATTGCTAGCAATAGGCTTGCGACTGGACCTGTCAAATCGCATGACAAATCGCTTCAAAGTGAACGAGGGCTGCGAGCCATAAACCTCTGCTTGCTAAGCTCCAGTTGCAAAACAAGTCCAACAATAGCACCGTAAACCCCAGACTGCTAGATTTCTATTGCACACAATACAGTCGATAAAAACAAGTGCTGAGATAAGCCGAGCATTGAGGAAGGTGTGTAATGTAGCTGGAATCACTCCTTACCTGTCTGATGTCTTCATATGGAGAGGATCTGATTCATCATGTGGTTTGTAGTGAGCAGAGGAGCTCAGGTGTCAGCTAATTACTGTCAGGTGCTCACTAAAACTACCAAATCTCTTATATCATGGGGCGTCCTGTAGGTTGTGTTCAAACCTATCTGTTTTTACACACATGTATTTTCATTAGTGAATCCTGGCTCACACCAGTGTGCTGTGCGTTATCGCTTGTGATTCGCACCGCACTGCAAATCACATGCAATGCAATTTTAGCCATACAGATAGTATGGCTGAATTCGCATCGCATTCAAACCAAGCTCACACGGGACCCTTTTTTTAGTCCGCGCCAGAATCAGATCGCATGGGAGTTCACACACACCCATGCGATCCGATTCATGTCAGAACTGACAGTTCGCACTGCGATATGCAAACTGTTTTGGGGGTGTCATTAACTTTATATTGACACTCCCAGCGGTTCGCATAGCACAGCATGAACTGCCTTGCGAGTCGGGTGCGATGCGCAGGGGATTTGCACTAGTGTGAACCCAGCCTGACAGTTCATACCAAAACGCATTCTGTGCGTGTTTCCCACACCATGTTCAAAACACACTGCCACTGCAATCTGCTGCAGGTGCTTTTACATTGTTAATGGCAACACAAATCGCAAACGCCGTGAGTTTGCGGGCACCAGATCACATGGCACCAACGTACCATGCAATTTGGTGTGGCGTGTTTTTCAAGAGTCGCGTATGCACTACTTTTTGTGCGTTGTGGTGCAATTTCAGCCCATTCAAATAGATAGGCTGAAAATCGCACTACAGGGGATTGCACAGGAAATGTGCACGTTTGCCACCTGTCAAACTCTGCAGGCTGAGTTAAAAATTTTGCCAAGCAAAGCATTGTGGCTGTGGCATGTGTACAGACCTGTCAGGCATAGCATAGGATTGGGCGGAAAACTGCAGCTCAGCCTCCTATTTCTACTGATCCCCTTTCCCCAGCCACCCCATGTGAAAGAGCCCTAAGACCCCTTTCACACTGGAGGCATTTTTCAGGTGCTTTAGCGCTAAAAATAGCGCCTGAAAAAAGCCTCAGCTGCAATCCCAGTGTGAAAGCCTGAGTGCTTTCACACTGGGGCTCTGCGCTGGCAGGGCATCACAAAAAGTCCTGCAAGCAGCTTCTTTGCAGCGCTGTAGGAGCGGTGAATACAACACTCCTCCCCATTGCTCCTGCCCATTGAAATCAAATGGGCAGAATTTGTCTGATCTTTCTTTTCCCAGATTGCGTCAGAGAATTGGGTGCCTCTAATGAGTAGCATGTTTTTAACCATTTTTTTTTGTATAATAAATTTATATTTTTCTAAATCCATTGTGCAAGTCTATACTGTACCATGAAAGTCCATCTTGCCTCCACTTTCTTCGATTTTTCTACCTGTGCATCTCGGGTGGCTGAAGACGACCCTTCGCACGGGCATACAGATCGGTACACCTGTAGGCAGGTGGAGTCTGCTGTTTCTTGGCAGAAATAATGCCGAGGGAGAAGAAGTCATGGGGAACAGGTTTCCTCTATGATTTCCTGAGTCACTGGGGCAGCGATCTGACTGGATGCTGGCTGCTCATGTGACTCTGGCAGCCATCTTAGATGTGGCATAGTCTATTTAAGACCCTGTCCCCTGGTTTTGGTGCGCTTTATGCGAGTGGGTAGTATAGGGAAAGGGTACCCTGTCTGTTAGGAACAGTACTAGCGATAGGGAAAGGTTCCTGATGAGGAGGGAAAGCTTAGGGGTGCATCTCTCTGAAAAGCTTCCCGATTGGGCAGGAGATGGCTAGGCCGTATTCTGTCCCCCCTCAAAAGACGCTGTTGGTTCAGCTGGAACCTGTGAACTGTTGCTGCCTTATTTTCATACAAGTTTTATATTGCACCACGCTGCGCCCCACATAGACGCCCATGTGAATGAGGCGTAAGTCTGCTGGTCTCCCCACCCTCAGCAAAAAAGTGCTTTGACAGCTGGCAGAATGATGAGAGTGAGGTGAGAGTAGATAGGCCTCTGGGTGTTAAGTCTAGGTTCACATCTATGCAGTTGCAGCTGTTACATTTTTCAGGCACGTTTTGCGATGCGTTTTTAAACCCGCATTTTTGATGCGTTTTTGCATGCACTTTTCATGCATTTTGCATTTTTTTATGTCCCTTTAAAAACACTGTATATAGCTGATTGCTAAGGAGCGTCCTGGGAAGCCAGCCGCTGCATCCTTAACAGTCAGTAATGAAAAGCTGGTTCCCCGCTGACAGCTGAATGTAAAAAAAAAATTGCTGGCTAAAAAATAAAAAATGGCCTGGGATCACCCCAAATGCATACCAGGTCTGGTATGGATTTGGAGGGGACCCTCACGCCAAAATGAAATAAAAATGCCATGGGGTTCCCCCAAATCCATACCAGACCTTTATCCGAGCATGCAGCCTGGCAGGTCAGGAAGGGAGAGGCACTTTTTTGCCAAGGGTGGGGAGCAGAGGTGGCCCGTCCATTAAGGACACACGGGCACCGCCCTCCCCTGTCCATCCACCGTCTCCCCATTTCATGCAACCAGCCCCTTTCAGGACACCAGCGCATGGATTCCAAGGCGGAGGGGTCCTATTAGGATTCAATATGGGGTGGGATGGTGTCGCAGAGCCCACCCAGGTGTGTGTCCTCCCAGCCAATCAGGAAGCCTAGGAGGAGGAGAGGAACTGGAAGCCGCCATGGCGGACAGGACTCGGAGCCAAGCCAAGCCACTACACACTGCCTGCCACCCACCACCTGCCATGATGGGGTAAGTAAATAAAAATGAGTGCAGCGCTAAAACTGATTGAGTAAAAAAAACATATGCTAAAAATCATAAATAAATAATTGACCCACCACACATTATATTATCAAACCAACAGATCTCCTATAGAAAATAGAGGCAAATGTCTCTGCATGTGTCATATGTGAGAAGAAATCATATAACTTAAATTAAGTGATCCCAAAAAATCAAAAAAGAGTCCATAAGTGAAGTAAGTGGATGATCAAAATTAAATTCCAACGAAAATTGTGACACAGGTGATTCCAGCATCCAAAGTGACTTGCACCCAAGTGAGGTATGAGGCTCCTTACCAGCTCAGGATGACCACCATAACAGTGGTCCCAACAGGCGTTTGGGAAATTAACAGGTCACCCACAAACCTATGTCGATCATTCCAGTGTGTAGAACTCAAAAGACAAAAATCAAGAAAGAGCTCCCATAGCGTAAAATTGTAAAGCTGTAACACTTTAATATGCCAAAAGATTGCACTTACAAGAAACTTGCATCAAGAAAGATAGCGTATAATAGAGCACTACGATCGCGGCGTCTCCACGAGTTTTCGCCTGCCTGCTGTGTATGTCCCATCAATCACGGAAAGAGAACGTAATGACGTCAGCGTCACTGGCTCCTCCCTACGCGTTCAGAGGAGTTCAGAGGATATCCCTCCCAGGATCACTATGATGGTTATGGTTCCACTGTCTCCAGAGTGTAGGTCAGTTGGTCAGTCTGATAAAACAGTAGGAACTAAATGCACCGTCTCCCCATTTCATGCAACCAGCCCCTTTCAGGACACCAGCGCATGGATTCCAAGGCGGAGGGGTCCTATTAGGATTCAATATGGGGTGGGATGGTGTCGCAGAGCCCACCCAGGTGTGTGTCCTCCCAGCCAATCAGGAAGCCTAGGAGGAGAAGGAGAGGAACTGGAAGCCGCCATGGCGAACAGGACTCGGAGCCAAGCCAAGCCACTACACACTGCCTGCCACCCACCACCTGCCATGATGGGGTAAGTACCACAGGGGGGGGGACCACCTGCCATGATGGGGTAAGTGCCTCGGGGGGGTAGTTGTGTGCCGCTCGGGGGGGATTGGTGGTTGTTTGCCGTCCCGTCCCGTCCCCCCCCAACAAAAAAAAAACACCAGTTGCCAATGGTCGGGAGACCAGCAGACTTACACCTCATTCCCATGGGTGTGTATGTGGGGTGCAACGTGGTGCAATATAAAACTTATATTGAAATAAGGCAGCAACAGTTCACAAGCTCCAATCAAACCAATAGCGTCTGTTGAGAGGGGACAGAATACGGACTAGCCCTCTCCTGCCCAATCGGGAAGGTATCCAGAGAGATGCACCCCTAAGCTTTTCCCTCCTCGTCAGGAACCTTTCCCTATTGCTAGTACTGTCCCCGCTGACAGCTGATGACTCTTCGGTTGTTAAGGACCCGGCGGCCGGCTTCCTGATCTGCTCCCTAGCAACCAGCTATATACAGTGTTTTTAACTACTTACTTACTGGGCACTTAAACCCCCCTCCTATCTAGACCAATTTTTAGCTTTCAGCGCTGACGCACTTTGAATGACAATTGCGTGGGCATACAACGCTGTACCCAAATTAAATTTTTATCATTTTTTTCGCACAAATAGAGCTTTCTTTTGGTGGTATTTGATCACCTCTGTGGTTTTTATTTTTTGTTAAAGAAATGTAAAAAAAAAAAAAATTTTATATTTTGTTATAAAATTTCAAAACGGGTAATTTTTCTCCTTCATTGATGTACGCTGATGAGGTGGCAGTGATGGGCACTGATAGGTGGCAGTGATGGGCACTGATGGGTGGCAGTGATGGGCACTGATGGGTGGAAATATTGGGCACTGATTGGTTACAATGATAGGCAGCACTGCTAGGTGGCACTGATTGGCACCACTGGAGGGCATTGATAGGTGGCACTTGTGGGCATTGATAGGTGGCACTTGTGGGCATTGATAGGTGGCACTGGTGGGCACTGTCAGGTGGCAATGGCAGGTGGTACAGATGAGGCATAATTTCCCCTTCCTCTTCGGGACCGATATCCCTTGCAGATGAGCCGGTGATCGGCTTTTTTTTCTCCTTGCCCTGTCAGCGTGAGGAGAAAAAAAAAAAGATCACAGAGCTTTTATTCTGATCATGTGATCAGCTGATCACATGGTAAGGGGCCAGGACTGGCCCCTTACTCGGATCGGTGATCACCCAAGTCTCAGTGACTCGGCGATCGCAGCGCCCTCCGCGTGCGCCCTGCAGGCCTCCCGGAAATTCAGGTCCGTGCTGTGGCCGTCATTCGGCTATAGCGCGGATGTCAAGAGGTTAAAGGGGAAATTTAAAAAAACACAAAAAGCAAAATGCATTAAACGCATCAAAAATGCACTTGCGATTCTGGCGGAATTCCATTGAAGTATATTACACGCAAAACACAAATCCAAAAGGGAACCCGCTGAAAAACGCATTGATGTGAACATGTACCATAGGAATGTTACATGGACTGAGGTGCGTGTCTGCAAACGCACAAAAAAGCTCATAGGTGTGAACGTAGGGTAAGAACACACATTTGTGGCATGGCGGTGTGGGTTTTTACCCTATATAATGCCTCCTCGTTGCCCATCAAGTGCCCACAGGTGTAAAGGAGCCCCTATGCACAATGCAGAGCTTGGTGCCTGAGCACCCCAGACTTCGTCATATTAAAGGTGGGGTGTTCTCCTACTCCTATTCCAACACCTACTTTTAGAAGCAAGAGTTTAGAAATCTGGTGTTTTTATAAGATCTTTGTATTTTCGGCTGTGTAGTCTTTCCTCCACTTTCTGCTGGTGTTTTTGCAGTTCATTTTCTTGTTGGAGGAGGAATGATTCTGTTAGAAACTAATGGGCCTTGTCAGAATTATCTCAGTCAGGGAAAAACTGTCTCAGTCATAGTTTCCCATTAGCAGAGCATGACGATCTTTTTTTCATAGTATAACATGAGCTAGAAAATATCTGCAAAAAGAAGTGGTCGCCAGGGGCAACACAGGTACTTTCATTTTGCAAGCAATTAAAAAAAAATGCCCACAGCAATAAATCTGATTCTCCTTTCCTTTGCTTTCCTTTATATAACCTGCTCTAAAACACTGAAGAAAAAAATTATTGCTATGACCAGCGCAAAACTTTTAAAACTGTAGTTTCGGTATGATTTTTCCTGCACTGGCATAGCCAATGAATACAAGGCTTTCTCTGATTGGATGAGGTGGAGCGGTGGGAAGGTAACGCCACAATCTCCGCCTCATTCAATCACAACAGTCTGGTTTGTTGCAATAAGTCTAATGCATGGGCGTTATGCCGCATGGTAACGTGTAGCCAGGTTTGCTAGTGGTTATAAAGGTTTTTCCCTGAAAAGAAACAAAGAAACCGCGCTTTTATATCATAAATTACATATCACTGTGGTGAATAAACAAATAAATAAATCTTCATTTAAATTATAAAAGATACACAAAAATTGTGAAGCCCATGTATAGATCCCACATGTGAATAACGTCCTCAGTGAGTAAAGGAAAAGTTCCTCTCCACCAGCATGCAGACACACTATGCACTCACCAGACTTAATTGACCCCTATTACAGGAAGTCAAATTGCGCATAGGAGAAAATCAAAGATGTCATACATGAGGTCACAGGAATGAATCCAAACTGCTGCTGTCATCCATTCAATATATATACAATGGAACCTTGGATTACAAGCATAATCCTTTCCAGGAGAATCCTTGTAATCCAAATCACTCGCATATCAAAGCGAGTTTCCCCATAGAAGTCAATGGAAACGAAGATAATTCGTTCCGCATTGACTTCTATTACATGCAATACTGCATTTGGCCAGAGGTGGAGGGTGCCAGAGAGCCTCGGAAATACTTGGGGACAGCTCGGAAAGCCTCGGAAACACTCGGGAACTGAGTTTTTCCGAGTGTTTCAGAGTATTTCCGAGTCATTCCAAGTATTTCCAAACGGCTCCGAACTGTTCCGAGTGTCCCTGGCGCCCCCGCACCTGTGGCCAAATGCGGTACTGCACTGCCCATTAGCTTGAATTCTGCTCGTTTTGCAAGACAACACTCGTAAACCGAGTCAGAATTAAAAAAAAAAAAGTTGCTTGTCTTTCAAAACGCTCGTTAACCACGTTACTCGTAAACCAAGGTTCCACTGTATATATAGATAGCTTATTCAATGCTCCAGTGTTACTATATTGAGAGGGAGAGGAAAGAACACTCTCATGTTGCAGTAGTTGAAATACTTTATTTAAAAACGAAGGTTGTATTGCACTTACATCAAAGAAGACAAGGATCAGCATGTATTGTATAGGAATTGCCGAATTGCGCTCCATCTGCGTTGCAGCTGACCTGAAATTATGTTTCTCAAACACCACCCAAAGCCGTTTCGTCAGCCTACGTCTGATGTCTTAACGGGGACCCATAAACACTGGCGTTGGGTGGTGTTTGAGATACGTCATGCAACCTTCTTTTTTAAATAAATTATTTGAAATACTGCACAATAAGAGTGTTCTTTCCTCTCCCTCTCTATATGGCAACACTGGAGCTTTGAATAATCTATCTATCTATCTATCTATCTATCTATCTATCTATCTATCTATCTATCTATCTATCTATCTATCTATCTATCTATCTATCTATCTATCTATCTATCTATCTATCTATCTATCTATCTAGTGTATTCAAAGCTCCAGTATATAGTGTATATATTGAATGGAGGACAGCAGTGGTTTGGATTCATTCCTGTGCCCTCATGTATGACATCTTGAAATTTCCCATATGCGTAATTTGATTTACTGTAATACCCTGTTCCCCCCAAAATAAGCCCTACCCTGAAAATAAGACCTAGCATGATTTTCGGGGATAGCTGCAATATAAGCCCTACCCCGAAGATAAGCCCTAGTTAAAGCAGAGTTCCACCCAAAAGTGGAACTTCCGCTCATCTGTCTCCTACCCCCCGGAGGAGGGAGGGGGGAGCGGGTACCTGTTTTTGACAGATACCCTGTCCCCACTTCCGCCAGACCTTGCCGTGGCGAGGTACGTTAGATGTCCAGCTGCCTCTTCCTTCCCCTGCCGCCGGGCCTGTAAAGACGCAATGCTTCACTGCCGGGTTCCCTTTTTGGCAATGGCGGCAGCAGCACCCGATAGCTGATGGAATCCAGGACAGGTAAGTGTCCTAATATTAAAGTCAGCAGCTATAGTATGTGTAGCTGCTGGCTTTTCATTTTTGGAAGGTAGGGAGCTCCGCTTTAAAGTCCTTGTAAAAACATATACAGTAATCCGTTTTGTAAAAAGAATATATAATGTGCAGTGTGTTTCCTTGTGTAACTTTGTGGAAAATACCTATTTGCAGGCGCTTAAGTGACCCGCCAGAGATCTTCTCCTCTTCTCTCGGCTGACGTCAGCGGCCCCACAGTCTGCAGTGCTTGGAGCGGGCTGACGTCAGCAGCCCCTCAGTCTGCAGTGCTCGGAGCGGGCTGACGTCAGCGGCCCCTCAGTCTGCAGTGCTCGGAGCGGGCTGACGTCAGTGGCCCCTCAGTCTGCAGTGCTCGGAGCGGGCTGACGTCAGTGGCCCCTCAGTCTGCAGTGCTCGGAGTGGGCTGATGTCAGCGGCCCCTCAGTCTGCAGTGCTCGGAGCGGGCTGATGTCAGCGGCCCCTCAGTCTGCAGTGCTCAGAGCAGGCTGACGTCAGCGGCCCCTCAGTCTGCAGTGCTCGGAGCGGGCTGACGTCAGTGGCCCCTCAGTCTGCAGTGCTCGGAGCGGACTGACGTCAGCGGCCCCTCACTCTGCCGTGCTCGGAGCGGGCTGATGTCAGCGGCCCCTCAGTCTGCAGTGCTCGGAGCGGGCTGATGTCAGCGGCCCCTCAGTCTGCAGTGCTAGGAGTGGGCTGACGTCAGCGGCCCCTCAGTCTGCAGTGCTCGGAGCAGGCTGACGTCAGCGGCTCCTCAGTCTGCAGTGCTCGGAGTGGGCTGATGTCAGCGGCCCCTCAGTCTGCAGTGCTCGGAGCGGACTGACGTCAGCGGCCCCTCAGTCTGCAGTGCTCGGAGCGGGCTGAAGTCAGCAGCCCCTCAGTCTGCGTGCTCAGAGCAGGCTGACGTCAGCGGCCCCTCAGTCTGCAGTGCTCGGAGCGGGCTGAAGTCAGCGGCCCCTCAGTCTGCGTGCTCAGAGCAGGCTGACGTCAGCGGCCCCTCAGTCTGCAGTGCTCGGAGCGGGCTGATGTCAGTGGCCTCTCAGTCTGCAGTGCTCGGAGCGGGCTGATGTCAGTGGCCTCTCAGTCTGCAGTGCTCGGAGCGGGCTGATGTCAGTGGCCCCTCAGTCTGCAGTGCTCGGAGCGGGCTGATGTCAGTGGCCTCTCAGTCTGCAGTGCTCGGAGAGGGCTGACATCAGCGGCCCCTCAGTCTGCAGTGTTCGGAACGGGCTGACGTCAGCGGCCCCTCAGTCTGCAGTGCTCGGAGTGGGCTGATGTCAGCGGCCCCTCAGTCTGCAGTGCTTGGAGCGGGCTGATGTCAGTGGCCTCTCAGTCTGCAGTGCTCGGAGAGGGCTGATGTCAGCGGCCTCTCAGTCTGCAGTGCTCGGAGAGGGCTGATGTCAGCGGCCTCTCAGTCTGCAGAGTGGAGAGGAACCTTTCCTATACACACTGAGGACGTTATTCACGTGTGGGACCTATACATGGTCTTCACAAGTTTTATGTATCTTTTATAATTTAAATGAAGATGTATTTATTTATTTATTCACCATTGTGATATGTAATTTATGATATAAGAGCGCGGCTTCTTTGTTTCCTTTCACGTTTTAGGTGTTTTTTACACTTTACAAATACGCAGCTCTTTATTGTAGTTTATTTGTTTTTTGGTCATTGATTTGCGTGGGTTTGGAACCTTTTGGTTCCTATATTTTCTTTCAAAGGTTTTTCCTGGTTTGGAAGCTTTGCTCCATACCTGTGACACAAGGAGCATTAAATGAATTGCCTGCAATTCTGAGCTGCAGTGACCATTTTGGAGAAGACCATTAACAATGCTCAGCTATAGGGTGTCTTTAACTCTGGGGATGGCCATATTGGGTGAGCGGATATGTATGCAGGACTGTATGCAGCCACCGAGAGAGCTGGAGAAGAGCCCTGTCAATCACTCTGGGAAAACAGAGGAAGAGGAAAATCGGATGCTGTGGATTCTGGGATGGACAGTGCCTGCTGGGAGCAACTATGACTTGTGAGGAATGTAGTCCCCAGGGAGTCTGAGCCTGTATTACAAATTGGTCCTGGAGCTACAGGTCCCAGCATTACCAGGGCTCTGGAGAGAGAAAAAGGAAGAAGGGTTCCTGGGTTATGGCTAATTACAGAGGACGTGGGGGTGTAACAGGCTGCTGTGGGGTTGATTTGCTGCAGTATTAGGGATGAAGGGTGACTGAGTAGAGGACAACCACTGATCTGTTGGAATGCCACTTTCGAGCCCGGTGTTGCCACTTGATCCTGAGGAGGATATCACTGCAGCTGACATCTCTGAGCCCCAGACAGAGAACGGGAGGAGCCAAGTCAACGCGCAAGGAGCCGCAACACGCAAAGAAACCGCTGGCCATACCCTACCACACATTACTTAAAGCAGGGGTCTCCAAACTATGGCCCACCAGTTGTTCAGGAACTACAATTCCCATCATGCCTAGTCATGTCTGTGAATGTAGAGTTTTACAATGCCTCATGGGACGTGTAGTTCCGAAACAGCTGGAAGGCCGTAGTTTGGAGATCCCTGACTTAAAGAAACAGTATTGCTTACTGAGAACATAGTGCATACATCTACACCCAGATTTCATTTTAATGAAATTTTACACATTTGTGGCTTCATTTTCAGTATGCCAATGCCAGATTTGGGCCCCAACACACTGGCCAGTAGATGAGGGTTTGGCAAAGACTGCTGGACCATTGTCCTAGTATCAACTCTTAAGCCTCGTACACACGATCGGATTGTTGGCCAACAAAACCGTTGACTTTTGTCCGAAGGGTGTTGGCCCAAACTTGTCTTGCATACAAACAGCACACAGTTGTTGGCCAACAAATAGGAACGTAGTGACGTACTATGTTATTTTTCAGCTCTTTAGCGCAACCCTTTGGGCTCCTTCTGCTAATTTAATGTAAGTAGAAATTTGGTGAGTGTTGATTCGCGCTTTTCATTTCGCACTTTTCCTTTCGCGCTTTTCGCACTTTTCATTTCACGCTTTTCATTTCGCGCTTTTCAGTTTGTTTCTGAAGGGCCGTTCGTCAACCAGACATGTTGCGGATTCGGAGGAGATAATGTGTTATTTATTATTGGCCTTGGAGTTAGTGCTTTGACATTATTTTTTTGGTTGAATAATAATGATTTGATTTGGTATATTTTCTATATTTTTGGATGCATAGAATGCACTTTTTGGTTAAGTTCTATTGGCAGATATCATGTCTAATTTTATTTGTTTTCTTTTTTAATGCACAATAAAAAGATTGTGGAGAATAATACTTGGCTATGTGTTTTACTTCAAATGACAGTTTGGGAGTAGGCAGTTACATTTAAAAAAAATACAATGTAAAATTGACAAGGGACACCAACATAGTTGTATACTTAAAAACTACAGGATAATGGTGTTTTGGTAACTTGCCCGAAAAAAAAAACATAATAATATTGTTCTTGATATCACTAGAAAAAAGAAAAAAGCCTTTGAAAATTAGTTTGCAATAACTCCATCAGTATCACCAGCAAAGCAGCTTCATTATTATCCCATTAAAGAAGAAGAGAATTGTGCGCTGCATTTCTAGATTTCATAATTTGCCACGTCACAAATTCTCCATTACAAACGCTAGTTTACAAGACCGACCGCTTCTGGCTCATCCTTGCTTCCGAGCATGCGTGTTTGTACTTTGGACTTTTGTCTGACGGACTTGTGTACGCACGCTCGGAAAATCCAACAACACACATTTGTCCACGGAAAATTTTAAAACCTGCCATCCAACATTTGTCCGAGAAAAATCCAACAACAATTGTCCGGTGGAGCATACAAACGGTCGGATTTTCCGCCAACAGCCTGTCATCGAACATTTCCCGTCGGAAAGTCAGATCGTGTGTACGCGGCTTTAGACAGAACCTCCAATATTATAGGGATAAGGGGTCAATCACTGGTCTGCTTGTGTATTACCAAGTGTATAGGTAGTTTTCACTGTTTCACATACTTGTTGAAGTGTTTATTGCCAATTTCCATTCTTTAATGGTTGAATTATTGTTTGTTTTTGCAATAAGTATCCACCTTTCAGCGCTGGTTGGTCGGAAAATGTAGCGCTGCTTGAAGAGTTGTGGGCACTGGGAACAGGGGATCCGAGAAAACAACGGAAAAGGGGACCCGAGAAAACAACGGAACAGGGGACCCGAGAAAACAACGGAACAGGGGACCCAAGAAAACAACGGAACAGGGGACCCGAGAAAACAACGGAACAGGGGACCCGAGAAAACAACGGAACAGGGGACCCGAGAAAACAACGGAACAGGGGACCCGAGAAAACAACGGAACAGGGGACCCAAGAAAACAACGGAACAGGGGACCCGAGAAAACAACGGAACAGGGGACCCGAGAAAACAACGGAACAGGGGACCCAAGAAAACAACGGAACAGGGGACCCGAGAAAACAACGGAACAGGGGACCCAAGAAACAACGGAACAGGGGACCCGAGAAAACAACGGAACAGGGGACCCGAGAAAACAATGGAACAGGGGACCCGAGAAAACAATGGAACAGGGGACCCGATAAAACAACGGAACAGGGGACCCGAGAAAACAACGGCTCCTTCGGGGGTTAACGCTCCACATATGTTTTGTTAAAATGGTACTAGAGTCAAAAAGAAAAAAACTTGCAGCAGGTAGATTTTTTATTGCAATGAACATTGTTTGAACCCCACTAGTAATTAGAAAATAGTGTAAATTAGATTTAAATAAGTGCGTGTGATCAGAATAAAGACCCCACGTGACACATTAAATCGTGGCGCTATCACTCAATACATCTCTACCACCTCTAAAGTGGAAAAATATACCTAACACACACCTTATGATCAGTGCCTCCCTGTGTATATTGCAAAAAAATTATATAACATAAAATGTAAACAATTATGATGATGTGTGCAATAGTGTTATACTGAAAAACATGCTATTGATAAACTCACACCAAAAAATGTGTCAAAACACCACGAAATAGAAAATCAATGTGATTAGGTGTCAATATCACTTAGATGCTGTTATAACATTGACACCTAATCACATTGATTTTCTATTTCGTTATATAATTTTTTTGCAATATACACAGGGAGGCACTGATCATAAGGTGTGTGTTAGGTATATTTTTCCACTTTAGAGGTGGTAGAGATGTATTGAGTGATAGCGCCACGATTTAATGTGTCACGTGGGGTCTTTATTCTGATCACACGCACTTATTTAAATCTAATTTACACTATTTGTTTACCATAAGTGGCAGCTGTAGGTAGGAACTTTTAACTAGGTGATTAAGATCATCATTGTTAATCATCCTTAGCGCAGTGGGGGTTGACCTAGTATAGGAGGGATTGTTTTAACCTAGGATAACCGCATATTCATAATTAGAAAATAGGACAAACGTTCCTAATGCCGCGTACACACGAGCGGACTTTACGGCAGACTTTGCCCGGCGGACGGGATTTCGTCGGACAATTCGATCGTGTGTGGGCTCCAGCGGACTTTGTTTGCTCAAAAGTTGGACGGACTTAGATTTGAAACATGTTTTAAATCAATCCGTCGAAATCGAGTCCGGTCGAAAAGTCCGCTCGTCTGTATGCTAGTTCGACGGACAAAAAGCCACGCTAGGGCAGCTATTGGCTACTGGCTATGAACTTCCTTGTTTTAGTCCAGTCGTACGTCATCACGTACGAATTCGACGGACTTTGGTGGATTGTGTGTAGGCAAGTCCGTTCATTCAGAAAGTCCGTCATAAAGTTTGTTGAAAAGTCCGCCGAGCAAAGTCTGCCGTAAAGTCCGCTCGCTCGTGTGTGTACGCGGCATAAAGTGAAAAATTGTACACAAAATTGTACTAGTGTATAGCCAGCTTTGGTAGAGTTCTCTTTTAAACCTTCCACAAAGGATGTTTGGTAAAGCAAATTGACTTTTGTGCTCCCTTTATAAAGTGCCTGGGGCAGGCTAAATCAACTACCTTTCAAATACTGTCTGCTGCATTTAATCACAGAGCTAACCTTCACTTGTAACACAATGAAACAAGGTGGAAAAAAGGGAAAGAATCGAAATCCCAAGACTAACTTATAAATCCGTTTATGACCTTGGTTAAACACCTGAAAGCAGAGATAGCGTCCGTCCGCGGCACGGCTTTTTCCACGGGGCCCACTGGGACGAGAAAGCAACCATACCAGATGAACATCTAAATCCATTAACAAAAAAACTCAAATCCCAGAGTGGTAACATCTACTATGCTATCCTGTCTACTGTACGGCAAAAGTATTTTACGAGCAGTCAGGTTAGCGAAAAGCACTACAATTTTCAGGTCAATTAAGCCTCTAGTGCTTCTATTAATTATCTTGCTTGAGTCACCCCGATTCAACATTCTCAGGCCTACAGAGTACACATAGGTCAGTGAGCATGTTGTGCTGCAGTTTTACACCTTAAACAGCTTCTTCTTTGCTGCTGAAGGTGGTTACAATATACAGTAGATTAAAGGCAAACGCTCATGTCAAACTTTGTTTTCTCTTCTAAACTAAACCAGTCATGATTTGCAGGAGTCAAAGCATGAGGTGAAGTCTTACTTATGAAAGATTTATATCCCCTCTCCCCAAATCGGACAATTATTGGTGTGTCAGATGGTCAGATGTCTAAAATTCCACCTTTTGCTCTCTCTAAAGCCGCGTACACACGAGCGGAATGTCCGACAGAAAAAGTCCGACGGAAGCTTTTCATCATCCATTCCGATCGTGTGTGTGCCTCATCGGACTTTTTTTTCCGAAAATTCTGACGGACCTAGAAATAGAACATGTTCTAAATATTTGCGACAGAACCATTTCATCTGTATGCTGTTCCGACGAACCAAAAACGACGCATGTTCTGAAGAATGTATAAGACGGAAGGTATTGGCTACTGGTTATTGAACTTCCTTTTTCTAGACCCGTCGTACGTGTTGTACGTCACCGCGTTCTAGACGGTCCGACTTTGGTCGGACTTTGGTGTGACCGTGTGTAGGACCGCTTGAATGGAATTCCGTTGGAGTTCCGTCGGAGAAACCTTCGGAGTTTATTCCGACGGCAAATCCGGTCATGTGTACGTGGCATAGGGCCTCTTGCACACTGCAGCTTGAAAAAGCTCAGTACAGCTTATTTTTTTACTGAGCTAAAATACAGCCCATTAATTGTAATGTGCCTGTGCATACAGGCGCATAAACAAGCACTATGTATTTTTTAGTAAGAAAATAAAATAAAAAATCAGCATTTTTTGCTCAGTAATTTACGACTCATGCGCACATTTGCATGCAGCATTAACTTACTGAACGAGAGAATAAATTTGCGTGAAAATGCGTAGAATTGCGCAAACGCATATGCGTGAAGATACATAACCGAAAAAATTGATGCTCATACAGGAGTATCATGTGCAAGAGGCCTAATACTTCTGTCCAGGCAGATTTCTATTAACCCGTTGCCACCACCCAGCCCTTTAAGAGGATCTAAATGCTGGGAGACGGGTTTTCCCAATCGTGTAACCGATGTGATTGGCTGTCAGGGCTGTCACATGATCAAAAGCTCCTGGTCGCAAGTATGCTTTGTGTGCAGCCCGTGACAGCTTAGTTAAAGTGCTAAGAGCATGCTCACTGCCCTTCCCTATACATGCGGCAGCTCTGCTGGTCACCTGCTCTCATCTCTCTTCCCCAGCACAGGCAGGCAGCATTGATGGACACAGGCAGGCTGCATTGATGGACACAGGTAGGCAGCATTGATGGACACAGGCAGGCTGCATTGATGGACACAGGTAGGCTGCATTGATGGACACAGGCAGGCTGCATTGATGGACACAGGCAGGCTGCATTGATGGACACAGGTAGGCTGCATTGATGGACACAGGCAGGCTGCATTGATGGACACAGGTAGGCGGCATTGATGGGCACAGGTGAGGGGGCATCGATGGGTACAGGCAGGCTGCATTGATGGACACAGGCAGGCTGCATTGATGGACACAGGTAGGCAGCATTGATGGACACAGGCAGGCTGCATTGATGGACACAGGTAGGCTGCATTGATGGACACAGGCAGGCTGCATTGATGGACACAGGCAGGCTGCATTGATGGACACAGGTAGGCTGCATTGATGGACACAGGTAGGCTGCATTGATGGACACAGGCAGGCTGCATTGATGGACACAGGCAGGCGGCATTGATGGACACAGGTAGGCGGCATTGTTGGGCACAGGTGAGGGGGCATCGATGGGTACAGGCAGGCTGCATTGATGGACACAGGCAGGCTGCATTGATGGACACAGGTAGGCAGCATTGATGGACACAGGCAGGCTGCATTGATGGACACAGGCAGGCGGCATTGATGGACACAGGTAGGCGGCATTGTTGGGCACAGGTGAGGGGGCATCGATGGATACAGGTAGGCTGCATTGTTGGTCACAGGTGAGGCTGCACTGATAGGCACTGATAACGTTGTTGTTAATATTTATTTTTAAAACTTAATTCTGCATAAAACATGTAATGAGATTCATGCCATAGGGGACATTTCATGAGATAATTTATGAGGGCGTGTTAAGGGGCAGAATTAGTGGCGGGCAGGGTAGGGGTTGGGTGGGGCAATTGGTGGCGATTAACCCTTGAGGCCTGGCTAGTAGCTCAGGACTTGAAATTTTAGCCTTGTGCCACCACATATATGCATACGGCTGGTGGGAACAGGTTGAGCGCGGATTCACACTGCCCAAGAAGTCAATGCAAGTCGTACCAAAAGTAGTGCAGGAACCTTTTTCTAAGTTGGAGCGACTCAAGCCGCATTGATTAGAATGGTTTCATTGCACAGAATGGGGTCCGTCTTCTGATGCGACAAGTTCTCCAAAATTGGAGCAATTGTCACATCAATGTGAACCAGGCCTAAAGCCAAACTCTAGGAAAGTTAAAAATTATCCCTTGCAGTGGAACTGTACCTTGACTGCAGGGGTTAATTGCTTGTTTAGGTCTAGGAGGCATAAAAAGTAGAAATCACTTACTCCGCTCCTCCATGCTGCTAGACTGGTCCCTGCAGTGTCTTCTTCCCCATGCTCCAGCACTGTAAGGGTCCATAGCCCTACATTAGATGTGATGACAACAAGGGACAGCCCACCAAGGAACCATGGGGGAGCCGAGGATCATGTAAGGTAAAACGCTTTTACTTTCAAATTAGACTAAAGAAGCAGCTAACCCTTGCAGTGCAGGTGCAGCTCCACTGCAAGGGAAAGCGTTCAAATTTCCCAAAGATGAGCTTTAAACTGTACAGGTACTAAATTCTAACACTGTAAATGGGCATCAGGGGCATTAAAGCAGGCACCCAGAGGCTGACGGGTCCTAAATAACCAAGCTCCCCATGTAACCAACCTTTAGGGCCCTCCTTTGCCATACTTGACCCTGTCCCCCACTACAGAAGACCCTTCCACATAACATCAGTGTCAGGACCAGGATCTGAACCCACAACCTCTGCTGTGCCCGGCGGTGGCTCTTCTTGCTGAGCGCCCTGAGATGCTTGACAGCTCCCTGCCTGATCCTTTGGACTTTCTTGCCTTGTCTCTTGTTTCTGGTGAACTTTGAACTGTTTGCGCCTGAACTTCCTGAGTGGGGGGGCGGGGCCGAGTCCCACATTCTGTGTGAATGGACACAGAGGCGGGACTCGGGAGCGCACCCACACGGGTGTCCACCAAGGTGAGCGCTTCTCCAACATGGAAACTCGATGTGGGGAGGAGCCACCAGCGCCGCTGAGGGACCCCAGAAGAGGAGGATCGGGGCCACTCTGTGCTAAACTAACTGCACAGTGGAGGTAAGTATGACATGTTTGTTATTTTAATTTAAAAAAAAAAACGAGGGTTTACAACCCCTTTGAGTGGTTAATAACAGTGTACTGTATATTGTTAGGCACCTATAACTTCCCATTTCTAGTGTGTTCTTTTGTTTAAAGTTGCAGGGATGCTGGTGCCTTTCTGTCTGGGTCTGACAGTATATATTTATTAAATGTCAAAACTTTATGAAACTTTAGTTATTAGCTTTAAATAAGAGATTTACCACCTCATTACAACGAAATCTTCAAGCAGAAGCCACAAGGATGGTGTCTTTGCACCAGCTGCTTTCTTGTGTCAACAACATACCTCCCAACTGTCCCTGATTTGGAGCAATGTCCCTCTGTCCCTCATTCCTCCCCATTTGTCCCTCATTTTGGTCTGATCTATATTAGACATGGGCACCATCAAAAAATTTGTTTCGTTTCGTTCCGTTATTAAAAAAAAATCGTATTTCGTAATTCGTGTCCAAAATTCAATTCAGATTCGTACGAAACACGAATTTTCGTTAGATTCGTAAACTTTTCGTAAAAATAACGAGTGTTCGTTATGATGAATTTATCATTATGAGGGGTTCCCACCATCCCTGTGCTGAGTTCCCGGGTCTGAGTGTACACCCGCTGTGATGTTGATGAATGAGAAGATCTGGACAGCCGCACACCGGGATAGACAGATTATATTCTTCTTTTTATTAGTAAAACAGGAACATAGGGTACATGAGACACCACTGGGGTGGTACAGCTCAACCACTGACGCGTTTCACACTTATACAAAGTGCTTACTCATAGCTTACACCCGCTGTGCCCATTATGAGAGGTTCCCACCATCCCTGTGCTGTGCTGACTGCTGACTTCCTCTGATTAGTGAACAAAACGCCAGTCACGTTTCCGTTGTAACGGAATTTGCATCCAAAATTCCGAAATTCGTTAACGAAATTTCGTATTTTGTTTAAAATTCGTAAGCATAGAAATTCCCATAGGGTTCCCACTGCCATGCTCTGAGGAAGAGGGGATGTTCCCCTCGAAACGCGTCAGCCAGCAGTGATGCTTGTGAGCTCCTCTGGCACCTCTGGTGGACTCTGCTGCTCCTTGACTGCATGCTGTGATTTGAAGACTGTTTTATACATTTGAGATCTTCCATTACTGTTTGTAAGTAGTTCCTTTTTATCATTAGTTTTAATACATTTTATCTAAAGGATAATGCACATGGCTGGTGCGCCCTTTCCTTCTTTTTTCTCAGGGTTCCCACCATCCCTGTGCTGAGTTCCCAGGTCTGTACACCTGCTTTGTTCATTATGAGGAGTTCCCACCATCCCTGTGCTGAGTTCCCGGGTCTGAGTGTACACCCGCTGTGCCCATTATGAGGGGTTCCCACCATCCCTGTGCTGAGTTCCCGGGTCTGAGTGTACACCTGCTGTGCCCATTATGAGGGGTTCCCACCATCCTTGTGCTGTGCTGACTTCCTGGGGTTTTAACGTTTAGGTTCGTTAACTTTTCGTAACAATTACGAATGTCCGTTATGAATTTGGATCCGAAATTCGTAAACGAAATTTCGTATTTCGTACAGATTTCGTATGCAAAAAAATTTGTATTTCGGATTCGTACAAATGTACGAATTTCCGGAAATTCGTACGAATTTTCGATTCGTACTAAACTAATCGCACATGTCTAATCTATATAGATGTATATAAATTGCACTTTTTAGCTATCAATAAGTGTTTTCCAACGCTAAACCTTCCATCTGATTTCTAAATTGTTGCATTTGTAAATTCCAAAAGCCGATATAAAGGAATAGTAGTGGTAAAAAAAAGCACTTTTGGGTTTAACCAATCTTGTGTTTTCGTACAATTCTCCTTTAAGGGGGCGTGGCAAGGGGTGTGTCCTATGCCTGCATACTCTTGCTGATAGGTGTCCCTCATTCCCATCTCAAAAAGTTGGGAGGTGTGCAACAATGATAGAAGATCCAGACAGAAGAAAACTACTATAAGCAGCCCAGGCTGATGTTTGATGTGGGAACACAGCACAATGTATCCTTATGACCAGGAAAAAGCAACCTAACAGGATATTGGCGCTTCTGTAACCGATGCCTCGGCCTTTCTCTACATGAGCCATTCTATTTATCCACAGGTACAAATGTGGTTTAATGGGAGCAAATGGCCTTTTATGTGCACAAAGCCATTTTTTTCCCTGTCTGTGAGCCGGCTTTGTCAACGGATTCAAAGTGCGCGATTAAACCCAGAAGCAACCCCGTGCAATTACCAAATTTGCTGTTAGCTAGTTGCGTCCAAACTGATCTACGCAAACCACATCTGTATTAAAGCCACGGCTTTGAATGTACTTTCACATCATTTCTTTCATCTGTAATTTGAAAAGCCTCTCTGCATTGCCCTGCCATTTGAAAAAAAAACAAAGACCAGCACCGTTCTGCAATAACACGTCAAATTCTGCGGCATGTAATTAATATTGCAAATAACATGGCTCTGATTTCTGTAGGGGAATAACTGTAGAATAACAAAACTTGGATCTGAAAGGAGAAAGGAAAAACAACTGAATTATCTGAAATTCCCCCCCCCCCCCCCCAACCAGAGTTCATACCTTAAAGTAGTATGCTACCCTTCAAGTTTTTTAGTTTAACACATTGAGCACAATAAAATAAACATTTCTTACAATCCCAACTAAGTTTACAACCTTCAATGCTGCTGCTCTCTAAGTGCTGCTTCTCTGAACTTCTGGTCTGCCCACGAAAGAGTTAACAGGGGATAGTGCCGTTTTGAGCCAGTCTGTTCGTTTGGGAAGGGGGGAAGAGGAAGGGATTGCTATCCTAGGCTATGAAGCTGTGTGTTTTTATTGTTGTACACAGTGTAGGACAATAGTTGCCAACCTTTGGGACCTCTCGGACCATTAAACTCACAATTTTAAATCCCGCGGACTGCTAACATGAATTTTGCATGCCTTATACACACAATGCTACGGCTCTCTGTTCCCCTCCCCTGGATAACACTGCTGCCTTATACACACAATGCTCCGCCTCTCTGTTCCCCTCCCCTGGATAACACTGCTGCCTTATACACACAATGCTCCGCCTCTCTGTTCCCCTCCCCTGGATAACACTGCTGCCTTATACACACAATGCTACGGCTCTCTGTTATCCTCCCCCTGGATCACACTGCTACCTTTACCTTATACACACAATGCTACGGGTCTCTGCTCCCCTCCCCATAGATCACACTGCTGCCTTATACACACAATGCTCCGGCTCTCTGTTATCCTCCCCCTGGATCACACTGCTACCTTTACCTTATACACACAATGCTACGGGTCTCTGCTCCCCTCCCCATAGATCACACTGCTGCCTTATACACACAATGCTACGGCTCTCTGTTCCCCTCCCCCTGGATCACACTGCTACCTTTACCTTATACACACAATGCTACGGGTCTCTGCTCCCCTCCCCATAGATCACACTGCTGCCTTATACACACAATGCTACGGCTCTCTGTTCCCCTCCCCCTGGATCACACTGCTGCCGTTACCTTATACACACAATGTTCTGGCTCTCTGCTCCCCTCCCCTGGATTACACTGCTGCCTTATACACACAATGCTATGGGTCTCTGCTCCCCTCCCCATAGATCACACTGTTGCCTTATACACACAATGCTACGGCTCTCCGCTCCCCTCCCCCTGGATCACACTGCTGCCTTAAACACAATGCTATGGCTCTCTGCTTCCCTCCCCTGGTTCACACTGCTGCCTTATACACACAATGCTATGGCTCTCTGCTTCCCTCCCCTGGTTCACACTGCTGCCTTATACACACAATGCTATGGCTCTCTGCTTCCCTCCCCTGGATCACACTGCTGCCTTATACACACAATGCTATGGCTCTCTGCTTCCCTCCCCTGGTTCACACTGCTGCCTTATACACACAAGGCTCTGGCTCTCTGCTCCCCTCCCCCTGAATCACACTGCTGCCTTATTGTCAGAAACCATGAATCAGACCGAGACAGAAGTGCAGTTAAAATCACTAATAATAGTAAAAGGTAAACAAAGCAACTTTGTCAAATCATAGCCAGAGTAACCGGGACGGATAGTCAGACAACCCAGGAGGGGAATCAGAGATCAGCGTACTTCAGGATAGGCCAGGAAATCAGGAAACCGGAGAATCAGCGTAGTGGAACAGCAAGCAGGCTCAAGAACCAGAAGGGAAGTCAGCCAAGCAAGTCTTCAACAAGTACACAGGAGAGAGTCTCTGAATGTGTTGACCAAGGCGAAGGTAGAGAGGGACTGAACTGAACAGCTTAAGTAACCAGCAGGACTGACGAACAGGATATCATCATCAGGTGAGTCATTGTGGAAAAGATTGGAGCTGGCAATTAACTGACAGAAGGAAGGGCTGAGTCCAGCCCTGACACTTATACACAGAGTACTCCGGCTCTCTGCTCCTTTTCCTCTGGATTACACTGCTGCCTTATTCACACAATGCTCTGGCTCTCTGTTCCCCTCCCTCTGGATCAAACTGCTGCCTTATACACACAATGCTCCGGATCTCTGCCCCCTCCCTCTGGATTACACTGCTGCCTTATACACATAATGCTCCGCCTCTATGCCCCCCTCTGTCCTCCACCCCCTGCACTTTGCATCACACTGCTGCCTTACACAGACTCATCATGGATCTCACCTCCTTATCCAGCCTTATGCTCGAGCTCCGCCTTATGCTCGAGCTCCGTGCTCTCTTCCACAATCTGTGATCAGCGCTGCCATTAGAAGTCCCCTGCTTCTTCACTTTCTGCTCTCTGCACTACTCCCGGCATTTCCCTCTGAGTTCACAGGAGCCGGAACTACAAAGGAGGCATCGACCATCAATGCGTGCTGACAGTATTAATTGTAAGCGAACATTGAGAACAACACTGGAAACAACATTGGTCGGTATACATACAACAATGTTGATTTGCGTGCCGGCGGGGACCACCAAAATTTTCTTGTGGTCCACAGACCACTGATTGGCGACCACTGGTGTAGGAGACACAACTCTAGACCCTGCATGCAAAGGTGACTTCATTGGATACTGCAAGAGAAAAGGGCCACCCAAAAAGAGGAAATCTCCCCCTCCCCCCACCACCCTCCAGTCCCCGCTGTACTTACCTGGTGGTGAGTTGTCAGTACCCATGCAAATGTTCTTGCAGTTTGAAATCCCGGTCTTCTCCCCATTTTCTCTGCAGGGCTTCCAGAGTGGATTAAAGTGTTTCTGATTGGTCTGCTCAGCCACAGAGCATCACTATTATCTGTCCCAGAAGCCCTGCAGAAAGAAGGGGGAGAAGAGTGGGGATTTCAAATCCTCAGAGCACTGCACTAGCTGCTGTGTGGTTACTGACCAGTGGCGGTGCATCCATTAGGGGCACTCGGGCACCGCCCCCTCCCTCCAGCCACCCCCTCTGTGTACTATGAATAGATTCCTGCATTGCATGAAACTATGCGCGGCCGCTGTAGCCACCCCCATTTATGCGTCCGGCCCCTTTTTGGATGCCGGGCACCTTAATTACAGCGGTGGGGGGTGTTTTTAAGCACCTGATTAGAGCCATAGGCTCTAATAGGCTTCTAAAAAGGTGCACTGCGAGCGCAAACCATTGCGCTCGCAGTGCACCCATGTGTGTTAGCAAAGCAAATGAATATTTGCTTTGCTAACACAGAACTGCCTCTCAACCAATCAGGAGGCCTGAATGTAATACCAGGCACCTGATTGGCTGAAGGTAGAGGCAATCCTATTGGTCGCCGTGCAGATTAGGAAGAACACACGTATGGAGATCACAGCATCTATCGCCACGCTACACATCCCACAGCTCGCTGCCTGACCTGCTGCCTGACCCACCACCACGATGGGGTAAGTGCCTGGCAGACAGTAGGCGGGTGGGGGGGCACAGTGGCTGCATATTATGGGTGGATGCAATTGATGGAGCACAGTTGGCTGCATTTGCAGGGCACAGTGGCTGAATATGATGGGCACAGAGGCTGCATATGATGGACACAGTTGGCTGCATTTGATGAGCACAGAGGCTGCATATGATGGGCACAGAGGCTGCATATGATGAGCACAGAGGCTGCATATGATGGGCACAGAGGCTGCTTATGATGGGCACAGTTGGCTGCATTTGATGAGCACAGAGGCTGCATATGATGGGCACAGTTGACTGCATATGATGGGCACAGTGGCTGCATATGATGGGCACAGTTGGCTGCATATGATGGGCACAGTTGGCTGCATATGATGGGCACAGTTGGCTGCATATTATGGGCACTGTTGGCTGCATATGATGGGCACAGTTGGCTACATATGATGGGCACAGTTGGCTGCGTATTATGGGCACAATTGGTTGCATATGATGGGTCCAGTTGGCTGCATATTATGGGCACAGTTGGCTGCATATGATGGGCACAGTTGGCTGCCAATGATGGGCACAGAGTCTGCATATGATGGGCACAGTGGCTGCAAACGATGGGCGGAGTGGCTGCAATTGATGTTTTTGTTTCAGTATTTTTCAGAATTTTTCAGTTCGTTTGCGCCCCCCCAAAAAATTTGAGCACCAGCCACCACTGGTACTGACAGCTCATCACCCATGGACTTAAGTACAGCAGGGCACTGGGGGGGGGGGGGGGGCTGTAGAGTGTTGGTTCACCTTTTCATTTTTTTCTTCTTTTTTTTTTTTTATTCATTCAAGCAGTGTAAGCTCCTGAATTTGACCCAAAATTAGCCTCTTGCAGTCCCTGTACAGGAGGAGTGTGAAATTCATGTAGCAGGGAACAAGGAATCTGACAATCACAGAAGGTGACGGAATGCATTATGTATAAAGCAGATTAATCTCTTCACACCTAAGGGTAACAGAAATCCAAAAACCTAAGCTCAATTTTGCAACTTTGACATGTGTGAGTAAAACTGTACATATCGTCACTACTTAGTTTATCCATGCGCATTATTTTGATGGTAAATGGTAATGGCTATCTCCTGATTTTTTTTTTTTTTTTTTATTATTATCAAAAGAAAACTGTTCCAAAATAGTAAAACAATTTTTTATACATTTAGCTGTATATTTCTTGCTATTATCATAATTTCCCACAAATGAAACAAAAAAAATGTATTCTCCTGCGCCTGACGATTGCAGTCATACCACATATGTGTATGTTAGTTGTTGTTTGTACCTGTAGTACAGCCCAGACATTTTTTTGCACCAACACCGACACTGATTCTAACTGACACCAATTAAAAAAAGTTTTGTTTTGCTTTTTCTTTTTTTTTTATCCAAAATATGCTGACCATGACCTTTGACCCCGACCTTGACCCTAACAATGACCCTGGTAACCTTGATCTTGTTATCATTTTCTTTATTTTTTTTATTTATTTTTTATTCTTTATTTTTAATTTTTATTAGATTTTTTTTTTTTTTTTTTACACACTTGGATTGTTTACAATTGCTCTCCTGCAAGAAGAGGAAGATACAATGTATCTTTCTCTTCATCCAGAAAATGAAGGAAACCCAGGGGAGGGCTCACAGTGACTGATCACTGTGATAGCCAATCAGAGGCTATCACATCAATCAGGTGACCCGGAACCGACAGTCCTAGGTCCTGATCATTAGTACGAGACCCGGGGGTCTTGGTGAGACCTTGGTCTCTGTGCTGGGTGCGTACTGTGCGGTGAGCTCCCAGCACAAAGGGAGGTACGCATATATGCGACCCCACGGAAAAAAGCCCACTTTGGTGAGGTCGCATATACAGTATGTGTGTGGTCGGCGCGAAGGGGTTAAATACAGCAGATATGGGTGGTAGGGGAAGCTGGAGAGGTGAGTATTACCTGTTTTTGTAGGAAGGATGTTACATCATTATTTGAGCCATAGGGCTTGTTTACACCTGTGTAGGTCTGTTAAAAAAAAGAAAAGCCATCTACAGAGCAGCCCAGGCCCGGCGAACAGGCATTCAGGGGGCCACACCTCTGTCTCCTGAATGCCTTTTTTTTCTTTTCAGTGGGAAAACAGCATTTTTCAGTGGTAATTCCACACTGCAACCACAATCCTAGTGTTTTTTTTGAATGGATTTCACTTGAATGGATCACATTTGGTGATGGTACTGTCCTCTGAAATCAACAGGGTGTTCATTCTTGCCGTGCGTCATGACCGCGGCATATGTACCCCCCTGTCCTGCTGCCTTTGCAGTTTAATGTGGTAGTAAAGTAACTCTTACAGAACGAAGACACCAGTCCATGATTAAGCCCCGGGGGTGGAGTGAAACACGTTGGGAACGCGTGGCCTGGTTGGAGCCCAGGCTGAGGCTGTCCTACACCTTACAAGGTTTTGCTGTGATGTGCAATTTTTAGGACTTAATTTCCCTACTACATAGTTGGTAAGGTTGAATAAAGACACCAGTCTATCCAGTTCAACCTGCAGGCGTGGGTCTGTGTATTTATGCCTCTACTACTTCCCATATCCCTGTATATTGTGTTCAATAGGACACAAGAGTCTTTTGAAATTAGCAACATTTTCTGTTGAAACCGCAGCTTGTGAAAGGGAGTTCCACATCTTTACCGCTCTAACAGTAAAAACCCCCTTACTCAGTTTAACCTCTTGGCGATCCCACTATAGCCGAATGAGGGCTGCAGGTGGGCGCATGCGGTGCACTCTGTGATCAGTGTCTGGAGGACACTGCTATTCACAGATTGGGGTAAAAAGCCAATCAGCGGCTCTTTACCACGTGATCCGCTGTGTCCAATCACAGCTGATCACTGATGTAATTAGAAGCCGGTTATCGGCACTCCTTTCCTTATGCTGACAGTTTGAGGAGAGGAGAAGAGAGCTGATAACCTGGTTCTCTAAAAGGGAAATGCACACTTATAATCAGGGCACTGGTTATCAGTGTTTTGATTATCAGTGCAGTCCCTACAGTGCCCACCAGTGCTGCCAATCGGTGCCCATCAGTGCCTCCTTATCAGTGCCACCTACCAGTGCCCATCAGTGCCGCCTATCAGTGACCATCAGTGCCATCTATCAGTGCCGCCTATCAGTGACCATCAGTGCCATCTATCAGTGCTGCTTCATCTATGCTCACCAGTGCCTCCTCATCAGTGTCCACCAGTGCTGCCTCGTCAGTGCCCACCAGTGCCTCCTCATCAGTGTCCATCAGTGCCGCCTCATCAGTGTCCACCAGTGCCTCCTCATCAGTGTCCACCAGTGCTGCCTCGTCACTGCCCACCAGTGCCTCCTCATCAGTGTCCACCAGTGCCTCCTCATCAGTGTCCACCAGTGCCTCCTCATCAGTGTCCACCAGTGCCTCCTCATCAGTGCCCAGCAGTGCCTCCTCATCAGTGCCCACCAGTGCTGCCTTGTCAGTGCCAATCAGTGCAACCTATCAGTGCAGCTTCATCAGCGCACATCGGTAAAGAAGAAAAATTACCTGTTTGTAAAATTTTATAACAAACTATGAAAAATTTGTTTTTGTTTTTAATTTTGGATTTATTCGTTGAGCAAAAAATCAATAACCCAGTGGTGATTAAATGCCACCAAAAGAAAGCTCTATTTGTGTGGAACAAAAATGATAAAATGTCATATGGGTACAGTGTTGCATGACCACACAATTGTCATTTAAATTGTGACATCCATAGGCTCCCATGGCTCAGCCATTGTTGGCACTCTCTTACAGCAGCCAGTCACTGACCCAGGGAAGCCAAAGGTGCTGGATCACAGAACTGGACCCGATTAAAAATTGATAAGTACACGGAATTATTTTATACAGGATATGCAGGATAGGTAGGAGGAGGGAGAAGGTAACAATTTTAAGAATATTTGAATTAGCTTTTTCTTCCACTAAGCTCAACCACCTATTTCTTTTACTGAACCCCAACCGCAAGTGTAAACGAAGCCTTAGTTTTAACTCTCTCGCATCTCCCATGAACTAAATATTAGTTTTTGGTGGACCGACTCTTTAATCACCACATCATATGCACATGGAATTTATGCATTTCTTCACACTGCCAGTTTTGATGGTGACAGTCTTTTAAGTAGGCACCCGGGGGGTATTTGGTACCCTTGCTTGATGTCACTCTTTGATCTGTGGCATACATAATAATTGAACTATTTTGAGCATTTTAATTGCAAAGTCCATGGTTGACGGCAAGGTTGTGTCCATTTGAACAGGCACCACAGCGATCGTTTTTCTTGTTACGCGTTGGACGCTTTTCATGTCATATTTGATTTGGGATTTGGGTGGACATCTTCATTCGCAGGTGATGGATTTGAAGAGACTGCAAACATGACACAGAAATTTTAATAACACTTTAAAGAAATAACAAACCGTCAGCCTAGCTAGCTGGGAAATCTGAAAAGGTCAAATAAATTAATGTCTTATTGCTTTTTACATCCTGCCAATTAGAATATAAATAAGAGATTACTCTGTAATTCTGTTTGTAGAGCGGGTGAGACGCCTCAGGACAGATTCGATACAGACAGGAGGTATATGAAAATCAGCAGAAGCCGACACAGGAGATGCACACATCTGCATATTAAAACAATACGCAAATGCAAGCTTATTTCAAGAGCGGTTATAGACAACAAGTGCAATCAGTGAACTGCCTAACCAGCAAACGCTGCGGCCGCGTTGCATCAACCTATGTCTGAGTTCCCCGTGACCTACTGAAGACAAATTTTACGTTGATGTGCACTTCACATTTATGTTTCACACTCAAGAAATATAGAAAACGTAAACTAACTCCAAATATCCTGGGAACCCCTCTGGGTCTTACTGCACATAGCAGCCATGATGCCCTGTGCTGCCAGCGTAGTGTTCCATGCACTGTACACTGCGATACATAGTCCTAAAGTGAGTATCTATCATAATGATTGCCTAGGCAAGCACTCATTGGTCAGCAAAGACACAGGACCATGCTGCCAAGGGCCATAGATAAGGGGGGGATAAGGGGGTCTAAACCCCCTCCCAGAGCATCAGTGGTGCAGCTGCTGCTGTCAGTTAGCAGTTTCTGCACACTGTAGCCACGGCCTCTGCTACCTGTCAGGTCTGACACAGTCCGCTGCAGTTCAGAGCGAGGGAAGATTTCCTTATCTCCTACTTGGCTGAAAGAGGACTTCCCATCACTCTGAATTGCCTGGTTTCACTGGTGAGTGTGTTTCATGGTGGGGGGGGGGGATCTGTACTAAGTGGGAAGATCTGTACTGAAGGTGCTGTACTGGGGAGAGCTGCACTGAATGGGGGGATTTGTACTGGGCAGAGTTGCACTGGAGGGGTATCTGTACTGGACAGAATTGCACTGTAGGGGGGATCTGTACTAGGAGGGAGCTGCACTAACAGGGAAATCTGTACTGGGGGGAGCTGTACTAGAGGGGGTATCTGTACTAAGGGAAGGAAGATCTGCACTGGTATGAACTTTACTGGAGGGGGGAATCTGTACTGGGGGGGGGGATTTGTGCTGGGGGGCAAACAAAGGGGGAATCTGTGCTCGAAGAGCTGTACTAAGGAGGGTGGGGAGATCTGTACGGGGGGGGGGGGGAGTTATACTGGGAGAGGAGATCTATACTGGTGGAAATATCTGTATTTGGGGGAACAGTGCTGGTGGGGAGATTAGCACAAAGGGAGGATCTGTACTTCAGTACTGGGAAGAGCTGTACTGGAGGGAGATCTGTGCTGGGAGAGCTGTACTAAGAGGGGGAATCTGTACTGGGGGGAAGATCTGTACTTGGTGGGAGCTGTGCTGGGAGAGCTGTACTAAGAGGGGGAAAATCTGTACTGGGGGAAGATCTGGACTTGGTGGGAGCTGTGCTGGGGGTTGGAGATCTGTACTTGGTAGGAGCTGTGCTGGGGGGGGGGGGATCTGTACTTGGTGGGAGCTGTGCTGGAGGGAAGATCTGTACATGCGGGAAGCTGTACTGGGGAAAAGCTCTGTACTGCTTTAGCATTCCTGACCCTGGCACTTTCAACCCTGCACTGTATGCATTATGCACCCCTGTCCCCTGCACTCTGTGCATTATGCCATTCTGACCCCTGTACTCTATATCTTCACTCCGGACCCCTAAGCTCTGTGCATCATGCACTCCTGCCAGCTATACTCTATGCGTTATTTTTCCTATGGCTGCACCCCCCCAAACAACAAAAATAACCTCCGACCTGAATTTGCAGTGTTGTAACCAAGCCAAGCAGGTTACAGTCATCTTTCACCAAATCTGGCCAATGAAATATTACATCGGTTGCTTCAATTGCTGCACTCTTTACATTCTCATTGCATTTTGCACTGCCTTATTTATTCTGAGAAATAAGATTAATAGGTCTCCAGGAAGTTAAAGCTGACCTTGCAGTAAAAAATAGTAAGATCTGCTTAATAAATCAAATCACATACAGTATTGCACAGCAGCATAAAAGTAAAACGAAAAAAAAAATGTAGGGAAAATAGTAATTAAATATACTCACCTTACTCCCTGGCTTCCAAACTGCAGTGTGTAATGTCATAATCCTTCCAGAGAGATGCTGGGAAATGCTGAGTATCCCAAACCTAGCAAGAAGTTTCAAATATATAGTGCAGGAATGTCTTCTCAAGAGATTTAGGATACTCAACATTGTTGCGCAAACAAATGCTAATGTACCATCCACATGAGTTAGCCTCTACCCCCCTAGATAAATGTAAAGATATGCTTGTGTAGTGTAGCATAGGTAGTTCATAAAATGTTCATAAGAAGTTCATAAAAATCCCATAGGAAGGGTGTTGTACTTCAGTAAGTAGCTCCACCTGAGACAGGAACAAATCTCTAAAATTACAAAAAAGAAACACAAAGGAGTGCCAGCTTCAATGGGTTTATTACAATTAAAAGCCAAATGCAGAAATATAAAATCAAATAACATATCTGCAGGAATGCCACACTGGAAGGAAGCTGTCCATCAGAGGAGCTGCTTGTGACAGCAAACAGCATGTTGTTGTCAGTGAGGAAACCAAGTTCAATGTTCCAGGAGGTGAGGAGAGCCACTGCGGGACACAAAATGTCACACCTGGGGTGGGCTGGTTGCTGTGGAGATGCACTTCAGAACACCTATGTCTGAAGTGTTCCTTTCTCAAACGGTTTGTGACAACACGCTGTTTGCAGTCACAAGTGGCTCTTATAGCTGTCGCCCCCTTGTGTTCCTCTTTTTAACATTCCTAGGATCTCTCTAGACTAAAGGGATCATGATGTCACCTTTGCCTAGGTACCATCAGCAGAAGCAGGACATGGAGTAAGCATACCGTATATAATAAACATTTTCCTCTACAGATTTTTGTAATGCTGCTATTTATTATGGGGAGGTAGCCCACACATATTAAGCCACCAAGGCCCACTATAATATGCATATAAGATAACTTTAATTCTGGCTTGGAATGGGCGTTCCTCCAAAAATGGCACCTTCACAGATGGTTCTACCTTGCCTATTGGTAAATCTGCCTCCGAAGGGACACATAAGCTATACGAGGTATTGAGAATTTTACAAGTGTCATTCAAAATCTGAAGATTAGGAGGGGTTCAAGTGGCATGTTGAAGAGTGTTGTAGAGAAGACCACAGGAAAAAGGAAGTCTTAAACCTGAGAGCATGATGAGTTGACTGGAATGAAAGACAAGAGTAAGTTTTGTGTGGAGCAGGGTTGACACGTTGCCATGGGCTTTGTAGAGTTTCAAAACCTTAGAGATGAAACATACGTTATTAGTTAAAAGCTCTCAGAAATGAGAATGAACTATCAACCCAAAGGAGCAGAGACTGATCAGATAAAGTAAGACGGTACATAAAAGAGAATTTATCTTTTGATCTTATTAGTGGGATCAATATAGTTTATCCTTCATTTCTGTTTAGAGAAAAGATAAGTGTATGATGTGCCCCCAGAGTAGGTACTTACTGTAAAAAAAAGCTCTCTGTAAATATCTTTAACGAAACAGACATTGTGCATATGTAGGTGAAAAGAATGCAAAAGGAAAATAGTATTGATCGCTTCCACTATAAAGCAATATGGCACATCCGTCACTAAAGAATATGGATCTGTTATTCTACACAAATGTACACAAATGTATATATTGGTTATAATAACTGAGAGCTGTAAGGATATGACTTTTAATAGATGCAGGAAAAGGCTCAGGATATAGAATTGTGGTCCCTATTATTTCATAGAATATTTTATAAATGTCAGCTATTCATTTCTTTTAAAGAGGAACTGATCTTTAAAAGCAATACCTGAAAAAAGCAGGCGGAAGGCAAAGGACTAATGACCAGCATTATCCCTGGTTTCCCACCAGTAGACCTTTTCCCACTACTAACAAGAGGCCCCTTTGGGAGAAGCAGGGCTTTTGCTTCTTGATGCCATTTAATCAGAAAAAAGTAAAACATTGTTACATTACACCCTAGTCTTCTGGCCACTTCATGTAGACATCTGTGATGTCACTGGGACTTTCTCCCAGGATTCCGGGAAAGGTGAGAAGCCCAGGAAGGTGCTCTAGCACTATGCATGAGTACATTACTATAAGATTTTGGGATCCTCAGCTTTGCTAGGATCCTGGGAGAAGTCCCAGTGTCATCACTCTGACTTAGCTATGTGGCCCTAGGACACTGGCATCTTCTATTATACCGTAGCTTAATGCTTAACATTTTTAGAGTTGATTGGCACCCACTAATGATGGCACCAAAAAAGATTCTTGGTACTCTGATATATGTTAGTATTAGCAAAAAAAACCCAGTTCATTTATTCAATGAGCAGTGTTATTCATGTAATTCACTTTACTAGATACAAGAAAGTGCGACCCGGAGAAGAGAGAATAGACAGAGGTTTGTCATGACTAAGGGAAAAAGAATCTAGGGTATGGCGCTTCCACCTGGTTGGTTGTTGGTGGTTCTCCCAGGAGCTATGTACCCTAGGGGAAAATCTACAATGTGTGAGACGCAACGTCTGTGAGCCAGGTGGTGCGTGGCTGAGGTCGATTATAGTTATAAAGTGTGCCTTAAGGACACCCAAAGACCCTCTCCTGGTTACATTGTTAAATTTGCATTGTTCAAATTGTTCTATTTATGTTATTCATTAATTTGTTAATAAAATGGCTGCTGTGGCCGTTTAAACCCACGTCATGCAGTTTTGTGTCTTTATTATAAGTATGAGGACCGAAGGTTGACAAATTCTCTAGTCATGGATTCCTATGCAGCTTTGGGGGGAAGAAATGGGTTGCAAATTTGTACTGCGCTGTGTGTACCTAAAAAACTGTCATGACCTGGGTCACCTGCTAGTGGCACTGTGGTTCCCTGGGTGGAGGGTTCAGTTCCACTGTTCACCAGCGGGTGTCTTCCAACTGCCAGCAGTTTCCAGTAATCAGTCTCCAGCTGATGCTGGTTGCCGGGAGGATATTTAGGTCCTCCCCTTTTGGTGCCTCATGCTTCAACTGATTGTAAGGATTTTTTTTTTTAAAATAACAAACATGTTATACTTACCTGCTCTGTGCAAGGGTTTTGCACAGAGCTGCCTCGATCCTCCATTTCTGGGGTCCCCTGGCAGCGCTCCTGGCTCCTCATCTTCATCGGGTACCTCCAAGGAGAACCGCATTCCATGGTGAGCACTCGTGCTGGAGTGCTCCCGAGTCCTGCTGCTGCATCCATTGACAGAGACAGCAGGACGTGTGATTGGCTTTGGAGGATAAAGATCTTTGCCGCCAATTTTTGTAGGATTGCATCATTGAAAAACTGCTGGAGTAGATTCAGGTAGCCAGGCCCGGACTGGGAGAAAAAATAGGCCTGGGCATTTTAGACTGAGCAGCCCATGGTATATTTACTGGCCCCTTCCCCAATCTCCATCCTAATGGAATTAAGGGGGATCGAAAGAGAGCACGGGGGGGTCGTAGAGCATGGGGGGGTGGAGAGCATGAGGGGATGGCAGAGAGCATAGGGGGTTCTGGGGATTGAAGGGCACTGTGGGGGGCTGTTGAGCATGGGCAGAGAGCACAGGGGAGCTGTAGAGCACTGGGGGGGAGTTAGAGCACAGAACTAGGGGCCTGAGGAGCACGGGGGGCTGTAGAGCACTGGGGGGGGAGTCAGAGCACAGGACTAGAGGCCTGAAGAGCATGGGGGGGAGAAGAGAGCATGGGGGGCTGTAGAGAACTGGGGGGGGAGTCAGAGCACAGGACTAGGGGCCTGAAGAGCATGGGGGGGAGAAGAGAGCACGGGGGGCTGTAGAGCACTGGGGGGGGAGTCAGAGCACAGGACTAGGGGCCTGAAGAGCATGGGGGGGAGCGTAGAGCTCCGGGGGGGTTGGAGAGCACAGGGGGGCAAAGGACATGGGGGAAGCCTGAGAGCACTGGGGGGGGGGAGTCAGAGCACTGGGGGGGTGGAGAGCATATGTGTGGGGGAAACTGAGAGCATGGGGGGCTGAGAGCATGGGGGGGCTGAGAGCATGGGAGGCTGGAGAGCATAGGGGGAGAGCACATGGGGGGAGCAGAGAGCATGGGGGGATGAGAGCATGAGTGGGAGCTGAGAGCACTGGGGGGAGGCTGGAGAGCAGGGGGGAGCACTTGGGGGAAAGTCAGAGCACTGAGGGTGTGGTGGAGAGCACTGGTTGGGATGGAGAGCACATAAGGGGGACTGGAGAGTACTGGGGGGGGTGGAGAGTACATGGGGGAGCGCATGGGGGGACCTGAGAGCCCAGGGGGGTAGAGAGCACTGGGGGGTGGAGAGCACATGGGGGGGACCTGAGAGCCCGGGGAGTCAAAGAGCACTTGGGGGGGGGGATAGCACATAGGGGGACCTGAGAGCCAAGGGGGTCAGAGAGCACTGGGGGGAGTGGAGAGCTCATGGGGGGACCTGAGAGCCCGGGGGGCAGAGAGCACAGGGGGGTGGAGAGCACATGGGGGGACCTGAGAGCCCAGGGGGGTCAGAGAGCACTGGGGGGGTGGAGAGCACATGGGGGGGTCTGAGAGCCCAGGGGGGTCAGGAAGAACTGGGGGGGTGGAGAGCACATGGGGGGACCTGAGAGCCAAGGGGGTCAGAGAGCACTGGGGGGAGTGGAAAGCTCATGGGGGGACCTGAGAGCCCGGGGGGTCAGAGAGCACTGGGGGGTGGGGAGCACATGGGGGACCTGAGAGCCCAGGAGGGCTCAGAGAGCACAGGAGGAAAAGTAGCTGGATGGAAGGATATAGAAGAATCAATCTCTCCATCTTCCTTCTGTAACCTCTGAATGCATGTGGGAGAGAGAGGAGGAAAAGCGAGTTTTAAGAGGCTGCAGGAATAGAATAGAGAGATGGATACTTCTATGCAGCCGCCCCGCCACTCCTCCTATCCAGGTGCAGAGGGAGCTTACCGTCCTATCTTCCGTGGAACTGGCCAGCCGGCCACGGAGAGGCCAGGTGAGGGGTGCTCGGGCTCAAGGAGCAGCCCAGCTGCTTTGGCCATACCAGCACATGCAGCCCCTAAGCTGATCAGGACAGATTTTCATTTGGAGACATACAGCATTTGGTTCACGTTTGTTCTGAATTAGCTTCACCTGCTACGTCTCATTGCCATGATGATTTCACTTCTTCCTTTACTATGCCTCAGGTTGAGTCTTTGGTATGGTTGCTTACTCCGCTTGTTCACAAGGGCATCTGTTAGATTGTGTTACTGATGTGCTATCCCTAGTCAGACAAGGGAGCTGTAACTTTGTTCAGCCATTGTTCCAAGCCTGGTCATAGATCCCCATTTTCAGTTGATTCACACCTATTCAGATCTGCCTCTTATGCCCTGTACACACGGTCGGATTTCCGGATGGAAAAAGTGCGATCGGATTGTGTTGTCGGAAATTCCGATCGTGTGTGGGCTCCATCGGACTTTTTCCGTTGGAATTTCAGACACACAAAGTTTGAGAGCAGGATATACAATTTTCCGACAACAAAATCCGATTGTTTAAAATTCCGATCGTGTGTACACAAATCCGACGCACAAAGTGCCACACATGCTCAGAAAAAATCCGATGGATTTTGTTGTCGGAATGTCCGATCAATGTCCGATCGTGTGTACAGGGCATAAGACTCAATTCACATCTATGCATGTTACTTTTGAGTGTTTCTGCAGTGCTTTTTGCTGTTTTTTTTGCGCTTTTGTAACCTCGATTTTTCCGTGATTTGTGTTTCTCTTCTTTTTTTACATTCACTGTACATAGTTGGTTGCTAAGAAGTGGGCCAGAAAGCCAGCCGCCGCTTCCTTAAAAACTGATGAGTCATCAACTGTCAGTGGGCTATCCCGCTGACAGCTGAATGTAAACAAAAAAATTGCACCAAAAAAAATTCAATATAAAAGTGGTGCAAGTTCCCCCCCCCCCAAGATCATACCAGGCCCTTCAGTCTGGTACGGATTTGAAGGGGACAGCCCCATGCCAAAAATGCTTTTTAAAAATGGCGTGGGGTCCCCCCCAAAATCCATACCAGACCCTTATCCGAGCATGCAGCCCGGCAGGTCAGGAAAGGGAGGGGCCAGCAAGCGTTCCCTTCTCCTGAACCATACCAGGCCACATAGCCTCAACATAGTGGGGTGCTTTGGCACCTTGTCCCCATGTTGATAAAGACAATGACCTCTTCCCCACAACCCTGGCCGGTGGTTGTGGGGGTCTGCGGGTGGGGGGCTTATCAGAATCCAGAAGCTCCCTTTAACAAGGTGGCCCCAAGATCCCGCCCCCTATGTGAATGAGTATTGTACCCCTACCCATTCACAAAAAAAGTAGTGTTTTGTGACAAAAGACAATAGACGGTTTTTGACAAGTCCTTTATTAAAAATGGTTCGGTCTGCCTCTATGCCTGCCGATGGGGTTCAATCTGCCTCTATGTCTGCTAATGGGGTTCAGTCTGCCTCCATGTCTGCCACTGGGATTCAGTCTGCCTCCATGCCTGTCAATGGGGTTCAGTCTACCTCCGTGCCCGCCGATGGGGTTCAGTCTGCTTCCATGCCTGCCAAAGGGGTTCAGTCTGCCTCCATGCATGCCAATGGGGTTCCGTCTGCCTCCATGCCTGCCTATGGGGTTCTGTCTGCCTCCATGCCTGCCGATGGGGTTCAGTCTGCTTCCATGCCTGTCCATGAGGTTCAGTCTGCCTCCATGCCTGCCAATGGGGTTCAGTCTGCCTCCATGCCTGCCGATGGGGTTCTGTCTGCCTTCATGCCTGCCGATGGGGTTCACTCTGCCTCCATGCCTGCCAATGGGGTTTAGTCTGCCTTCATGCCTGCCGATTGGGGTTCAATCTGCCTCCATGCCTGCCGATGGGGTTCAGTCTGTCTCCATGCCTGCCGATGGGGTTCAGTCTGTCTCCATGCCTGCCGATGGGGTTCAGTCTGTCTCCATGCCTGCCAATGGGGTTCAGTATGCCTCCATGCCTGCCAATTGGGGTTCAGTCTACCTCCATGCCTGCCAATGGGGTTCAGTCTGTCTCCATGCCTGCCAATGGGGTTCAGTATGCCTCCATGCCTGACGATTGGGGTTCAGTCTGCCTCCATGCCTGCCAATGGGGTTCAGTATGCCTCCATGCCTGACAATTGGGGTTCAGTCTGCCTCCATGCCTGCTGATGGGGTTCAGTCTGCTGTTGTTTTTTTGTTATTTTGTTCATTGTATAATTTAAAGCACACTGCACTTTACTTTTACAGAAAAGGTATAGATATGCTCAAAGTGCTGTATTTGTATTAAATCATTAGTGGGTCATTTATTGACTAGGCACAGCTGTTTGATAGGGTGGGCTACAGCACGGGTCTGCATGTAAATCATTGATCTCAAGGTTTTGGAATGTAGGCACCAAAAGATGTCACTACATAACAGGAAGGGGGATCCGCATGTAATGTGAGCAGACATCTAGTATTCAAATGGTAAATGATAAGGCACTTTTATGACTATTACTGTTTATGTAACAGGGCCATACAAGTATCACAGCATTCCCTTTAGATATGATAAATGCTCTGTGTAGCTGTAAACAAACAGAATCTTCATTCCATTAAGTATAAAGGTTACTTTGTCACACATGCCAGCAGCTGTTGTGTTTTGAATGCTCCCCCTAAAAAACGTGCCCCTAACCCCCTAACAATCGTCCCCATCAAAATTGTGTGAAAAAATGAAAGTGATAGTAAAGCTTTACATTTTTTTAAATTAAAATAACAAACATGTCATACTTCCCTGCTCTGTGTAATGATTGTTGAACAGAGCAGCCCAGATCCTTCTCTTCTGGGGTCCCCCGCCGGTGCTCATGGCCTCTTCTCCCCACCGAGTGCCCCCATAGGAAGCCGCACTATAAGGGCACTTTTGCTTGCTCGATCCTGAACCAGGCTATTTGCATCTATTCAGACACACAGCCTGGCTTGGCCCCACCCCTCACTCTCTGGTCACAGAATTTGACTGACAGCAACAGGAGCCAATGAGAGAGGGAAGGGGAGAAGAGCCGCTGCAAATGTGCACAGCAATGGATCGAGATCGGGCTCAGGTGAGTATATGTAGATGGGGGGGCAGGGTAGAGTTTTTATTAAAAGGTTTTGTACCTTAAAGTGTTACTAAACCCAGGAGCCTGCATTCACTATATCTGGTCTCCCACAGTACACAGAACATGGAAATGCTATTATTTTAGTAAATATAAAATGCTAAATACCTTTTCTCATCAGCAGTATAGAACAGTCTTGTGACTTCTATCAGTGCCTGGTTAAAGCTTGTAGGAGGAGTTTTCATACTGCACTGGTTGTCCTATCAGGATGCAGGACCCCTGACCCTCTGTCTGGACCGTGCTGATTGGCCCTGTGCTGATCACATGCACTCTCCCAAGAAAAAAAAAAAACTCTCTAGCAATACGCACCAAACTGAGCATGTGCAGCCTGACTCCACTAACTCTGTCTTATCAGGACATGGATTGGAGTCAGTGGAAGAAGAGGAGGATCTGTGCATTAAGGATCAAACAGCCTTTTTTTACACAATGTGGAGGATTAACCCGTTGGGTACCACAGTGAGTATAACAAGCATCCGTTACTTCATATATACACTGATTTTACTGTTGTGGGTTTAGTTACACTTTAATACAAAGAATGTACAAAGGTAAAATAAACTTTTCCCTTTACAACCACTTAAAAATATAACTTTATCATAAATGATATGACACAACAGTTGTATAACACCCCACAAATTAAAAACATTTAAAAACTTACAATCCCTATTTGGGTTCCCTGAAGGATCATCAAGCCAGCCATAGAGAATGCAATATTCTTTCCTGAGAAAAGGGGGGGGGGGGCACGGGGAGGGAGCCTTCCCTACCTGGAGAACGCACAGTCAGAACGCACAGAACGCTGGCAGTAATCACGTGCACAATCTGACATGCTGGTTGTACCCAAGTCGATCGAGGGATTGGGTACACTCAGTCTGCCCATAGATGGTTCAAATCTTGGCTGGTCCCCACTGAACAGGCCGAGATTCAAACCGTCTATGGCTGGCTTAACCTTCTACAAAGACTGGTGCAAGAATACTTTGAGGGGCGGAGTTATGGTTTTAACTGTTTTTATTCCGTGGCCGTGGTTATATTTGTGGGGAGTTATACAGTTGTCTAGTATTATGTGAATTATAACAATAGTATCTTACATTTTTCATTTGATTTTTGTACTAGCATTTATTTTAGAGGGCACTTTTTCTTGCAGTTTTTTTTCTTCTACTTTTGTGCCCCTTGTCTGTTGTCTACACATATGGTAGCACTGTTTTTTTTTATACAGAGAAAAATCTGATATCAGTGTTATGTTTGACAGTGACCTCATCATTCCTATCACAGATAACCCACTTTTATGCATTATTGCCATACCTTCCCACTTTCTGAGATAAGAAAAAGGGACACCTTTTAGCACAAAGTATGTAGACAAGTGCTTTTTTTCCACCACTACTTTTCATATATATATATATCTACAGTGCCTTGAAGAAGTATTCATACCCCTTGAAATTTTCCACATTTTGTCATGTTTCAACCAAAAACTTATATGTATTTTATTGGGATTTTATGTGATAGACCAACACAAAGTGGCACATAATTGTGAAGTGGAAGGAAAATGATAAATGATTTTCCAAATTTTTTACAAATAAATATGTGAAAAGCTTGGCGTGCATTTGTATTCAGCCCCCTTTACTCTGATATCCCTAACTAAAATCTAATGGAACCAACCACCTTCAGAAGTCACCTAATTAGTAAATAGAGTCCACCTGTGTGTAATTTAATCTCGGTATAAATACAGCTGTTCTGTAAAGCGCTCAGATGTTTGTTAGAGAACCTTAGTGAACAAATAGCATCATGAAGGCCAAGGAACACACCAGACATTTTGTTAGTTTACAATGTCAGGTAAATTTAGCCAGGCTTGTGCTATTACAGCAGGCCTGTTTGTTAATTTCTCATTGTGAGTGGCAGGTAGTTTGTATGCTAGTCTCAGCCAATCATTAATTTGCTTGGTAATGCCCGGGACTCTCATATAAAAGCCTGGTCACATGGTCGGTTAGAGAGCTTCCTGTTCGAGCGTTGAGAAGCCAGCCTGGTTCCCGGAGGGGAGAGGTTTCCCCCTCCGGGAAGCCAACGGAGCCCCCCTGGTGAGAAGGGTGGGGAACCGGTCTCCATGGAGGAAGAGATGACACTTTACAGCATGTAGTCGCTGGTGTCGTTGGCAGCCCCTGCGGGGAAGGGAGCGGGCCATAGAGGAGAAGAAAGGAACAAAGAATCATTGCGGGAGAAGTAGCAACAAAGCGGAAGGAAACTGGGCGATCGATCGTTTATGAGTGGCACATGGACTATTGATCACGTGAGTGAAAGCCCAAGGGAAGGGTACTGGAAATTATTGAGAGTTCCCGGGAAGCATGGGAGGATGAACTTGTTTGGGATTATCTCCACATTCCCAAGCCAAAGAGGACACCTGACAGTGAGGTTTGGGTCCGGTTTAAAGACATCCACTGTGAATGGAGACTTGGAAGAGCGATTCACAAAGATAGAGTGTTGGTAGTAAAGGCCGGACAGAACACCCGTAGTTATTCTATCTCGGTGAGAGGACCAGGGGACAGTCGGAAAAGGTTGCCTGACCCGAGGTACTATTTGTGAGCAGGATTGTTGAAGTATATTCACAAATGTATTTCATACCCAGATTGATTGCAGGATGGCAGATGGGTTAGGGTGGGTTTTCCCCAAATACTTTGCCCAGCAGGAGACTCACATTCATGGTGCCTAACAAGGACAAAGTTTTGGACACTAGGGTGTGTTGTCTCTGCTAAGTCCCTTTGCTGCACAAGTACTCCTAAAAGGCCTCTTGTTTAAGAGCCAAACAGAAAGTTTATTTGCCAACGAGCGAACGGATTAAACTGTTGAGCATGTCTGTTTAGGATGCGCTCTGCAGGAGGACTGCTGGACTCCTTTTGAGGGAGCGATGATCCTAACAGAAGCATACATGCCATAAAGAATTGTACATATCTAATTGATTACCCAATAGAGGATGATAACCCCCTCTGTTTGGTAATGTGTGTGTAGTAGATAGTATAAGTTAGAAATATTTTGTGTCATCTTTTAGGAATATTGAAGATGTGACGGCTGTCTATCTCACAGATGAAGGCCTGTGGTAAGCAGAGTACTCCTCCTGCGGGAGCAGCGCTTTGGTTCCGCTTGTATGGAATGTTAGCTGTAGGGATCTACAGTCAGGCCATGTAAATTGTATAAGAAAATATGTTATGTTGCCATTGTGTACAGAGATATTGATGTTATTGTTTTTCAAGTTTATTTTCCTTTTTCCCCATTCCATTTGATGTAATGAGATGCTCTTTCCCCCTTAAAATTAAGGAGGTACTCTAAATTCATTCCCCACAACTGGGGACAGTTGTGATTCAAGTCGGGGGTGTATGTAGCGGGCACCTACTTTTATGTAGGTGACCTTTTTGTTAGTTTACAATGTCAGGTAAATTTAGGCAGGCTTGTGCTATTACAGCAGGCCTTTTTGTTCATTTCTTATTTTGAGTGGCAGGTAGTTTGTATGCTAGTCTCAGCCAATCATTAATTGCTTGGTAATGCCCAGGACTCTCATATAAAAGCCTGGTCACATGGTCAGTTAGAGAGCTTTCTGTTTGAGCGTGGAGAAGCCAGCCTGGTTCCCGGAGGGGAGAGGTTTCCCCCTCCGGGGAGCCAATGGAGCCCCCCCTGGCGAGAAGGGTGGGGAACTGGTATCCATGGAGGAAGAGATGACATTTTACAACATGTAGTCGCTGGTGTCGTTGGCCGCCCTTGCGGGGAAGGGAGCGGGCCATAGAGGAGAAGAAAGGAACAAAGAATCATTGCGGGAGAAGTAGCAACAAAGCGGATGGAAACTGGGAGATCGATCGTTTATGAGTGGCACGTGGACTATTGATCACGTGAGTGAAAGCCCAAGGGAAGGGTACTGCCAGAGGCTGAGGGATGTTGGTACGCAAGTCAGTGAGACAGGCGGTGATGGCCTGTGGTTTTGGGTTCAGCAATGCCCCGGGGATTCCAATCAGTCAAGCGGGAGGAGTACCATGTAGATGGGAAGTAGTGGAAAAAAGGTAGCGGTGAGGCTGCAAGTACACATATAGAGATACAGACTGTTCTTGGGAAGTTCTGCAGATGAAGGAGTTATTCAGAGTGACCCTTCATCAATTATTCTCTATCAAATCTACTTCCATCTTCCCTGATTGAAGAAATCACACAAAGTGATTTCCTATTATCCGCAATTGATTCTAGTTCTTCCATAAGCGACAGTGGAAAGATGATAATGTAACAAAAGAGCATCTCAAAAGAAGTCCTTCTCCCATCCCAGTTCATGTTAATTAATAAAGCAAGAGAAAAAGCATTATGGACTGTGTTTTCTGAATCTATGGGCTGCGAGGGTTGAGTGGTAAGCGTCAATTATGGATATAACAATTAATCAGCCGCTCCTTCGGGGGTAAGAGCTACAAAAAAATATCCCAAGCTTTGAACATGTGACAGAGCACTGTTCAATCCATCATCTGAAAATGGAAAGAGTATGGCACAACTGCAAGTCTACCAAGACATGGCCATCCATCGAAACTGACAGGCCGGGCAAGGAGAGCATTCATCAGAGAAGCAGCCAAAAGGTCCATGGTAACTCTGGAGGAGCTGCAGAGATTGACAGCTCAGGTGGGAGAATCTGTCCACAGGACAACTATTAGTCGTGCACTCCAAAAATCTGGCCTTTATGGAAGAGTGGCAAGAAGAAAGCCATTGCTGAAAGAAAGCCATAAGAAGTCCCATTTGCCGTTTGCGAGAAGCCATGTGGAGAACACAGCAAACATGTGGAAGAAGGTGCTCTCCTCAGATGAGACCAAAATTTAACTTTTTGGCCTAAAAGCAAAACGCTATGTGTGGCGGAAAACTAACACTGCACATCACCCTGAACACATCATCCCCATCGTGAAACATGGTGGTGCAGGGGCGGATCCAGGGGGGGGGCAACAGGGCAATTGCCCCCCCCGAAATAATAGCACACACACTCTTAATGTAACTGTCTCCTGCGCTCCGCTGCCGGCCCGAGTCTCTCTCACATGTGCCGATCAGCGGCGCCGAGAGAGAGACTCGCGTGTGGTATGTACGGGTGGCGGCGGCGGTCACTGACACTGAAGGTGGGTGGAGCCTCTTCCCTGCTCTGCACTCGTTGCTAGACGCCAGGCGGCCCTGGCATTAGCAACGAGTGACGTCACGGTCAGTCACACTCACACTGCAGTGAGTGAGTGAGTCACGGCGTCACGTCGGAGGTCGGACTCGAGTCTCTCAGAGCCGACCGACGTGACAGTGTGACAGGGCCTGGAGCGGGCGGCTGCTGTGTGACTGAGGCTGAGCGAGGCAGCGAGCAGGCAGGTGTTGAAGCCGCTCCCCTTCTGATAATGTGACTGAAGGGACGTTGCGTCGCGGCCATCTTGGTACTCCCGCACTTGTCCACAGTAAGCCTAGTGTTTGTAAGTCGGCAAGCGGACATCTTTATACACCCACCAGAGTCTTGCTTATCATAGTTATTTTCAACAGTAAACTCAACTTATATTTCACTAAATAAGCTGAGTTTACTATTAAAAATAACTGTGAAAAGCAAGACTCCGGTGGGTGTATAAAGATGTCTGCTTACCGACTTCTAACTCTAGTCTTACTGCTGACAAGTGAGGGTGTACCAAGATGGCCGCAATGCAACATGCTTTTGCATGCATGTTCTGATGAGTTACAATATCTCTCACTGCCCGCCCTCACTCTAGGACACATCCACTGGCAACTTGGCAAGTGACAATCCGCATGTTGTGGCAGGCGACATTGGCAAGTGACAATCCGCATGTTGTGGCAAGCGACATTGGCAAGTGACAATCTGCATGTTGTGGCAGGCGACATTGGCAAGTGAAAATCCGCATCTTGTGGCAGGCGACATTGGCAAGTGACAATCTGCATGTTGTGGCAGGCGACATTGGCAAGTGACAATCCGCATCTTGTGGCAGGCGACATTGGCAAGTGACAATCTGCATGTTGTGGCAGGCGACATTGGCAAGTGACAATCCGCATCTTGTGGCAGGCGACATTGGCAAGTGACAATCCGCATCTTGTGGCAGGCGACATTGGCAAGTGACAATCCGCATGTTGTGGCAGGCGACATTGGCAAGTGACACGCTGCATCTGGTGGCAGGCGACGGTAGCAAGTGACACGCTCAGGGCTCCCAATGATTCTGCATTATGGTGAGTTGAACGATTTCATTTTACATTACAATGTAATAATATAAATAATGCGCCTCAATCATCCTGACACCACATCAACCATGGTGCTGTTATGATTGAAGCGCCAACACCAGCCATTGCCCGACAAATTGCCCGCAAAATTTTATGGCAGTGCCCCTCCCGAGACTAGGCTCTGGATCCGCCCCTGGGTGGTGGCAGCATCATGTTGCGGGGATGCTTTTCATCAGCAGGGAAAGGGAATCTGGTCAGAGTTAATAGGAAGATGGATGGAGCCAAATATAGGGCAATCTTAGAAGAAAACCCGTTAAGAGTCTGCAAAAGACTTGAGACTGTGGAGGAGGTTCACCTTCCAGCAGGACAACTGGAAAGGGGTGGGGGGAGCTATACTGAGGAGTAGAGTTGTACTGTGGGGGGGAGGGTAAGAGCTGTTACTTGGAGGGATCTGTATTAGAGGGGGGGGAGTTGTACTTGGGAAGAGAGCTGTACTGGGGGGACTGTACTGGAGGGTGGACATCCAAACTGGAGGAGAGGACTGTACTGGGAGGAGGGGGCTGGGAAGCTGTGCTGTGGTAAGAAAACTGTACTAGGGCATTTTGGCGTGGGGATGGAGGTATTTTTTTTTGTTTTACTCTGTCCTGTCTCTGACTGACCTGTGTATTACTCTGTCCTGACCCCTGTGCTCTGTGCTATGCACTCCTAAATCCTGCACACTGGAGTGATTTACTAAAGGCAAATAGACTGCAAGTGCAGTTGCTCCTGAGGTTAGTAAGTAAGGTAAAGTTTCAATTTGCAAAGAATACCCAATCACATACAAGGAACATTAAAAAAAGCAGCATTTTTGTTTGCACATGATTCATACCTCCCAACTGTCTGAGATGGAAATGAGGGACACCTATTAGCAAATGTATGTAGGCATAGAACACACCACCTGTCACGCCCCCTTAAAGGAGAATTCAATTAAAAACAAAAAAGATTACTTAAACCCACAAGTGCTTTTTTTACCATTACTATTTTTTTATATTGGCTTTTGGAATTTACAAATGAAGCAATTTAAAATTTGGATGAAAGGTTTAGCGCTGGGAAACACTTTTTGAAAAGATAAAAAATGCATTTTATATGCAACTATATAGATCAGACCAAAATTAGGGACAAATTAGCAGGAAAGAGGGACAGAGGGACTTTGTTCCAAATCAGGGACAGTCCCTCGAAATCAGGGACAGTTGGGAGCTATGCATGAATGGATGATGGAAGTCAGCGGAGCTTCACCTCATTTACTAAGCCCTGGAGCAACTGAACTTGCAGAGTGCAACTGTACTTTCCAAAGTGCACAGTCAATTTGCCATTAGTAAATCAACCCCTCTGTGTCTTACGCACTCATGACCCCTGCACTCTCTGCATTACTTACTCTTGAACTCTGTATTCTGTGCGTTGTGCCCTGACCTTTTGTACTTTGTATGTTACACACTCCTGACCCCTGCTCTCTATGTCTTACACACTCCTGATCCCTGCTCTCTATGTCTTACACACTCCTGACCCCTGCTCTCTATGTCTTACACACTCCTGACCCCTGCACTCTGAATTACTTACTTCTGACCCCTGGACACTGTGTACTGGGCACTCCTGACCCCTGTATGCTGTACATTACACACTCCTGATCCCTGCTCTGTGTGCGTTACACACCCTTGTGTCCTGTGCTCTGTACGACATGCACTCAAGTTTAAAAGTTTAAGCCCCTCTCACAATTAGGTCACACGCGCAATACACTGCTGTGCTCTGCACATGCCACCTAATTTGTTTCCTCTGTGGCCCCAAGGCTAAACCCGCCAACCCATAGCTTTCAACTGTCCTTGATTTCGAGGGACTGTCCCTGATTTGGAACAAAGTCCCTCTGTCCTCCTCACTTGTCCCTCATTTTGGTCTGATCTATATAGTTGTATACAAAATGCACTATTTATCTTTCAAAAAGTGTTTCCCAGAGCTAAACTTTTCATCCAATTTCTAAATTGCTGAGTTTGTGAATTTCAAAAGACAGTAAAAAATTTATAGTGGTAAAAAAAAAAACCCTTGTGGGTTTAACTAATCCTTTTTTTGTGTAATGCTCCTTTAACTACTTGCTGACCGCTTCACGCTGATATACGTCCGCACAATGGCAGTGGTGGGCAAATGGCCATACCTGTATGTCCCCTTTAATTGGTGGGGCTAGTGGGCCGTGTACAGGGTGACCGTGCCCGCGGGACCAGCAGACTCAATGTCCGCTGGTTTCCCAGCGATCGTGTCACACAGTCGCAGAACGGGGAAGTGCCTATGCACACAAGGCATTTCCCCGTTCTGCCTTGTGACATGACAGAGATCACTGCTCCCTGTCATCGGAAAAAGTGATCGCTGTTATGTGAGTTGAAGCCCACCCCCCCCACCACAGTTAGAATCACTCCCTAGGACACACTTAACCCCTTCATCGCCCCCTAGTGGTTAACCCCTTCCCTGCCAGTGTCATTTACACAGTAATCAGTGCATTTTTATATCACTGATCGGTGTATAAATGACAATGGTCCCAAAATAGTGTCAAAAGTGTCCAATGTGTCCGCCATAATGTCGCAGTCACTGTAAAAATCGCAGCTCGCCGCCATTACTAGTAAAAAAAATGCCATAAAACTATCCCCTATTTTGGTTTTGCGCAAACCAATCAATGTAAGCGTATTGCGATTTGTTTTACCAAAAATATGTAGAAGAATACATATCGGCCTAAACTGAGGAAAAAAAATTGGGGTTTTTTTTTTTTTATATATTTTGGGGGGATATTTATTATAGCAAAAAGTAAAAAAAATATTGCTTTTTTTTTTTTCAAAATTTTCGCTCTTTTTTTGTTTATCGCGCAAAAAATAAAAAACCGCAGAGGTGATCAAATACCACCAAAAGAAAGCTCTATTTGTGGGGAAAAAAGGACGTCAATTTTGTTTGGGTACAGCGTCGCACGACCGCGCAGTTGTCAGTTAAAGCGACGCAGTGCCGAATCGCAAAAAATGCTCTGGTCAGGAAGAGGGTAAAATCTTCCGGGGCTGAAGCGGTTAAGGGGGTGTGGCAGGGGCGTGTGTTCTATTTCTTCATACTTTCGCTAATAGGTGTCCCTCATTCCCATCTCAAAAATTTGCCAACCCCAAGAAAAAAAATATTTATGACCCTGCAAAATTTCATTGGGGTTATTTAGCCCTCCAGAATCTACACATAATCAAAATGCCCGATTTGGTTCGACTAACCTTTAAAATCCTCTATATTATGTATCACGGACGGTATACTTTTGTATACTTCTTTAAATACCTGTCTGTTGCTGAAGGACATTCTGTCCTCCTGCTTTATATTACTTATGAGTGGGAATTAATTGAAAAGCATGGACTTCCAAATAGCGCTTAACCTAGTCTAGAGATCAGTCATGCATGGACAAGAGTCTTCTGAATAGAGAATAGTCATTCAGCTGCTCACATTTCTGCTTAACATGAAATGGGAAAAACAGCGAAATCCAAAGAATAATTGGATGTATTTTGTTTCCGAATAACGGGAGTACCATCTGTGGGCCAGTGGTGGAAGTACAGTCAATCGGATTTAATAACATCATTCCTCTTTACTCCCAATATCCAGCTGGTTTTACAAAAGCAGAAAATAGCTACCCCCCATCGCCCGCTCTTGCAGATTCATGTGTTTTGAAACAATAAGCCACTTAGAGTAACACTGCCATTGTTATAGCAGGGAAGCAGGCTTGATGGATTCATTTTTTTTTTTTTCAGGAATCCCTGCTGAGGGTAACGAGTTTAAAGGGAAACTATATTTTCAGTAATAATACGTATCATGCATACTATGCATAAAAAGAATCCCATATCTCCCAACATTTTGAGATGGGAATGAGGGACACCTACTAACAAACGTATGTAGGCATAGGACACGCCCCCTGCCACACCCCCTTAAAGGAGAATTAACCAAAAAAAAAAAAAGGTTAATTAAGTCCACAAGGACTTTTTTTAACCACTACTATTCCTTTATATTGGATTTTTAAAATGTACAAATGCGGCAATTTAGAATTTGGATGAAAGGTTTAGCGCTGGGAAACACTTGTTGAAAGATAAAAAGTGCATTTTATATACAACGATATAGATCAGACCAAAATGAGGGACAAATGAGGGGGGAAAGAGGGACAGAGGGACATTGCTCCAAATCAGGGACAGTCCCTCGAAATCAGGGACAGTTGGGAGCTATGGAATCCATCTAGATTCTAGAATGGTAATGTTTGGTGTCGCTCCTCCTGCAATTAGTGACAGAGCCAGTTACTATTTGTATAATGGAGTGACCTAAGTTTTTTTTGGTGACTGGAGTGAAAAAAAAAGCTTAAAGTGTGCCTCAAGCCAAAACTTTTTATAAAAGTATAACTAAAGTCAAAACTTTTTTTTTTAAAGCGGAGTTCCACCGAAAAGTTGAACTTCCGCTCATTTGTCTCCCCCCCTCCCACATTTGGCACCTTTTGGGTGGGAGAGGGGGGACAGGTATCCTGTCCCCACCTCCAGGAGCCACGGTCGCGGCCATTGATGTCACCTCTTGGCTCCCTCCTCCTCCCCCTGTCGCCGGGCCAGTAGGAGAGAGGAGCAGAGCCTTGCGCATGCACAGTAGGGTTCCCGGCGGGAAGCCGTAAGGCTACACTGCCGGGTTCCCTTACCCACAATGGCGGCAGTGCCGACATCGCTTGACTCCAGGACAGGTAAGTGTCCTATTGTTAAAAGCCAGCAGCTGCAGTATGTGTAGGTGCTGCCTTTTAATTTTTGCAGCGGTGGGCGGACCTCCGCTTTAAGTTTTGGATAGAGTGGAGACGAACCTCAGGCAGGTTTTATCCACTTTCGGGCTGCACTTAAGCCAAATGACGGCTACAAAGTGGGCGGCTAGTTCTCGGATGCCATCATATGATGGCGTGCGGTGATTGCGTAGGGCACAGGCAACATGCTCTGTGACCGCAGCATCCAGAGGACAATGCTAAACACAGATTGAAGTAAAGAGTCAACAGCTGCTTTTTACCACGTGATCAGCTGTGTCCAATCACAGCTGATCATGGATCTAAACAGAAGCCAGTTATTAGCACTCCTTTCCCCATAAAGGACGGATAACCGTCTTCTCCAAAAGGGACATGTACACTCATAATCAGGGCACTGATTATCAGTGTTCTGATTATCATTGCAGTCCCAACAGTGGCCACCAGTGCTACCAATCTGTGCCCACTAGTGCTGCCATTCTGTCCCCACCAGTGCTGCCAATCAGTGCCAATCAGTGCCTCCTCATCAGTGCCACCTATCAGTGACCATCAGTGCCACCTATCGGTGCCGCCTATCAGTGCAGCCTCATCAGTGTCTCCTCATTAATTCCCACCAGTGCCACCTCTTCCGTGCCCATCTGTGCAGCCTATCAGTGCCTATTAGTGAAGCCTCATCAGCGCACATCAATGAAGGAGAAAAATTACCTGTTTGCAAAATTTTATAACAAACTATGAAAATGGTTCTGTGCCAATCTTTGCCCACCAGTGCTGCCATTCTGTGCCCACGAGTGCTGCCAATCAGTGCCCATCAGTGCTACCTATCAGTGCCGCCTACCAGTGGCTATCAGTGCTGTCTATCAGTGCCACCTATCAGTGACCATCAGTGCCACCTATCAGTGACCATCAGTGCCACCTACCGGTGCCGCCTATCAGTGCAGCCTCATCAGTGTCTCCTCATTAGTGCCCATCAGTGCCACCTCTTCAGTGCCCATCTGTGCAGCCTATCAGTGCCCATTAGTGCAGCCTCATCAGCGCACATCAATGAAGAAGAAAAATTACCTGTTTGCAAAATTTTATATCAAACTATGAAAAATTTTTTTTCTAAATTTTCAGTCTTTATTTATTTAGCAAAAAATAAAAAACCCAGTGGTGATTAAATACCACCAAAAGAAAACTCTATTTGTGTGAAAAAAAATGCTAACAATTTTGTTTGGGTACAGTGTAGCATGACCACGCAATTGTCACTCAAAGTGTGACAGAGCTGAAAGCTGAAAATTGGCCTGGGCAGGAAGGGAGTAAAAGTGCCCGGTAGGCAAATGGTTAATTGCTATCTGTGCCCCCGTTAGGGAGAATCACCCCCTCCCACTCTCTGTTTGTCCTGTTTGTCGTTCTCACAGAGGGTTTGGCAGGCCATACGCGGTTCAAGTTTCGGCTGGTTCAGCAGGACCCGGCCGAGATTTGAACCGTGTATGGGCAGGCTGAATGTACCAAGTTGATCGATTGATCAACTTGAGTACAACCAGCATGTGGGGTTTTACCTGTGATTATCCTTAGCGGCTGCTATGGCTGCTAGCAATAATCACCGCACACCTCCCAACTTTTTGATATGGGAATGAGGGACACCTATCAGCAAAAGTATGCAGGCATAGAACACACCCCTTGCCACGCCCCTTAAAGGAGAATTGTACAAAAAACAAGATTGATTAAACCCACAAGTGCTTTTTTTACCACTACTATTCCTTTATTTTGGCTTTTGGAATTTACAAACGCTGGAAAACACTTTTTGATAGATAAAAAGTGCATTTTATATACATCTATATAGATCAGACCAAAATGAGGGACAAATGAGGAGGAATGAGGGATAGATGGACTTTGCACTGTCTTCTCCCGGTGGGGGCAGCTTCCCCGGCCCCCCCATAAGTTGGCAGAGATTTCCAAGCAAGAAGACTGTACTGCACATATCTGGAGTAAAATGGTGTTGGATTCAACTTCTGTGTGCTATTTAAGAGTTGAGCAGCCTGTGGATTCCTGCAAAGTCAGCAAGTGGCCACACTGTCAGCACAGACTGGGTCTGTAATTGCATATATTGACATTTTAAACAGACCATGTCCTCTGATGGTCCGGTGATCTCACATGTCCTCGTTCTCCTCCAGCAGTGGGTGGATCCTAAATATTGCATCAGGCACTGCTCTCTCCAAAACTTTCTCCTGTGAGTCGGGGGTAGAGCCATGGTCCCCTGGGCTCATAGGAAGTGGCTTGAATGAAGCTGGTTATCAGTCAACGGAAGAGGAGTGTGGTACTAGATCACTTGAGCAAAGCTCACAACTGTCCCTGATTTTGAGGGATTGTCCTTCATTTGAAGCAATGTCCCTCTGTCCCTCATTCCCCCTCATTTGTCCCTCATTTTGGTCTGATCTATATAGATATATATATAAAATGCACTTTTTATCTTTCAAAAAGTGTTTTCTAGTGCTAAACATTTCATCTGATTTCTAAATTGCTGCATTTGTAAATTCCAAAAGCCAACAATAGGAATAGTAGTGGTAAAAAAGCACTTGTGGGTTTAACCAATCTTGTTTTTTTTTTGTACAATTCTCGTGGCAGTGGGTGTGTCCTATGCATGCATACTTTTGCTGGTAGGTGTCCCTCATTCTCATCTCAGAAAGTTGGGAGGTATGCTTAAGCCTGTGGAGGACAGTGTCAGGAAAGAGGTTAGCATAGCAGCTGGAGCTGCTTTTTCGTTTTTTAAAAGCTACTGGGGACTGCATGTATTGTATTTTTCTGTCCATGCTGAAATTAGACTTTAAAATGTACTTCTTAGGTGAAAAAGTAATAATTCACAAACTTTTGGGTCTATACCATGCATGAAGGCAGTCTGCAACACGATAGTGGTTATTTACGAAAGGCAATTCCACTTTGCACTACAAGTGCAATGCAAGTGCACCTGGAAGTGCAGTCACTGTAGATCTGAGGGGGACATGCAAAGAAAATTTTAAAACAGCATTTTATCTTGCACATGATTGGATGATAAAATCAGCAGAGCTTTCCCTCATTTCAGATCCTCCCTTCAGATTTACAGCGACTGCTCTTCCGAGTGCACTGCCAGTCATAAATGAGCCTCAAACTAAGAGAGTTCAGGAAGAAATGTGAAGCTTCGTAGAAATACTTTATGCAACTGTTAAAGCAGAGTTCCACCCAAAAATGAAACTTCCGCTTTAAGTGTTGGTGACCCCCCAGATTTGGCATGTCATTTTTTTAGGGGGGGGCGGGTACCCTGTGCACAGCACACAGCACGGCTCGCGCATGCGCAGTGCGCACCCAGCGCCCACAGTTAGAGTGCCAGCACTGCGGATAGAAGGAGGAGAGGAGTGGGGCTTCGTGCCCCCGCATCGCTGGACCGTAGCACAGGTGAGTGTCCGATTATTAAAAGTCAGCAGATACACTTTTTGTAGCTGATGACTTTTAAATGGGTGGAACTCCACTTTAATAAAGCTTAGTTCATATAGATACATATTCTCTTATGCAATGTCAGCAGATCATCTTCATACATATAAAACTATTGTAAAACTATATTAAGTCAGGCTCAAAGAGGAAGCATGAGCATTGGTGGATGAAATCGAAGGGAATGTGGACAAAAGGAGCAAGTGTTTCCATTAGTCTCATTGATGAGGGAAGTGGACCAACTTTAGCTCATTGTTATGACTTGGGTGTGCCAGGGGCGGACTGACCATTCGGACACTCGGGCACTGCCCAAAGGCCCCGGGCCACTAGGGGGCCCCATCAGGGTTGCCATCCTCAGTAAAACCAGGGACAATATATAAAAATGTGGTTTTTTTTTACATCTGTCTCTGGTCCAAAAATCCAGAGATTATAGCTGCCCCACCTCTCCTGTACCTTCTCAGCCAATAGAAACATGTCTGTGTATACTGTGTGTACATGTGATTGTATACTGTGTGGCCCCATAATCTCTGATTGCCTGGGGGCCCCATAATCTCCTATTGCCCGGGGTCCCCATGAGTTGTCAGTCAGCCCCTGGGGTGTGCTTTAATTATTTTATCCCTACAAGGGATGGAACGATCCCTTGTGTGAGCGTAACTTTGCTTGACTGAACCAGATACTAAACTGATGTCCTAGCAGTCAGTGGCATCACTTTTATTTATGAGGAGGGTTCAGAAGACCAACACTCACTACAGAAGTCATTAAACATAAGGACTCTTCTGTTCCCCCTATGAGAACATGAAAGTACTAGGCCATATCCCTACTGTTAAGCATAAAGGCCTTGGTATTGTAGCTGTTCCTGTGCTTATGACCCTGGTAAAAAAAAAAATGTAAGGCAGGAGATTCAGCATCCCTGCTTGTTTTATTAGTGTCCAAAATATCTGGAAGAAGCCGATGGACCTCTAGGCTAGCTAACAAGTTCTTTTCTGTGCAAGAATGCACTTGCTGAAACTGTGTAAATCTTCCCCCTGTTTGCCAGTGGATCCTGTTATAGGAAGGAATGTGGTTGATACAAGAGGAGGCCCATGAGACTGAGACCTAGTATGGTCCTATATCATCCCATCAGTGGGATGTGAATTTATTATGATGTGAGGTCCTATATGACCCCATCAAGAAGATTTGTTTAAGAACCTGTTCAGTGCACAAAACTGAGCTGAATTCTAGAGGATGTGCTGTGCAAAATATTACTTCCATGAATTTATCACGGTAGCCTTAGCTTCTGTAGAACTGCAGTGTCATCTGCTGCTTCAATTTTCTGTAGTGCAGCTGTCAACATCCATCCTGTGTCAATGTTCATCTTTAAAGGACAGGGCATTATCAAGGGTACCAGTTTGGGAGCCGGCTACCCAAATCACCAGCTTAAAGAGGAACTTGCAGTCCGCTCACATCGAGGGTGGTCGATACTAGAGAGGGCCCATGAGACTGAGACCTAGCATGGTCCTATATGATACTATCAGGAAAATCAGAGCGAGAACCTGTTCATTGCACAAAAATTGGCTGAATTCTAGAGTCTGTACTATATAAAATGTTACTTCCAGGAAGTTATTACAATATCCTTAGTTTGTGTAGAACTGCAGTGTCATCTGATGGTTCACTTTTCTGTAGTACAGCTGTCAAGATCCATCCTGTTAAGCCAGTTTGCTCTATGGACGGAGAGCGCAAACTGGCTTAAAGCAGAGTTCCATAATTTTTTTTACAGTATTCAGCTGCATTAAAGGGGTTGTAAAGGTAAAAGTTTTTTCACCTTAATGCATTATATGCATTAGGGTGAAAAAACATCTGACAATACCGGCCCCCCCAGCCCCCCCGTTTTACTTATCTGACCCCTCGAAAGTCCCGTGCTCGCTCCCAACATCCTCTTCGTTGATCAGCCTAGCCGTTGATTGGTCACAGTGGATGGATTGAAAGCAGCGCAGCCATTGGCTCGCGCTGCTGTCAATCATATCCAATGACACTACCCGCCGGGGGGCGGGGCCGAGTGATACAGTGAGCGGCCATGGCCGCCGGCTGTATCACGGGAGCGCGCCCGCAAGCAATCAACACATTGCGAGGGAGCTTGCATGAAAGTGTTGAGTCCTTGCGTGGGGGAGCCGAGACAGCCGCCGAGGGACCCCAGAAGACCAGGTTCGGGGCCACTCTGTGCAAAACAAGCTGCACAGGGGAGGTAAGTATAACATGCTTGTTATTTAAAAAAAAAAAAAGAATAACTTCAGTGTTCCTTTAAATATAAAGAACAACCTTTGGAAAAAAATTTTTTTTTTACTCACCTTTTCAGGTCTGTTGCTAGGGGGTCCCTCGTAATCTGCCTCTTCCTCTCCAAGGCGCCTGACGTCATTTCCCTCAGCGCCCATGCTCGCTAGTGCTCCTGGGAGATGTCTGTCATCATTTCCCAGGAGTCACTGGGCACCGCCGAGGGCTGTAATCGGCGCTACGGCCACCGTTGAATCGCGCATGCGCGAGAGGTGAATGCTGGTTGCCCAGCATGCACCTCTACAAAGATATTCCAGGAAGCGAGATTGATGTGGGATTCACATGCCCACATTAATGGCCACAAACCAAAGAATACTATATTACAGTAAGGAATTTATATATTTGAAATATATATCTAGATCATTGCATATTATTATTTTAATTACAGTAGCAATAATACTAGGATCCAAAAAAAAATGTTAAAAGATTTTTGCCAGAACTCCGCTTTAATAGGAGATGTCGGAGTTTATAATTTGACAAGTGGCCTGGCTGGTGTGGAGAACTTTGCGGTCTACTCTTGGATACCATTCCTGTGACTACCATCCTGACCATCATTATTACATGCTTGGTGAAAGCTGCCTTATGGTAAGCGTATTCAATCTCCTCTTCTGGGTGGTGGATGCACTCGTCGTGGTGACTCCTTAGGTCAACATTTGGATTTCTATTTTCATAATCACCATTGAGCATGAACTTTTGTCTTTTTTTACTATTTTGGACTATTTAAACAGATGACGTTACGTCACTTATATTGTTTCATCTTGCACTGTGCACTTTGTTATGCTGATATGTTATTACTGGCTGTTTAAATATATTTAGCGCAGCACTTTTTGTACGTCATATATTCACACAATTTCTGTTGGATTGTAGTTCTGGCTGCTACAGTGTGTGGTTTTTAGTATAGCGCAGTCATTTTTTATAACTATTTAAAATTTATTACAATAGCCTTAGCATGTATAGACTGTGATGTCATCTGCTTTTTCACTTTTCTGTAGTACAACTGTCAACATCCATACTGTGTCAATGTTCACCCTTAAAGGACAGGACATGATCAAAGGTACCAGTTGGGTTGTTGGCTACCCAAATCACCAGCTCAATGAAAAACAATCTGCAGAGCTAGGATATTTTTCAGGGATGTACTCTCTGCAACATTATAAACCTTCCCCCTGTTTGCTAGTGGCCTCATCATAGGAAGGAGTGTGGTTGATACCAGAGGAGGCCCATGAGACTGAGACCTAGCATGGTCCTATGTCATCCCATCAGGAAAATCAGAGTGAGAACTTGTTCAGCACACAACACTGGGCTGAATCCTAGAGGCTGTACTTTAAAAAATGTTACTTCTGTGAATTTCTTACGATAGCCTTAGCTTGCGTAGAACTGAGGTGTCATCTGCTGCTTCACTTTTCTGTAGTACAGCTGTCAACACCCATCCTGAGTCAATGTTCATCCTTAATTAAAGGACAGGAGTTGATCAAAGATACCAGTTTGGTTGTTGACTACCCAAATCACCAGCTCAATGTAATAAAAATCTGCAGAGCTAGGATATTTTGCAGGGATGCACTCTCTGCAACTACGTAAACCTTCCCCCTGTTTGCTAGTGGCCCCATCATAGGAAGGAGTGTGGTTGATACCAGAGGAGGTCCATGAGACTGAGACTTAGCATGGTCCTATATGATCCCATCAGGAAAATCAGAGTGGAAACCTGTTCAACACACAAAAATGGGCTGCATTTTCGAGGCTGTACTATATAAAATGTTACTTTCATGAATTTATTACGATAACCTTAGCTTGTGTACAGCCGCAGTGTCATCCGCTGCTTCAATTTTCTGTCGTTCAGTTGTCAACATCCATGCTGTGTCAATGTTCATCATTAAAGGACAGGACATGATCATGGGTACCAGTTTGGGAGCTGACTACCCAAATTAGCAGCTCAATGTATTAAAAATCTGAAGAGTTAAGGTATTTTGCAATCATGTGCTCTCTGCAGACCTAGTATGGTCCTATATGATTCCTTTTAGGAAGATCAGAGTGAGAACCTGTTAAGCGCACAAAGCTGGGCTGAATTCTGAAGGTTGTACTGTACAAAATGTTACTTTCATGAATTTCTTATGATGGCCTTAGCTTGTGTAGAACTGAGGTGTCATCTGCTGCTTCACATTTCTGTAGTACAGCTGTCAACATCCATCCTGAGTCAATGTTCATCCTTAATTAAAGGACAAGAGTTGATCAAAGGTACCAGTTGGGTTGTTGGCTACCCAAATCACCAGCTCAATGTATTAAAAATCTGTAAAGGAGAATATTTTGCAAGGATGCACTCTATAAAACTTTATGAACCTTTCCTCTGTTTGCTAGTGGCCTTGTCACAGGAAGGAGTGTGGGTGATACTAGAGGAGGCCCATGAGACTGAGACTTAGCATGGTCCTATATCATCCCATTAGGAAGATCAGAATGAGAACTTGTTCAGCGCACAAAGCTGGGCTGAATTCTGAAGGTTGTACTGTACAAAATGTTACTTTCATGAATTTCTTATGATGGCCTTAGCTTGTGTAGAACTGAGGTGTCATCTGCTGCTTCACATTTCTGTAGTACAGCTGTCAACATCCATCCTGAGTCAATGTTCATCCTTAATTAAAAGACAAGAGTTGATCAAAGGTACCAGTTGGGTTGTTGGCTACCTAAATCACCAGCTCAATGTATTAAAAATCTGCAAAGGAGAATATTTTGCAAGGATGGACTCTATAAAACTTTATGAACCTTTCCTCTGTTTGCTAGTGGCCTCGTCACAGGAAGGAGTGTGGGTGATACTAGAGGAGGCCCATGAGACTGAGACTTAGCATGGTCCTATATTATCCCATTAGGAAGATCAGAATGAGAACTTGTTCAGCGCACAAAGCTGGGCTGAATTCTAGAAACTGTACTGTACGAAGTGTTACCGTGAAGTTATTATGATAGCATTAGTATGAGTAGAACTGCGGTGTCATCTTATGCTTCACTTGTCTCTGTAGTACAACTGTCAACATCCATCCTGTGGCAATGTTCATACTTAAAGGACAGGCGTTGATCAAAGGTACCAGTCTGGGAGCTGGCTACCGGCTCAATATATACAAAATCAGCAGAGTTAGGATATTTGCAAGGATGTGCTCTCTGCGATTTTGTAAACCTCACCCCCTTTATCCAAAGTAGAACCTCAGTCCTTCAGCTACCAAAAACCCGACACTGTCATCCAGTGCCTTCAGCTAAATTATTCTCTGCAGTCTGCACAGATCTGAGTACCCTGGCAATGAGATGTATGTTTAAAATGTTTGTATAAACACAATGTTGAATGTGCCTCAAGAAAGTGAATTATTAGTTGAACGCTGAATATAAAATATGCAAACGCTTGCCATGTCTTTGGTGACAGCAAACTTGGTCCAAATGGCTCGGATCCATCTGTCTTTCTGTGTTCACAGCCAACGTGCTGAGATACGTTTTGTTGTGTTTATATGTTTTCCCGTGATTTAGTGTTGTGTGACAGAAGTTACACATCTGCTAAACTGAATATTGTTCTCCTTTACCTTCTGTCGTATTTTTTTTTTTCTTCGGAAGCTGCTTTCAAATTGAGGGTGTCCGTGATTTAGAAGAGCATTGTTGTATACTGAAGAATTTACAGATGGGAATGAAAGACTGTGCTGTCAATGCCATGATTTGTTTTATAGCAGGTTTCCTCCATTTATATTAGTTTGGCACAAACTAATATTAAACTAATATTTTTTCAGGCTGAACCCAAGGCAGATATAAAGAAACACCTTTAGACCAGTTATGCGTTCATTAAAATGAATAAAATGTGTAATTACATAGAATTTAATTTTAGACTTCTTTAATTCCTTGCACAGCAGCCCTAAGCTGGAATTGGGAGGGAGAACTTAAAGCAGAACTCCAAGAATGATCTTTTGTGCAGGCTTACATTGGTCCAGCTTGATCATAACATAATCCGCCCATCCTCTACACCTGCGGTCAGGAACCTTTTTGGGTGAGAGAGCCACGAATGCCACATATTGTAAAATGTAATTCCGTGAGAGCCATACAATATGTTTAAAACTAAATACAAGTAAATATGTGCATTTTATGTAAGACCAACACTTTTAAAGTACAATAAGTCTCTGAATACTTTTTAATAACGTTGTTATGCTGTTGCTAACCAATGATGAATAAAGAACTTCTTACCATTAATGCGACTTCTGGTGCTGCATGGTTTTGCTGATGGCTTTGTAGTCTGGTTGATACATGGTGAGGACATCTCCCCACTGTAATATCCCCATCTCTCCCCACTGTAATATCCCCATCTCTCCCCACTGTAATATCCACATCTCCCCCCACTGTAATATCCCCATCTCTCCCCACTGTAATATCCACATTTCCCCCCACTGTAATATCCACATTTCCCCCCACTGTAATATCCATATCTCCCCCCACTGTAATATCCACATCCCCCCCCCCACTGTAATATCCACATCTCCCCCCACTGTAATATCCACATCCCCCCCCACTGTAATATCCACATCTCCTCCACTGTAATATCCACATTTCCCCCCACTGTAATATCCACATCTCCCCCCACTGTAATATCCACATCTCCCCCCAACTGTAATATCCCCATCTCCCCCACTGTAATATCCACATTTTCCCCCACTGTGATATCCACATCTCCTCCACTGTAATATCCACATCCCCCCCCCACTGTAATATCCACATCTCCCCCCACTGTAATATCCACATTCCCCCCACTGTAATATCCACATCTCCCCCCAACTGTAATATCCCCATCTCCCCCCAACTGTAATATCCACATCTCCCCCACTGTAATATCCACATCTCCCCCCACTGTAATATCCACATCCCCCCCCTGTAATATCCACATCTCCTCCACTGTAATATCCACATCTCCCCCAACTGTAATATCCACATCTCCCCCCAACTGTAATATCCACATCTCCTCCACTGTAATATCCACATCTCCTCCACTGTAATATCCACATCTCCCCCCAATGTAATATCCACATCTCCTCCACTGTAATATCCACATCTCCTCCGCTGTAATATCCACATCTCCCCCCACTGTAATATCCACATCTCCCCCCCACTGTAATATCCACATCTCCCCCCCACTGTAATATCCACATCTCCTCCACTGTAATATCCACATCTCCCCCCACTGTAATATCCACATCTCCCCCCACTGTAATATCCACATCTCCCCCCCACTGTAATATCCACATCTCCCCCCAATGTAATATCCACATCTCCTCCACTGTAATATCCACATCTCCCCAAACTGTAATATGCACATCTCCCCCCACTGTAATATCCACATCTCCTCCACTGTAATATCCACATCTCCCCCCACTGTAATATCCACATCTATTCCACTGTAATATCCACATCTCCTCCACTGTAATATCCACATCTCCTCCACTGTAATATCCACATTTCCCCCCACTGTAATATCCACATCTCCTCCACTGTAATATCCACATCTCCCCCCACTGTAATATCCACATCTCCCCCACTGTAATATCCACATCTCCCCCCACTGTAATATACACATCTCCTCCACTGTAATATCCACATTTCCCCCCCACTGTAATATCCACATCTCCCCCCACTGTAATATCCACATCTCCTCCACTGTAATATCCACATTTCCCCCCCACTGTAATATCCACATCTCCCCCCACTGTAATATCCACATCTCCCCCACTGTAATATCCACATCTCCCCCACTGTAATATCCACATCTCCCCCCACTGTAATATCCACATCTCCCCCCACTGTAATATACACATCTCCTCCACTGTAATATCCACATTTCCCCCCCACTGTAATATCCACATCTCCCCCCACTGTAATATCCACATCTCCCCCACTGTAATATCCACATCTCCCCCACTGTAATATCCACATCTTCCCCCACTGTAATATCCCCATCTCCTCCACTGTAATATCCACATCTCCCCCCACTGTAATATCCACATCTCCCCCCACTGTAATATCCACATCTCCTCCACTGTAATATCCACATTTCCCCCCCACTGTAATATCCACATCTCCCCCCACTGTAATATCCACATCTCCCCCACTGTAATATCCACATCTCCCCCACTGTAATATCCACATCTCCCCCCACTGTAATATCCCCATCTCCTCCACTGTAATATCCACATCTCTCCCCACTGTAATATCCACATCTCCCCCCACTGTAATATCCACATCTCCTCCACTGTAATATACACATCTCCCCCACTGTAATATCCACATCTCTCCCCACTGTAATATACACATCTCCCCCACTGTAATATCCACATCTCCCCCACTGTAATATCCACATCTCCCCCCACTGTAATATCCACATCTCTCCCACTGTAATATACACATCTCCCCCACTGTAATATCCACATCTCCCCCCACTGTAATATCCACATCTCCCCCCACTGTAATATCCACATCTCCCCCCCTGTAATATCCACATCTCCCCCACTGTAATATCCACATCTCCCCCCACTGTAATATCCACATCTATTCCACTGTAATATCCACATTTCCCCCCACTGTAATATCCACATCTCCCCCCAACTGTAATATCCCCATCTCCCCCCAACTGTAATATCCACATCTCCACCACATCTCCCCCACTGTAATATCCACATCTCCCCCACTGTAATATCCACATATCCCCACATCTCCCCCACTGTAATATCCACATCCCCCCCACTGTAATATCCACATCTCCCCCACTGTAATATCCACATCTCCCCCCAACTGTAATATCCACATCTCCCCCCACTGTAATATCCACATCTCCCCCCACTGTAATATCCACATCTCCCCCACTGTAATATCCACATCTCCCCCCAACTGTAATATCCACATCTCCCCCACTGTAATATCCACATCTCCCCCACTGTAATATCCACATCTCTCACACTGTAATATCCACATCTCCCCACTGTAATATCCACATCTCCCCTACGATTGTCTGCTTGCTTACCACTACACAAGCAGGCAGATCCACGGGCAGTTGAGGCAGGTGATGATGACGTCAGCGCACCACTCAGCTAGGCCACCGCCGGGTGTACCAAGATGGCCGCCGCTCCGGAGCTAGGCCGAACCCACGGCCTTTCCTATGGGCTCAATCCACGGATCGGCACACCACGCGATCTGCGGATTGAGAAGCGAGAGCCAGATGCAGCCATCAAAAGAGCCGCATCTGGCTTGCGAGCCATAGGTTCCCGACCCCTGCTCTACACCTTATCCAATCAGAGTATGCCTTGTATTCAATGAAAAAAAAAATACAAGACATTCTCTGAATGGTGGTGGTACCGAACAAGCTACCCCTGTGTTTAGGGTGCAGAGATGAAGTCTCTGGAGCAGCACATGGAAGATCACGGACATTACAGTATGTAGAGTGGATGACAATAGTGATTTTCAGCATCCTCAGAGGCTCTCCAGATATCAGATATGCAGACCTACATCAAGCCAAGCTTGACCAATGTAATTTTTGCAATCATTCCTGGAGTTCCACTTTAAAACTAATAGGGGCTTTGTTTCTTTTGCAATTTTGCTGTTAAGTAAGCCTGTGAATAAACGTACAAAAGAAAAGCACAGATTTATTGTCCAACTACAGACTAGGACTTTTTTTTCAAAGAATAGGTGCAGTAACACAAAATGCAGGGTTCAGGAGTATGCTACACACAGAGTTCAGGGTTCAGGAGTGTGCTACGTGCAAAGTACAGGGTTTAGGAGTGTGCTACGTATAAAGTACAGGGTTCAGGAGTGTGCTACCTACAGAGAGCAGGATTCAGGAGTGCTCTACATACTAAATATAGTGTTCAGGAGTGTACTACATACAAAGTGCAGGGTTCAGGAGTGCACTGCGTACAGAGTACAGGGTTCAGGTGTGCGCTACGTACAGAGTGCATGGTTCAGGAGTGTGCTACATACAAAGTGCAGGGTTCAGGAATACAGAGTTCAGGGGTCAGAAGTATGCTACATACTGAGTTCAAGGGTTCATGGGTGTGCTACATACAAAGTACAGTGTTCAGGAGTGTGCTATGTACAAAGTGCAACGTTCAGGAGGATGCTACTTACAAATTACAAGGTTCAGGAGTGCACTACGTACAGAGTGCATGGTTCAGGAGTATGCTATGCACAAAGTGCAGGGTTCAGGAGTGTGCTATGTACAAAGTACAGGGTTCAGGAGTGTACTATGTACAAAGTACAGGGTTCAGGAGTGTGCTACCTACAGAGAGAAAAATTCAGGAGTGCTCTACATACTGAGTGTAGTGTTCAGGAGTGTGCTACGTACAAAGTGCAAGGTTCAGGAGTGTGCTACGTACAAGTGCAAGGTTCGGGGGGCGTGCTATGTACAGAGTGCAGAGTTCAAGAGGGCACTACATACAGAGTGTAGGGTTCAGGAGTGTGCTACATACAAAGCACAGGGTTCATAGTGCACTGCGTACAGAGTACAGGGTTCAGGTGTGCGCTACATACAGAGTGCAGGGTTTAAGAATGTGCTATGTACAGAGAGTAGGTTTCAGGAGTGTGCTATGTACAGTGTGCAGGGTTCAGCAGTGCGCTATGTAGAGAGTGCAGAGGTCAGGAGTATGCTACATACAGAGAGCAGGGTTCAAGAGTGTGCTACATACAGAGTGCAGGGTTCAGGAGTGCATGTCTCACTGGCCACTTTACAACGATAAATGATACCCTTTTCCCCCCAAATTGCCCCCCCAGTACAGAACTCTTCTCCCGCCCCCAAATATCCCTCCTTGACAGTATATGATAGAAAACAGCTGCTGCAGAAGAGCAGCTACAACTTTTTTCAGGAGGAAAGTGCAGGATGCAGGGTGAGCGCAGGCTTCAGGAACTGCTGCCACCAGACTAGTGCGGCTGTGTGCATCCCCTGCTGCCTCCTTTGCTCTCATAGGCATGTGCAAGGCAAGAAGGGTTTAGTGCAGCTGCCAAGAGAGGAGCATTGTAACTTGTAAACACAGAAGCCAGTCTCCTGTGTTTACCTGTGAGAGTAATTAGTGGCAAGTTCAGGGTCAAGGTGGCGGAACAGAGTTCTGCACTTTCCAGCTGAGAAAAAGGCCTGACTCTAAGGCAGGCTGTATTGCTTAACATGGAACAAAGAAGGTTGACTGTGCTAACCCCTATATAATATTTTTAAATTACACCACTCCTGTTGCACAGTGAATACAATTATATATATATATATATATACAAGCCAGAGAAAAAATTTGAAAAAAAGTAAAAAAAATTGAAAAAAATAAAAAATATATATATAAAATAAATATGTATACCACTATATTCTATTATGCAGATTACCTGTGTCTTATGGCATACAATATCTAAACATCGATCATTAAATGATACACCAAAACAACACCACAAAAACCTCTTTTCTCAATCAATATAGAAAATAATAAAATAAAATAAAATGAGTGTCCAGTGTTTCTGCTGGATTAAATATATCAGCTAATTGATACTAGTGAATAAAATATCTAGCAAGTCCCAGTGCAATTCTCCAATGTGAATGAGCTGGGACTTGCTAGATATTTTATTCACTAGTATCAATTAGCTGGTATATTTAATCCAGCAGAAACACTGGACACTCATTTTATTTTATTTTATTATTTTCTATATTGATTGAGAAAAGGGTTTTTTGTGGTGTTGTTTTGGTGTATCAGTTAATGATCGATGTTTAGATATTGTATGCAATAAGGCACTGGTAATCTGCATAATAGAATATAGCGGTATACATATTTTTTATTTTATAGATTTTTTTCATCTTTTTAATTTTTTTTTTCACTTTTTTCTCTGTTTTATATATATACTGTATATAATTTTATTCACTGTGTAACAGGAGTGGTGTAATTTAATAATAATATATAGGGGTTTGCGCAGTCAACCTTCTTTGTTCCATATTTTTCACTCCACCCAAAGGTGGAATGCATTTTTGACTGCAACAAACAAAAAATGGAAAATTGTATACTCACCTTTCCGTAATTTTCCTTTCCTGATGCATCTTCATGGCAGCACACAGTGGGTTGTGACTCCGCCCCCAAAACCTGACAGGATTGGTCTAGCTATAAAAGTTGAAGAGAGATGATCCTCACCATTCTCTGTATATATCATCTAAGAAGGGGAGGGAATCTGTGTGCTGCCATGAAGATGCGTCAGGAAAGGAAAATTACGCAAAGGTGTGTATACAATTTTCCATTTTCCTGACGCCTTCATGACAGCACACACTGGGAAATAACTCGCCAGTCGGGAGGGTACAAAAAATTAAAGTTTTATTGTTCTAAAGAGCTGTGGAATTGGCTCTAATAATGGATCTGCCAAAGTCTGCTCTTGTTAGTTGCACAGAGTCAATTTTGTAGTGAGAAGTAAATGTATGTCTTGATGACCAGGTTGCTGCTTTACAGATTGTTTCTGGTGAAACCCTGCAGTATGCTGCCCATAAAGTTGCCACTGCCCTGGTTGAGTGTGCCCTGATGCCTTCCGGGATAGCTAGCTGCTGAGACGAGTATGCCTTTTTTATGGTGTTGACCAGCCAGGATGCGATTGTTCGGGAAGTTGCTGGATGACCCTTCCTAGGACCGTGAGGGATTATGAGAAGAGTATCCGACTTTCTGAAAGAAGCTGTAGCTTTCAAATAGCTGGTAATGATAGTTTTAACATCCAATGCATGAGGTTCGCCCTGGTCGTTAGTAAAGGATGGAAGGTTGATATCCTGATTATAATGAAAAGAAGATGATACGTTGGGAGTGAAATGTTCCAAGGGTCTCAATACCACTCTATCGGGATAGAGGACTAGGTATGGTTCTGTTATCAGTAGTGCTTTAAGTTCTGAAACTCTTCTCGCAGATGTAATAGTGATAAGGAAGGTTACCTTCAAAGTCAGGTTCCAAAGTGAAATTGACTCAACCGGCCAAAAAGGAGGTTTTGATAATGCATCAAGTACTGAAGAGAGATTCCATGCCGGAAATGTGGGTTTTTTTGGAGGTCTGATTTTTAAGCAAGCCTTCATGAACTGAATCACCAGAGGATGTAGGGCCCATCTAATGCCTGTTTTAGCCGAAAAGGCAGAAACCTGGACTTTAAGGGTACTTGAGCTTAATCCTTTAGTGATACCCAACTGAAGGAATTCCAGAACTTGCGGTGGCTCTGGTGATACTGTTTTCATTTTTTTTGTTGGGCCAGTGAACAAAACCTATTCCAGACTTGTGAGTATGTCTTGTTGGTGGTGCTTCTTCTAGCCTGTAAAAGAGTAGAAATGACCTCCTGCGAGCATCCCTGCTCTAGCAGCCGAATCCTTTCAACTTCCATGCTGTCAAGTGTAACTTTTCTGGAGCTGGGTGTAGGAATTGACCCTGGGACAGGAGGTCCGATGTTACTGGGAGAGGAAGCGGTTGCTGCAGGCTGAGTTGTAGTAGGGTTGTGAACCACGGCCTTCTCGGCCAAAACGGAATTATAGCTATTACTGTCGACGATGATTTCTGAAGCCTGGATAGGAACCTCGCAATTAAGGGTACTGGTGGAAAAATGTAACCCAGCTTGAAATTCCACGGATGGGTCAAACAATCCGTTCCCTCAGCCGATGGGAAGGCTGCTCTTGACAGGAATCTCAGACATTTGTTGTTCGCAAGAGTAGCTGCTGGGTCGATCTCTGGTATTCCCCAAGTTCTCGAAAGAAGGGAAAAGGCCTGTTGGCTCAATGACCACTCGTTGTTTGAGAGAAGTTCCCTGCTCAAATAGTCGGCCAGCATGTTCTGAGCTGCTGGGACATATACCGCTTTCAGGTCTATTAGGTGCACTTGAGCCCACTCCATGATAGGGCGTACCTCCTGCATTAATGTGCGACTCCTCGTACCCCCTTGCCTCTGAATATATGCTACAGCGACTCTGTTGTCCATTTGGATCACAACGTTTTTCCCCGCCAGGTATGGAGTGAAGGCCAGAAGTGCCTGAAAAGCTGCTCTGAGTTCTAGTACATTGGATACTACCCCATGGGCTTGAAACTTCCACTGCCCTTGGGCTGCTAGGTTTTGGTTATGAGCTCCCCATCCCTTCTGGCTGGCATCCGAAGTGACCACCTCTGGCTGTGGAGGAACTAGAGGTTTGTATCTCTTGAGATTGCTGGATCGTGTCCACCACCACATCGATTGCTTCACATACCTGTGTATGTAGATTCTCAGAAGCATTGATACTCCATTCCACTGCCTCAGAAAGGAATTCTGTAAGATTCTTGTGTGCCATTGGGACCACTGGATCATGGGCAGAGTTGCAGACATGGAACCCAGGACACTCATGCATACTCTGGCTGGTAAGTGTGTAACTGAGATTAGCCTCTGAATTTTCTGGATCAGGGGCATGATTTTCTCCTGAGGAAGCTGTACTCTGTTCTGGATGGTGTCTAGTTCTGAACCTAGAAAAACCATCTTCTGAGTGGGCTGAAGCTTGCTTTTCTGTTAGTTCACTAGCCAACCGAAAATTTGCAGAGTTGATAGTAAGATCTCTCGGTGTTGTATCAAGACCTGGCGACTTTCTGCTAGAAGAAGTATATCGTCCAGATAATGATGTACTCTTAGACATCTTTCTCTGAGGTATGCGATGAGAGGCAGAAGAACTTTGGTGAAGGTTCTGGGAGCTGATGAGATGCCAAAGGGTAGGCACTGGAACTGGAAGTGATGTTGGTTGATTGAAAAGCGGAGAAATCTTTGAAAGGCAGGATGTATTGGGATGTGAAGATAGGCATCTGATAAGTCTACGGACAGCATCCAATCATCTAGATTCACCGCTAATAGTATGGACTGTATGCTTTCCATCTTGAAGGATTCTAACTTGATGTTTTTGTTTAGTCTCTCAGCACTGGCCGTAAATCCCCCGTTTTCTTTTTTACCAAAAACAGAGGGGAGTAGAATCCTCTGCCTCTTTGACATAGCGGAACCTCCAAAATTGTCTCCTTTTGTTTTAATTCCATTATGTATTTCAGAAGGATCCTTCTCTTGGCTGGAGAAGACGGGAGTTTGGTTGGCAGAAAGCGGTTCCTGGGGATCTTGTTCAGGAATCTCCACCTGTGACCGAACTTGATTGTAGAAATGGTCCAAGGGTCCCTGATGTTTTCTGACCATATTTGTGTGAATCTCTTGAGTCTGGTGCCCACCCTTGGAGGATGGGCGGGCGTACCTTTAAAAGGACTTCTGCTGCTCGTTAGAAGGGGTGGCCTTGGTTTTTCGCATCCTCAGGAAGGATGAATGTGTGTTCCTCCAGTTCCTCTTAAACTCTTTGCCTGGTCTGTAAGCTTTCACTTCTCTGTACATTTCGGGAAGGTTACCTTTGTAAGCAGGACCTCTTGATCTCTTGGGTCTCCTGTCAGAAGGAATGAGGCCCGATTTTCCCCCCGTCACCTTAGAAATTGTTGTATCTAATTTGGAGCCGAAGAGATTGGAACCATCATAGGGAATTTTGCACCAATTTGTTTTCGATTCTGCGTCGGCTACCCAGAGTTTCAGCCACAGAGCTCTTCTTGCCATAACCGAGGCTAACATTGCCCGGGCCGAGCACCTAATAATGTCCACGGAGGCTTCCGCGATAAAATCCCTACTTCCCCCTGGAGAGATTTCTCAATATTGACAGTCCAGCCCGAGATGGCTCTACCGACTGCTGCTGTGGTGACTGCTGGTCTACAAGCGCCCCCTGCTGTGGAGTAGGCTTTTTTAAGTTCTAGGTCAATTTTTCTATCCAGAACGTCACGGAAGGAGACAGCGTCTTCAATGGGTAGAGTGACATGTCTTGCCAGGCGCATCAAGGAAGCATCCACAACCGGGGCATTAATTAAGGAGCTGACTTTAGGTTCTTTTAAAGGATACATTTTTGCAAGTCTATTGTTTAGGTTAGGCCTCTTGTCGGATCTTTCCCATTCATCCTTGATTAAATCATTCAACTCCTCAATGAAAGGGAAGGTTTCTGGATCCCTCTTCAGGTTTGGAAAATATTTCCGCGTCTTCTGAGGTGCTTCTTCAGATTCTTCCCAACCTATGGCCTCTTTGACAGATTTTGCAAAAGGTTCGACCAGGGTGAAGTCAAAACCTGTTGGCACTTCTGGATCTTCGTTCTCTGAAGGGGATTCTGGTTCTGTCCCTACCTCGATCACTGAGCGAGGAGGAGCCATGGAAGTACCTGGGTCTGACCTGGCCGGCAGGGGTGCAGTTGACACCATTATGGTTTCTCTGACTGATTCCCGAATTAGGTCAGTTACTTCTCTGACGTCCGATTCTCTTTCCTTCGTAGCTTCATTGAAGCACGTGCGACATGCTAATTTATCTGGCAAAGCGGTGGCGCCACATACCCAGCAGCAATTAGCTGCAGGATGGGTGTGCTGGGTTTGTCTGTGACGTGATGAAGGTGATCTTCTATGATGTGATCAGCTACGTCGAGAATGACTGTGGCGTGAGTGACCATGACAAGAATGGCTACGGCGTGAGTGTCTGTGACGAGATGAGGAGCATGATCGGCTTCTGCGGGACCTTCTGCTTGAGGTATGGCTTGACCTCTCCTTGCGTCTTGATTCAGACCTGGAAGGGCTGTTAGAAGTAGTCTTGTCAAAAGATATGCGCTCTTTTTTTTCTCTCTTCAATACTTACCATCAAATGCGGACAGCCCCTTACCTTATCGGCCGTGGATGGTCTGCTTGGGCTGTGGTCTCCATGAGCAGAGAGGAAGAAGGCAGGCAGGAACAGAAGAAGTCTGGAAGGGATTAAAGAGGTAGACAAATATATACAAATATATATTCCTAGACAAAATAAAAAAAATTTTCATCATCATATTTTTTTTTTTTTTTAAATAAGGAAAAACCCCTGTAATGATGAGTAAAGGAGGATTTTAGAGCACTTACCAGGTCCTAGGGGAAATATTGATCAAGGATGCCAAAAGAAGTTATCTGAAAAAGCGAGCAAAACACCAAACTTGCTTTCTTTAAAGCCAAAGTGCTTTTTTAAATAGACCGCCGCCGTCGCGGCAAAAATAACGCTTCACGCATGCGCAGAAGCGTCGCAACGACTCCGGCGCCATCTTGGAAGCTGGAAAAAGGGTTAGGACATCCCCATCTCTGTCAACCGCGCATGTGCAATGCGGGACGAGATGCGCGGCGGCCATAATGCATACCTTAAACGCTGTGGGACTACAGGTTCCAGAAGAAGAACATAGGAAGAACAAAAATAATAAAAGGGGAGAAGCCTAGACTATAAGAAGATTGCCAAGACCCTGAAACTGAGCTGCAGCACGGTAGCCAAGACCATACAGAGGTTTAACAGGACAGGTTCCACTCAAAACAGGCCTCGCCATGGTCGACCAAAGAAGTTCAGTGCACATGCTCAACGTCATATTTAGAGGATTACTGGAACCATGCCTTGTGGTCTGATGAGACCAAGATAAACTTATTTGGTTCAGATGGTGTCAAGTGTGTGTGGCAGCAACCAGGTTAGGAGTACAAAGACAAGTGTGTCTTGCTTACAGTCAAGCATGGTGGTGATCTGGGGCTGCATGAGTGCTGCCAGCACTGGGGAGCTACAGTTCATTAAGGGAACCATGAATGCCAACATGTACTGTGACATACTGAAGCAGAGCATGATCCCCTCTATGGAGACTGGCCCACAGGGCAGTATTCCAACATGATAACGACCTCAAACACAACTCCAAGACGACCACTGCCTTGTTAAAGAAGCTAAGGGTAAAGGTGATGGACTGGCCAAGACCTAAACTCTATTGAGCATCTGTGGAGGAGCACAAGGTCTCTGACATCCACCAGCTCCATGATGTTGTCATGGAGGAGTGGAAGAGGACTCCAGTGGCAACCTGTGAAGCTCTGGTGAACTCCATGCCCAAGAGGGTTAAGGCATTGCTGGAAAATAATGGTGGCCACACAAGATATTGACACTTTGGGCCCAATTTGGATATTTTCACTTAGGGGTGTACTCACATTTGTTGCCAGCGGTTTAGACATTAATGGCTGTGTGTTAAGTTATTTTGAGGGGACAGCAAATTTACACTGTTATACAAGCTGTACACTCACTAACTTACATTGTATCAAAGTGTCATTTCTTCAGTGTTGTCACATGAAAAGATAGAATAAAATATTTACAAAAATGTGAGGGGTGTACTCACTTTTGTGAGATACTGTATATATAGATATATATATATATACAGGGGTCCCCGACTTACGAACGCAATAAGGACTGTAGGTTTGTTCGTAAGTGAAATCTGTTTGTAAGTCCGAACACTGCTTGTAAGTGTAACTTCCGCCTGTGCAGGGATGTGAGATGTTCCGGTTTCCGCCTGTGCAGGAATGTGGCATGTTCCGTTCGTTTCTTGGGCTCTTCTGGCCATGCAGTACATGAAGTACTGCAGTGTGGAATGTGGCAAGATAGCTGCTCGGAGGTATCCAGGACCATCGAGGGAGCACAAGCAGCCGGCATTGAGGCCCGTTCGTAAGTAGGAGTCGTTCATATGTCAGGCGTTCGTAAGTCGGGGACCCCCTGTAGGTATATATATATCTATATACATATATATATTGTAGCAGAGCATCCCAGAGAGAGCCGGGAAAAGTCCTGTTTGTTCGGGGTTTATACGTCTCCCAGGCTCCTCTCATACACGTTCAGGGTGATAATCCAGAGGCCTTTCTGCTAACGTTTGAATGCATCGCTGAGATGGAAGGTTGGCCTAAAACCCAGTGGGCAGGACTGGACACCCCCTTGCTATCTGGAGAATGGCAGAAGGCCTACTATGATCTGGAGTCGGCAGAAGCAGGAGACTAAGAAAAGGTCAAGCAAGAAATCTTGGCGTGACTCAGTGTCACCTTGGCAGTTCGAGTACAGCGGGTCCACAGCTGGTTCTTCCAAGTCGAGAGGCCCCCAAGATCGCAAATGTTCAACCTAATACACCTGGTGCAGAAATGGCTACAGCCGGAGTCCTTGTCTGGGCCACAAATAGTGGAGCGCGTGGTCATGGACCGACTCCTGAGGTCACTACCAGTTCCCCTGCAGAAGTGGGTGAGTCAAGGTGACCCCAAGTCAGCAAACAACCTGGCAGAGCTCGTGGAGAGATACTATGCTGCAGAGAGTCTGGTCACCACCCCTACAGTCCCAAACAAGGGAAGCCACTGTCTGTCAGCAAACTGGGGCAACATCAGGTGTTTCCGTTGCCACGAACAAGGACACGTGGCAGCAAACTGTACATTGACAGATGAACCCATGCAGTACGATGTATCTTATAGAAGGCAAGTGTAGGAAAAAACATGTGCCAAATGACTGTGAATGATAAACCTATTATGGCATTTCTGGACTCTGGAAGTTTAGTGATTTTGGTTAAAGCTGAGATGGTTGAAACTGTGAATTTTCATGCTAAAAAAGTTGCTGTGATCTGTGTACATGGGGATACCCGGGAGTATCCTATAGCCACTGTTAACTTTAAAACTGACTTGGGTACGGTGACCCATTCGGTCGGACTTGTGCCCCACTTGGTACACAAGGCCATCATTGGTAGGGACTTCACTAAGTTTTGGGAACTGTGGGATTGTCACGACCCAGTCGCAGTAACTGACTCGGCGGCAGAGCCAGAACTGCTGGGCAGGACCGACAATGTGGGTTCAGGGGACTCATCTCAGGGTTCTCTGGGTTTTCCCTTCTCGGTTATGGCGAGGGAAATAGAGGAGCCTGAGGAAGTCCCCACAACCAGTGAGGGTGAACAGCCGTCTGTTGACTCTGAGGCTACGTTAGAGTTTGCTGACCTTAATGTGCACAAGGAAAACTTTGCTAGGAGGTCATATAGGGGTTGAGAAAACCATGGAAAGAGTGTTGCGCAGGTTTTACTGGCCCGGGATACAGAAAGATATATTGAGAATTATTGTCAGTCCTGTCCTGTGTGTCAAATGTCAGCCCCACTTCCAAAGTCCTTTAGTGCCCTTACCCATTATTGAAGTACCCTTTGAGAGGATCGCCATGGACCTGGTGGGCCCACTCCCTAAGTCTGCCCAGGGTCATCAGTATATTCTTGTAATCATGGATTACACTACCCGTTACCCCGAGGCAGTTCCCTTACGCACTGCATCTGCTAAGAACATTGCCAAAGAGCTGCTCATGGTGTTCATTCGGGTTGGGATCCATAAGGAAGTCCTTACAGACCAGTGCACCCCATTCATGTCACAAGTAACTAGGGAGTTGAGCAAGTTATTTAAGGTGACACAGTTGCGAACCTCCGTGTACCACCCTCAAACTGATGGCTTGGTGGAACGCTTCAATAAAACATTAAAGAGCATGTTAAAAAAGGTGGTTGACAAAGATAGAGAAAAACTGGGACTTCCTGATTCCATACTTGATGTTCGCCATCAGGGAGGTTCCCCAGTCCTCTATGGGGTACTCTCCATTTGAGTTGTTTTATGGGAGACACCCTCTGGAACTCTTAGACATAGCCAAGGAAACCTGGGAGGGGGAGCAGACACCCCACAAAAGTGTGATTGAGCATATCGCTCAAATGTAGGACAGGATTGCAAAAGAATTGGTAAAAGAACACTTACTGCAAGCCCAAGCAGCCCAACAGAGAATATACAACAGGGGGGCCCAACTCAGTGTGTTCTCACCTGGTGACAGGGTCCTGGTGTTCCCACTGTTGAGAGCAAGTTCCTGGCTAAGTGGCAGGGTCCCTTCGAAATAATTGAAAGAGTTGGGGAGGTCAATTACAAAGGATATCAACCAGGTAAAGGGAAGCCCGAACAGATTTACCATATAAACCTTTTAATGCCAGTCTATCCTTCCAGGGCTTTAACTACGAGGTCCCTACCGGTAACGCTTAAGGGTACTGAGTCCCTTCTGATCCCTGAGGTCACGATCCCAGACACACCTGTCCTATTTACAAAAACAGGAAGCTATAGAGCTCCTGATAAGGAATAGAGAGAAATTACCTGGTACGACTTCAAGGGTTCAGCATGAGATTGTTACTGAACCTGGGGTCCGTGTCAAGCTCAAACAGTACCGATTTCCTGAAGCTAAAAGAAAGAACATCAGTGATGAAGTTAAAAGGATGTTGGAGCTAGATGCATTGAGGAATCCAATAGTGACTGGTTAGCTCCATCGTGTTAGTCCCAAAACCGGATGGCACTTGGAGGTTATGTAACGACTTCAGGAAGCCTAATGCAGTGACAAAGTTTGACACGTACCCAATGCCCAGGGTAGATGAACTTATAGACTGACTTGGTAAGGCCCGGTATCTGACCACTTTGGACTTGACAAAAGGTTATTGGTAAATACCCCTGACTAGTAGTGCCAAAGAGACTGCATTTGTGACAACAGAGGGTTCGTTTCAGTATAAGAAAATGCCTCACCGACAGTATGCAGCAGCCTATCTGGATGATATAGTGGTACATAGCACTGACTGGGAGTCTCACTTGCCCCGTGTCCAGGCTGTCCTTGATTCCCTCTTCAAAGGAAGTTTTACTGCAAGTCCAAAAAAATGTGCCATTGGTTTAGAGGAAGCCAAATATTTGGGCTACACTATTGGCCGTGGTGTCATAAAACCTCAAGTGAATAAAATATAAGCCATCCAGGAGTGTCCACGTCCTGCAAACAAGAAGTAGGTCAGGGCCTTTCTGGGGATTGTGGGGTATTATAGAAGGTTTTATCCTGAATTCTGCAACTATAGCTGCCCCACTGACAGACCTTACGAAATGGAAAGACTCTGTAATGGTGAAATGGTCCCCAGTAGCAGAGGAATCTTTCCAAGTCCTGAAGAAGGCTCTTTGTGCACAGCCAGTACTGTACTCCCCCGATTTCTGCAACGACTTTTTGGTTCAGACGGATGCATCTGATGTAGGTATTGGGGCAGTATTGTCACAGGTACACAATGGGAAAGAACACCCTGTGGTGTACCTAAGCAGAAAGCTAAATGACCGTGAGAAAAATTATGCAGTTATTGAAAAGGAATGTTTAGCCATAAAGTGGTCCGTAGACACGCTAAGGTACTATTTGTTAGGGCACCAGTTTGATTTAATAACTGACCATGCTCCCCTGAAATAGATGGTCCAAAAGGAGACTAATAGACGGGTAAACTGGTGGTTTCTGGCTCTACAGGATTATTCCTTCACTGTAAAACGCAGGCCAGGTATTGAGATGGGGAATGTAGATGCCCTGTTCCGTGTTCACTCCTGTTGGGCCACAGGTGTTCCAACCCTGGGGTTGAAACAAGGGGGCAGGATATGTAGCAGAGCGTCCCAGAGAGAGACGGGAAAAGTCCTGTTCGGGGTTTATATGTCTCCCAGGCTCCTCTCATTCACGTTCAGGGATCTCTGATCCATGGTCCAATTCGGGTCTTGGTCCTCTCCCTCAGGCTAATTTAAACTCATCTGAGACAGACAGCCAGTGCTCTTGGCCTGGGAACTTCAGACAATGTCTGTCTAGGAGAGCAACAGGTTGGTAAAAGCTATGAAGCTGTGTATGTGGAAGCTGACAACCTGTAGACTTGCTCAGCCTGGTAGTTAAGATCTGTAAATATTGTATAGTTAGTGCCAAGACACGGCTAGGTTTTTGTTTTGGCTATTTTTGTTCCTATTTGTTTTTGGAACACTGTACAGCACCTGTATATAGACTTGCATATATCATAAATAAACACTGCACTGTTTGTTACTACCTCACTGGATTTGGTATCTGTGCCTGAAAGACTGCTCATCCCAGGGAGCTTTGTACCTGCTATTTGTCCCCCAGGTTACTTTCTTTAACAGTTCCTAACTCAAACGCAACAGTTCTCTCTGCTTCAGTACAACTACCTCTTGTAGTTTTTCAACACTGAGCTTCCGGTCTCTCACTAGACCCTCTGATTCACTGACTCTGAATCCCTTGAGCTCCTCCAATCTTTGTGGTGGTATCTCCCTCAAGCGTCACCCACGCCTCCCTACTGGGTCCCTAGCTTGGCACACCAGATAATTCTCAAGCTTCATTCCTGCTGACCGGCTTGGTCCCTGGCTTGACACAAGGCTGTTCTGCAAGCATCATCTCCGCTGGTTGGGCCCCTGACTTGATCACCGCCTGAAGTTTCCCGATTCTTCACTGTGCCCGTTCGGTGAGAATACTGCTCCAGTACTTGCTTCAGTTACTCCATAGGTGGTTACTGGTAAAGGTGGTTGGTCCCTTAGTGGCAACAGATTCTCTGGCCGACAGAACCGGCACTGTTGGTTGGACTGCAAGCCGCAGTCCCAACCCTGCCCTGCCCTCCTACCTCTTGATAGGCTCTCACACAGCCTGGCAGCCAGATGCTCCCCAGGATAGGCCCAATCTCCGGCCTAGCAGCCCGGGGCGTATGACACAAGTCTACCCAGACAGCCGTCCAGGTGGCACAGAACACAGATCACCTGACTCTACCCAAATATACAGGTGCTCCCAGCTGGCCAAGGGATCCAAGAAAACCCCTACCCACTGGCTGGGACACCCCATATACCCATAACCTGACCTTGGGTTGCCCTTATCATATCTAATGCCACCTAGTGGTAGAAGAAAATAGTGCAACAAGGCCAAAATCAATAGATCTCTATCAATCGACCAGGATAACTACTCCTGGCAAGTACATTTGTGAGGAGCTTCCTGCCTAAATTACAGGGTGCTACATCCCCCCCCCCCGCCCAAGAAACTATGTCTTGGAATTTGCAGAAAAAGTATTTTTTTAGCCCTCAAGCCTGAGAGCAGATGTCCTGGTAAAAACTGCGATAGGTGGGGAAACAGGGAAAGAATAACAAATAACAGTATATGTGGCATACCACATGAAATAAACATGGTAATAAACGCATGAGATAATAGATCACATATGACAAGGAAATATCAAAAATAGTTATGTACATCTTTAAAAGTAAACAAGAGCAAAGGTATTGCTTCCTGACTCTCTATCTAATATATACAATAATAACAAGTTATAGAAAAGGATTAGGGTTGTCGTCCAGTTGGATCCCTGTCTCCCCTTAGCCAAGGAAGAAGCGCCGACTCAGCAACACCTGAAAGAGAGTAAGCAGCAATGCAAATGCATCCTATCCTCTCCCAGTCGATGCCTCTTACAGAGAAACGCAGTGTCGGGTGGAGCCTGAGGACCTGACGTCACCACATACCAGCTGGTCGGCTTCTGCCACGGCTGTGTAGTTTCCGTTTGCAACTGTGTTTGCTCTGCTTATGATGTCAGTTGTCCGTCATGTGGAATAAAGAGTTTTTAACCTACTGCACCATGAAGCGCCTCTCTTCCTCTTCTTAATGTTTTACTCTATGTCACGAGTGGCACTGTTGGAGCAGTGGATATATAGAGAACATTCCTGGCTGCCGCTCCAGCACTGAGAATTGCCAGACGTGGAGGGAATTTTGTTTGAATCCGGATCAGCTGTTTTCTGGTTATTGAGCCAACTATCCTGAGCCTGAAAGATCTTTGTAGTAGGGATCCAGCATATCTGGTAAGCAGCCTATCTTTACCTTTGCTTGATCTGTGAAGAGTTGTGGTGAAAACAGCACTGTTCCAAGTGAAGAATTTGTCCCTAAAACACCTCCTATATTAGGACATTGTTAGCCTCTTGATGGACTGTATATTTTATCTAATATTTATCCATTCATAATTTATTTAATTTCACTCACACTGTTTTCACTACTGTAGGTAGCGCACTTAGTTTCTTTTTTACATTTATTCTAAACCTCATATTCAAGGTTTTCTATGTAGCAGCACCTTTTGTCACTATCATTTTTTAGCATTTATATGATGTTTTAGCAAGCATTATTTCACATGGTTTATTGATTTGTTTTGAGGGTAGCGGGGATTGTCCATTTTACATCCTATCCGATGGTAACATGGTGCAGTATATACATACGTGACTAAGCAAGTTTCAATTGTCCTCATCCGAAGACAGCATATCAGTGTAAATACATTGTATAGAATATTGCATTATTTACATTTTTGGAAGCAGATCCCATCCTCTGTAGAGAATACCACCTTCTTCCTATTGATCATCAAATTTACATCAGCACATAATGTGAATAAAGTTCGCTCAGGTCGGCATCGCTCATGCCACCTGGTGACCACACTAGAAACAGTCAAGACATATGGCTCAATCTATTATTCACATGTATGCATAGTGAGAAATGACCCTTCTATTATAGCCTAATCTAACTAACTAACACTTATGCCGCGTACACACGGTCGGACTTTTCGTCTACAAAAGTCCAACGGACGCTGACGGACTAAAGCTGGCTGGTAATCCGATCGTGTGTGGGCTTCTTCGGACTTTCAACGTACTTTTTTAGCCTCAAATCCGACGTACTTTAGATTTGAAACATGCTTCAAATCTTTACGTCGTAACTACGACGGACCCCGAAGTCCGCTCGTCTGTATGCTAGTCCTACGGACAAAAAAATGACGCATGCTCATAAGCAAAAACTAAACGGAAGCACTCGGTCTAGTAAAACTAGTGTTCGTATTGTAGGTAGCACATTCATCACGCTGCAAAATCTGTGATCGTTGAATGCAGCGCATTTTATTTCTTCTTTACGAATGCTCTAAAGAACGAAGGTGTTTTGCTGTTCATAATCAGAGTTCTCCCAAACTGATTTCTGAATTCTTTTTCTCTTTGATCTCATGAATGATATAGTATGCTTTTTATAAACAATGTTTCCATACTAATAATACTTTTTCCCTTATTTTTTTTTTTTTTTTTTTAGGTTTGTAAAGTTACCACAAAGAACCCATTATTCTTTTTTTTTTTTTCTAGTGATTATTTTTTAGTTTTTAGATAAAGTTAACCCAAAGCACCGTTTTTGTTTATGTATATTTTTTTATTTTCAAGACTTACCACTTGAACATTATTAACATTAGTAATGTATTTTTGGTGTGTTTTTTTAAAACTCAATGAGATTGTTGTCCCTTGTTAATTTAACATTGTGTGTAAAATCAATGATTTAAAAGGAAACACATAAAGTCTTTTGCTAAACTCAAAAAAGATCCATTTATTCATGGTCAAAATAAAATAAAGAGGAAGTCAACGCTGGAAAAAGTCGGTGTACAAGAAAATTGGGATCTTGAGGAGTCCATATAAGAGGGAGCACAATCTGGTCCAAGAATCCCAGAGATCAACAGCACCAGCAGATGATCTAGATGTCCCCAGACTGTGGTCCTACAACAGCCTGCGTCTTCTGTCAGACCAGACTGAACCCAGGTCATCACTTTCTTCTCTTCCCTGCAGCCTTTCCTCCACGCTGCCCTGCAGCCTTCCCTGCAGCCTTCCCTGTAGCCTTCCCTGTAGCCTTCTTTTGAGGCTGTGGCTCTGGTGTTTCAGTTGTGGCAGGAGGAGGAGGAGGAGGAGGAGGAGGAGGAGGAGGGGGGGGGGCTGCCTCATGTAGTTGGGTGTTTTTGGTTAGCGTGCCCTGCAGCCCCTTATGGATTGTTTCCCCAAATAGGCGCTCACAAATGAGGCGCTGCTCCCAATCCATCTGAAGAAGCCTGCTGGCTAAGTAGCAGCCATAGGCTTCTTCCGCTTCGGGGGGGCTTGTTAAAAAACGGGTGGCCTGTTGCATGAGGCGCAGGGACGCGTCCTGTGTGACCATCCCCTTCCTGGCCCTTTTTTTGGGAAGGTGGAGGGGAGGCACTTGGGATTGGGTGAGGCTCCTACTGGGCCCAGCCACCTCACTTGGCCCAGCCACCTCACTTGGCCCAGCCACCTCACTTGGCCCAGCCACCTCACTGGGAGCAGCCACCTCCTGCCTGACACTGGGCCCAGCCTCCTCCAGGATGATGGTGAATCCGGCCTCCTCCAGGCTGTCCATGGGCCCGGTCTCCTCCTGCCTGCCACTTTCCCCACATTCCTCCTGGATGGACTCATCCTGTGTATAAAAAAAGGACAATAGTTTTAGTTTCTTTTTTTGGGTTCATCAATGACACACAGTTTGCTTCTCATGACTAGCAAATTCAATGTGAATACATCTCTTTAATAAAAGAGTCTAATCAGACACCCTAATTATTTCAAGCAGGTGCCAAACATATTTAGTCACTACTATCATTTGATATGTATACACAATTTGGAGTGCTAAATTATTTGAGACAATTATAACATCCAGTTAACATCATTAATATTAGTACAGTAAATATTTGTTAAAATAATTTACCTGACTCCAGATGGTCATATCCGGTTCATCCAGGATGGAAGACCCAGCTTGCTCCTCATCAGCCTCTGCTGGGGTGGAGGGAAGGGTGGAGGGAAGGGTGGAGGGAAGGGTTGAAAGTGATGCCCTGGCTTCATTCTGGTCATCAAGAAAACGGAGTTGATTGTAGTACCACAGCCTGGGTACATAAACATCATCTGCTGATGCTCCTGATCTCCTTGATTCCTGGATCTTCCTATGCTCCCTTTTATACATGTTCCTCAAGACCCCAATTTTCTTGAGCACTGTCTCCATTGTTGCTCCCGGGATGGTCTCCTGGACAAAGGACAGAAGTCTCTCCAGCGTTGACTTCCTCACATGCTTGGCATAATACTGAGGGTGTTTCACCTCCCACAAATTCCTCATCTCTCGATACTTTGAAATAAAAGAAGTAAGGAACTCTGGATCCTTCAATAGGGGATTCATTATATCTGGAAAAGAGAAAGTCACAAGACCAAAAAAACTTATTATATGTTTCTGCTAACCCCTCATCATCTTCTCCCTATGTAGGCCTCATCAATCTATCAAGCCATATAGGCCGCTTGCTACAAAGTCATGACCATAAACCCCCCCCAAAAAAAATATATATCTCAAATTACCTTCGTTTTGGAACGTCCTGGTCCACTATCACCTACGCACAGAACGTACGTACGACACGCGCGAAAGGCCCTCCTTTATACACTACGCATGTGTGAAACTCCGCCTGCGTCGCCCGCCCCTGACGTTCGAAATGAACTCATGTTCTCCGCCCCCTAATTTGACGCACAGAACGTACGTACGACACGCGCGAAAGGCCCTCCTTTATACACTACGCATGTGTGAAACTCCGCCTGCGTCGCCCGCCCCTGACGTTCGAAATGAACTCATGTTCTCCGCCCCCTAATTTGACGCACAGAACGTACGTACGACACGCGCGAAAGGCCCTCCTTTATACACTACGCATGTGTGAAACTCCGCCTGCGTCGCCCGCCCCTGACGTTCGAAATGAACTCATGTTCTCCGCCCCTTTTTTGTTACGGCGCGTAGTGGAGTTAAAGAATGGCGGAGACACCTGAAATGTTGACGACCTCAGGTAGTGGAGACAGCCCGGAGGCTGGAACGTCTGGAACGTCAACCAAATCTATGAGGCCAAGATTTAAGGCCTCTAATATGAGTTTCAAAGAGATGGTGGAGATGGTGGCCATTCTTCACAAAGACGACTATGATGGCAATTATGGGCCGTACGCACGGCCAAATTTGCGCAAGGCCAAAATAATGGCGAAGGTCGTGGAGACTTTGCAGGCATCATTTGGGGTCCAGCGCTCCAAAGATCAATTGCGCAAAAGATGGTCTGACCTGAAACTCAGGGAGCCGGATCAATACCGACGTATCCGGAAAGTTCTTAAAAAAAGTAAGTACTTGTCGTGTTTTTCTCTTGTGTTTATTACCTTGTATACTGCTCCATGTGCTTTTCCTTCCTATA